>JBBPBO010000005.1:60463868-60563598 GCA_037974295.1 Cicer cuneatum | reverse complement strand
TTTTAAAAAAAAAAAAACTACAAATATTTATAACTATTGTATAAAAAATAAAGAACAAAGCTTTTATTAATAAATAAATATAAAAATTACGTGCCAAATATTTGTCACTGGTACGTAAAAAAATAAAAGAGAAATGTTATAATAACACATGATAAATAACTATAACTAATGCATAAAAAACAAAAGACAAATATATATATTAGTGATAAATATAAAAAGTTACAGCATCACTATTTACCACTAATACATAAAAAAACACGAGACAAATATTTATAAGTAATATATATATATATATATATATATATAAAGTTACATGACAAATATTTGTTATTGATACATAAAATAATATGGAACAAATATTTGACACTTCTAAGTATTAAAAAAAAAAAGAGACAAATATTTTTCACTTGTACATTCAAAAATCACTACGCCAAAATTTGTCTTTTACAGCGAGCATTTTAAAGCGTTTCATAACTAAAAGCGCTGTTGTATAATATTTTAAAATTAACGGAAGATACAACAACATTTTAGTGACAAGCGGTTTTGAGAAAACGCTGTTGTAGGATCATAAAGGGTTTAGGATTTACAGCGCTTTTGTGAAAAATGTTGTTGTAGGGTCACATAACGCTTTCACATATTGTTTACATCGCTTTTAGAGCGCTTCGCATATAAGCGCTGTAAAATATAGCACTCCCACACTATGTTTACAGCGTTTTGTATACAAGCACTGTAAAATATAGCGCTCTCATACTATATTTACAACGCTTTATATATAAGCGCTGTAAAATATACAACTTTCGCATAATTACATGGTCTTTTAGAGTGCTTTTTTTATAAGCGTTATAAAATGATATATATATATATATATAACTGTACAAAATTCTTTTACATAATTCTATTTTTAATGTGTATACCACAAATTCTACCTATCATATATTATTGATAAATAAATAAAAACATATTTAATACGTTCTCTCCCTACAAACCCTCCTCTCCGCTACTGTGAGCTCTCTTCTCGTTGAACCCTCATCTATTGTGTGCCCATTTCTAATGAGTGATTGTTGCCTCAGGTACTGTATTTATTATTTTGTTGTTGTCTCTAAAACTAATAAATTGTTACATGATAGTAGTTGACATAACCTTGATAAATCATATAAATTGTTACCTGATAAATCAAATAAATTGTTACATGATAAATCATATAAATCGTTACATGATAAATCATATAAAATCTGCTCAATCTGTTTTAAAATTAGACTTGTATGCATATATACTATAGATTGGTATAATGTTATAGATTGATAAATTTGTGTAACATTGCATTCATATGGGTCATATAAATGGACCGGAAATGAATGTCTGCTAATCGATTGTCAAAAGAGTATGAAAATGGAGTGAAGGAGTTTGTTGGTTTTGCAGTGAAGAATGCAAAAGACCCAAATCGAATCATTTGTCCTTGTTTAAAATTTTGTTTTGGAAAGCGCGTTAGAGGAGATGAATTGGAAGGACATTTAAGACGGCATGGAATTGATCAAAGCTATACATGTTGGATAAGACATGGTGAGAAAAAAAAAGGGAACACTAATTTTGAGAATGATGCGACATATGCTTCAAATGATTTCGACACAGATACATATGAGCGGGACTGAGTTAAGGAGATTGCAAAAGCAGTTGAAGAAGATCTTCATGATTGTCCTAAAATGTTTGAGAGTTTGTTGAGTGATGTAGAGAAACCATTATATAATGGTTGTACTAAATTCACAAAACTTTCGACAATATTAAAGTTGTACAACTTAAAAGCGATTAATGAATGGTCTGATAAAAGCTTCACATAATTATTAACACTCCTAAAAGATATGTTGCCAGATGATAATGAACTTCCCAGTCGAACCTACGAGGCTAAACGAATTTTGTGCTCTATTGGCATGGGTTGCGAAAGGATTCATGCGTATCCTTACAATTGCATTTTATTTTGAAACTAATATGAATTACTAAAGGCATGTCCGAAATGCAATGTCTCTCGATATAAAAAGAAATAATCTACTCCAGCAAAAGTCGTGTGGTATTTTCATATAATACCAAGATTTAGGCGCATCTATCGCAGTGAAGAAGATTCAAAACACTTGACATGGCATGCAGATGAAAGAATTAGAGATGGAAAGTTTCGACACCCTGCAGATTCTCCACAATGGGCAAAAATTGATCACAATTATCCTGATTTCGGTAGAGAGTCAAGAAATCTACGACTTGCACTTTCTACTGATGGAATGAATCCACATGGTCTTCAAAGCATATTACACAGCACGTGGCCTGTGATTTTGTTGATTTATAACCTACCTCCATGGTTATGTATGAAGCATAAGTTTATGATGTTGTCTCTGTTAATTTCTGGACCCAAAAAACCGGGGAATGATATCGACGTATACTCGACTCCTTAAATTGAAGATTTAAAAAATATGTGGGAGACAGGTGTGGAAGTTTATGATGGGTATAAGAAAGACCTCAATTTGAAGTTAAAGTTCCAGAAGGATACAGTTCAAACATTAAAAATTTAGTTTGTATGAAAGACCTCAAGTTAAAAGGTTTGAAGACTCATGATTGTCATGTTCTAATCAAGCATTTGCTACCAATAGGTATCCATTCCATTTTACCTAAAAAAGTTCGATGAGACATAATTAAATTATGTTTCTTCTTCAGGGAAATTTGTAGTAAAGTGATCGCTTCTCAGAAATTACCGACATTGCAGAGGGAAATTGTTGTTACTTTGTGTGAGCTTGAAATGTATTTCTTGAAGGTGCAAACACGAGAAGGGGGGTTGAATTTTGTTTGTCAAACTTGAATTCTTTTGCTGTTTTGTTGAATGTTGATGTGTATTATTTGATGAATAATTAATCAGACTCAGCAGCGGATAATAACAACATAAGAACAAATCAATTTATCCTGGTTCACCGTTAACTTGACTACATCCAATCCCTTCACTCCGAAGGCTTTAATCCACTAATTCAAAACCTTTGAATTACAACACCTGACCCTCCAAGTCAGTCTTCCCAAACAGTCTGAAAACCCCAAACTTTTGAGGAACGATAACAGCACCTTGATTCTATAAGTCAAGTCTTCTCCTACCAATCTGACAATCCAAGATTGAAGAAGGAATCTACACCTATAACGGGTTTGATTACAAGGGTTTGGAACTCTACAAAGTTGCTTATGGAAAGCTGATTGCTGCACTAATTCTTGCATTCTTTTGTTGCTTTTGGAAAGCTGATTGTTGCAGTGAATTTCTCTCTCGAAAACACTTAGAAAATATTGCTTTTGCACTCAAGTATTTCTCTCTATTGAACTCTCGGATAACTTTGAATTTGAAGCTTGAGTTTTGTGTTTTTCGATACATAATGCTGCTGCCCGAAGCCTCCTTTTATAGTTGCAATTAGGGCAATGTCCATGCTTAAATTCGAGATAAATCCTATTTCTCTAATTTCAAAGCGTATCTTTTAGCTTCAGATTGCATTTGAAAATTCTGTTGACCAATCATGTTTATGTTAATTTCAGATCGTATCTTTTAGAGCTTCAGATTTCATTCGAATTTCCTTCAAGTCTTTAGTGATTTTTGAATCAAATCCCCTTAATACTTTGATCCAATTTCTATCAAAATTCAACCAAGTCTTCTTTAAATTTTAATCAAGTCTTCACTGATCTGCATCATGATTTAAATTTTGGACCGTATGATCTGCTGATCTCGACCAAGTCTGGATCATGTGATCTGATCTGAACCATTCTGACTCATGATCTGGACTATGTGATCTTTTGATCTAGACCATTGATCTTCTGATCTGGACCAAGTCTTTATGTTTTGGACCATGTTATCTTCTGGTCTGGACCAAGTCTTATGTTCTAGACCATGTTATCTTCTGATCTGGACCAAGTCTGGACCAAGTCTTATGTTCTGGACCATGCTATCTTCTAATCCGAACCAAGTCTGGACTAAGTCTGACTTATGTTTCCTTATGGTTTGGACCAAGTCTTCTGTTCTAGACCATGCTATCTTCTGGTCTGGAACAAGTCTGGACCAAGTCTGACTTATGTTTGCTTCTGAACTCTGCTTCCTTCTGATTTGGGCCAAGAATAATATCCTCCGATGATGCCATTGTTTCTTCCCTCTGATTGATGATATCCTCTGATGTTTGCCTTTGATTCTTGCTTCTGATGGGATCCTCTGGTGATATCCTCTAGAGGTATCTTCTGCTGACGTCATCCTCTGATGACATCCTCTAGTGTATCCTCTGGTGACTTCATCCTCTAATTTTTGACATCCTCTAATTTTTCATTCTTCTAAGTCAAGATGTGATTTTCATAAAATATTTTTGTTCACATCAAAACTTTAATTGAAAGAACCAACTTGGTTCCAACAATCTCCCCCTTTTTGATGATGACAAAACTTGTATTTTTGATAACTATTTTTCTTTTAATTTCTTGATTGACTCCCCCTAAGATTTTGCTTTACTTTGAATTTTTCTCCCCCTAAATCTAATACCCCAGATACTTTATCAAATACATCTTCTCCCCCTTTGTCATCAGACAAAAAAGATTGAAAGAATAAATGAGATCCTCTGAATTTTATTTTATTTTTTTATTTTTTATTTATTTTGAAAAACATTACACGAAAATAATAATAAAAAATACAGTAAAAACATAACTACACTATTGGTCAGGGATGATGGTAAGGTTTAGGTTGATAGCTGAAGTGTTGTCACAATATCCACTAAGTTGATATGTAGGAGTTTTCTTGTAGAACAGGGTGAAATTGGTAGTGCCTTTTAGGTATCTATGTAGGATTTTTGGCCTTAGTCATTCTCTTTCAAGTGAGCTGGTAGGGTGCATTGGGGTAGCCGTAGGTTTGCAATCACTCATCTTAAACTTCTTGAAAAGCTCTTTTGTATATTTTGTTTGATGAATGTATAGACCTTTTTGACTTTGCTGAATTTGAATCCCTAGGAAGAACTTAAGTTCTCCTATCATGCTCACTTGAAATTTCTGCTGCATCAATTTAGACAATTCTTGGCAGAGAGTGCCATTAGTAGATCCAAATATAATATCATCAATATAAACTTGAATGATCAGAATATCATCTTTAATTGATTTTCTAAAAAGTGTATTGTCTACTTGTCCTCTTTCAAATTTATTTTTAAGTAAGAAGTAACTAAGTCTATCATATCATGCCCTAGGTGCTTATTTTAAATCATACAAAGATTTTTTAAGTTTAAAAATATGGTTTGGAAATTCAGAACTTTCAAAACTTGGGGGTTGTTTAACATAAACTTCTTCACTTATATAACCATTTAAAAATGCACTTTTAACATCCATTTGAAATAATGAAATGTTATTATAAGCATCAAAGGAAAGTAGGATACAAATAGCTTCTAACCTGGCCACTGGAGCAAATGTTTCAGTGTAGTCAATACCTTCTTGCTAACTGTATCCTTGTGCAACACATCGTGCCTTGTTTCTAATAACTTATCCTTTTTAATTCAGCTTGTTTCTGAAAACCAACTTGGTTCTAATAATGTTCTTTTCTAGTCTTGAAACTAGATCCAAAATATCATTCATTTAGCTTTTCTTGCATTGGTAGACTTCATCTACATCCTTGTTCTGAATCATCTTCTAATTTATCCTCTGAAGATTTGTCGTATTCTTGCTTGTAGCTTCTGCTTTTTCAAGTTCTTTTGCCTGCATCAACTTCTGGTTCTAGTAAATCAGCTTCTGGTTCTAGTAAACTTGCATCAGCTTCTAATTCTGGTAGATCTGCATTAGCTTCTGATTCTAGTAAACTTGCATCAGCTTCTGATTCTGGTAGATCTGTATCAGCTTCTGGTTCTGGTTAACCTGCATCAGCTTCATCTTGCTTTGACTTTTCAGATTAAGCTATTTGTCATATAACACAATACAAATCAAATAATTTAAAAATGAACTCAATACAACCAAACCATTAGTTCTGCTTCTGGTGGTTTCTGCTTGTTTTTGAAACCACTGTAATGTTGTTTGTGCTGAAGTGTTCAATTCTTGTGGATCACCTAGTTCCTTTAAATCTTTGAGAAACTACAAACTACCTATCTAGCTTTGATTTTTAAGATCAAGCTTCTTGTTATCACATTAAACAGAATATCAAAACAATAATAATATTTAAAGAAAGATATAACCTATATGACTAGTTTTAGTTTCACTCTGAAAACCCTCATATTTCTTCTTTTCTGGTTTTCAGATTCTGAATTTGCATATTATGTGATTAGAGGGTCTGGACGAAGGAATTTGAATTCCCTTCCAGGTTTGTAGTCTTGACAAAGATGTTTGGAGTCTTTAAAGAAGTCTCCGAATTCTGATTCTTAATATGCCACTTTTGTTTCTGCTGATGTATCAGGTTCCTCTGATGGTAATTATGATTCTTCTGGTAGTTCCGACTTTGTTGATATGTGCGATTTCTCTGATATTTCTAGTTCATTATATGGTTATAGTTCTGATATGTATTGTGTTGACCAGTCCTTCTTCCACCAGAGTTAATTTGCTTCTGTTTGGTAGATGTTGGAACATAGACCTTTTTCATTCATTATTTGTTTGCAAAATGTGATAAACACTTTGTGGGATTCATCCTTACTTCTTAAAAATTTTACCCATGTCCACCTAGTGTAATCATCTACAATAACAAACTCGTATTTCTTTTCACTTAGAGATGCTGTTTTTATTGGCCCAAATAGATCTATGTGTAATAGCTCAAGGGGCTTTGAGGTAGATACTAAGTTTTTAGGGTTGAAATATTTTTGTTTGTTTTCCCTTTTGACAAGCTTCACACATAATTTCAGTTTTGTAGTTGAGCTTAGGTAGACCTCTCACTAGTTGAAGTTTATTTAGTTTTGAAATAATCTAAGGTTAGCATGACCTAATCTTTTATGCCAAATTAATTTCTCTTCATTTACTAACACTAGACACTTAACCTTTTGTTTATCTAGACTAAACAGATTTATCTTGTAAATATTGTTTTGCCTATGACCTGTGAAGATTACTGATCCATCCTTCTGACTAATAGCTTTGCATGTTTTGTTGGTTAAATATACTATCATAATTACTATCACTTAATTGACTAATACTTAATAAATTATGCCTAAGACCTTTAACTAGTAGTACATCTTTAATAGAAGAAGAAGTACCATTACCAACCGTGCCTTGACCAATGATTTGGCCTTTTTGCTTTCCTCCAAAAGCCACTGTCCCTCATTTGCTCATAGTTAGTTCTTGGAACATAGACTTTTCTCCTGTCATATGTTGTGAGCATCCACTGTCCAGGTACCATGACTGGTGTTGCAACTTGATTGCTGAGGACATCTAAAACAAAGATAATTTTGTTTTTAGGTACCCAAATCTGGTTGGGTCCTGGTTTGTTAGTCTTGAAAGGTTTCTTGTCTCTCCTTGATTTTATCATGGGACAAGACAACTTTGAGTGACTTTTCTTGGCACAAACAGCACACAAAACATAAGAGGAAATAGGTTTAGTTACAGTTACAGTTTCATCAAATCTTATGCCTTTTTTACCATTGTTACTAACTCCATAGATCATAGAAGCATATTTAATTCTTTCTATACCATTAACAATAAAATCTTGTAAAACTTGTTCATGCATATCACAATTACATACAGTATTTTTACTTGATGTTGAACGAAGATTACTTTTTAGAGTTAGGTTTTCAGACTTAAGCTCAGCAATATCAGTTTTAAGAGTTGCATTTTCTCTTTTACATTATGCATTTTGTTTCTTTAAAACATCAATTTCTTTGGTTAAAGTTTTATTTTCTTCCCTAAGTGTTTTCAATTTTAAAGACAGTTTGTTATTGATATTTAAAATATCATTCATTGCAGTAATTAAATCAGATCGAGTGAGTTCAAAAAATACCTCTTTTTCATCTTATGATGATTCACTTCCAGAATCAGATTATGTATCGGATCCAGAGGCAGAGCTTGTGTGAGCCATCAAAGCCAGTTCTGTTTCTGATTCACTTCTAGAATGATAGTCTAGGTTGGATCCAGAGGCAGAATGAATGTGTGCCATCAGAGCCAATTCTGCTACTTCTGATTCACTTCCAAAATCAAATTTTATGTTGGATCCAGAGGCAGAATTGATGTGAGCCATCATGGCTAATTCTGCTTCTTCATCTTTAGAAGATTCATCAAAATCATCCCATGTTGCCATCAGATTCTTCTTCTTGGGTCTAGAGCCTTTCTTCTAATTTTTCCCTTTCTCCAGATTTTTACATTCTGATTTGATGTGCCCAGGTTCATTGCATCCATAACAGATGATACTCTTCTTGTCTTGTTCATCCTTTCCTCTGTTGGAATGCTTGGAATACCTCGGGGAAACTTCTGCTTTCTGTTCTGCCACATCTTCAGAACCTTCCTGGTTATGAAGACAATGTCTTCTTCTTCTAGTTTCTGATTCTGGTCCTTAGAAGCACTATCTTCTAATTCTGCTTCTGCTTATGCTCTTAGAACCTTCTTCTCTTTGGATTTTAAGGCTAGGATTTTGTTCTTCTTCTTGGGCTCATCTTCTTCCAGCTCTATTTCATGTAACACGAGGGAGCTGATTAATTCTTCAAGCTTCAGAGTGTTCAAGTCCTTTGCTTCCTGAATAGCAGTGACCTTTGGTCTCCACTTGGTTGGTAGACTTCTAAGAATTTTCTTCACGTGGTCAGCAGTGGTATAGCTCTTCTTGAGTACTCTTAATCCCGAAACTAGAGTGTGAAATCTGGAAAACATTGCTTCAATGTCTTCATCTTCTTCTATCTTTAACAATCGTACTTCTTCACTAGAATGTTGGCCTTTGCTTCTTGGACTTGCTTGCTGCCTTCGTAAGTCAAAATCAGATTGTCATAGATTCTCTTTCTGTTTCTTTGTTAGTACATTTGTCGAACTCCTTGAATGTGATTGCATTGATCATGAACGTTCTGGATTTGTGATGCAACTTGAACATCTTCTTCTGGTCAGCATCCATATCTTTCATGGGAATTTTAACACCATTAGCATCTTCTAGAGCAGTATAGCCATCTTCCACCAAGTCCCAAAGTTCTGATCTTGTGAAAAAAGAAACTCTTCAGCCTTTCCTTCCAGTACTCGAACCGTTCCCCATCAAATAGAGGTGGTCTGTTGATGTTTCCTCCAACAGCTTCTTCATTTAATCTGGACATGTTGAACCCTTGGATCTTTCCTCAAACACTGTAAAGTGCTCAGCCTTGGACCGAGCTCTGATGCCAATTGAAGGTGCAAACACGAGAAGGGGGGTTGAATTGTGTTTGCCAAACTTGAATTCTTTTGCTGCTTTGTTGAAAATTGATGTGTGTTATTTGATGAATAATTAATCAGACTCAGCAGCGAATAATAACAACATAAGAACACAAAAATTTATCATGGTTCACCATTAACTTGGCTACATCCAATCCCTTCACTCCGAAGGCTTTAATTCACTAATTCAAAACCTTTGAATTACAACACCTGACCCTCCAAGTTAGTCTTCCCAAACAGTCTGACAACCCCATACTTTTGAGGAACGATAACAGCACCTTGACTCTACAAGTCAAGTCTTCTCCTACCAATTTGACAACCCCAGATTGAAGAAGGAATCTACACCTCTAACGGGTTTGATTACAAGGGTTTGGAACTCTGCAAAGTTGCTTCTGGAAAGCTGATTGTTGCACTGATTGTTGCAATCTTTTGTTGCTTCTAGAAAGCTAATTGTTGCATTGAATTTCTCTCTCAAAAACACTTAGAAAATATTGCTTTTGCACTCAAGTATTTCTCTCTATTGAACTCTCAGATAACTTTGAATTTGAAGCTTGAGTTCTATGTTTTTCGATACATAATGTGTTGTCTGAAGCCTCCTTTTATAGCTGCAATTAGGGCTTTGTCCACGCTTAAATTCGAGATAAATCCTGCTCAAATTTCCTTTGAAAATTCTGTTGGCCAATCCTGTTTCTCTTAATTTCAAAGCATATATTTTTAGCTTCAGATTTCATTTGAAAATTCTATTGACCAATCCTGTTTCTCTTAATTTCAGATCGTATCTTTTAGAGCTTCAGATTTCTTTCGAATTTCCTTCAAGTCTTCAGTGATTTTTGAATCAAATCCCCTTAATACTTTGATCAAATTTCTATCAAAATTCAATCAAGTCTTCTTCAAATTTTAATCAAGTCTTCATTGATCTACATCATGATTTAAATTCAGGACCGTATGATCTGCTGATCTCGACCAAGTCTAGATCATGTGATCTGATCTGAACCATTTAGTCTCATGATGTGGATTGTGTGATCTTTTGATCTGGACCATTAATCTTCATATCCGTACCAAGTCTGGACCAAGTCTTTATGTTCTGGACCATGCTATCTTCTGGTCTGGACTAAGTCTAGACCAAGTCTTATGTTCTGGCCCATGCTATCTTCTGGTCTAGACCAAGTCTGGACCAAGTCTTATGTTCTGGACCATGATATCAATGAATTTATCTTGTTTTTTGCCATTTGAAACAACTTTCAATGGACGTCTATCCTGTTTAATTAAAATAACACAATAAATTATACAATTAGCTAGTTTACTATATATATACTACACAATGCATGCTATTTGGTTAGTTTACTATATATATACTAAGCAATTTCATTATTGAAATAATTCTTTGAAACACTGTTATTTTTTCTTTTCTTTCTCAATTAGTACATTTTATCATTTGACCATTTTTAGTAAATCAAATTAAACTCTAATGAGAGTGAATAAGTAAACCAACTATTTCAAACAAATTGAGTTACTAAAATCATCAGTAATAAACTATACTGTAAATATTAAACTATACATACAATGGTATACTATACTATATAATAAAATAAATTATTTACTAACCTATCCATTTCACACTCTAACTGCAATATGGTGCTCATAGTTCTTATGGACGGAAAAATCGAAAGAACCTCCAGGAAATAGAAGTTGGTCAGGCCATTGATGCTAATGCATGTAATCTTGATGTTGCTCATGTTGGAACCAAGTTGGTTCTAAGTACTTAGGATTTTAATGTTTACAAAAGCACTCCATGTAATCTTATTTTGTACCTTGAATTACTATATTAAATGCCACCAGAAGATGAAGTTATCAGAGGCAGAAGCTGAAGTCACCTGAGGCAGGGGATGAGTAATCAGAAGGTAAAATCAGACTAGAGGATACACCTCCAGAAGTCACCAGATAATGCATCCAGAAGGTACCACATGATGCATCCTGAAAGCACCAGAGAATACTCTAGGATGTCAAAATACCATCAGAGGATATCTTTCTTGGCCCAGATTAGAAGGAAGCAGAGTCCAGAAGGAGACCTGGACCAGACCAAAAGGAAGCCTGCCAGAGGGAGACTTGTTCCAAACCAGAAAGATTCATAAGTCAGACTTGGTCCAGAATTTATTCTGACCAGAAGATAGCTTGACAGTGAAATGATAATCAGTCCAGACTTGATCCAGACTTAATCAAAGCTTTAGTTAATTAGTCTAGAACAAGAGATTTAATCCAGATTTGGCCCAGACCAGACGATAGCATGGTTCAGGGTATGAAACTAAGTCCAGACCAGAAGAAATGATGTCCAGATTTAATCTAGACCTGATCCAGATCAGAAGGTAAATGTCCAGATTAAAATATCCTATGTCCAGATTTAATTTTAGTTCAATCCAGATTGCAAGTCCAGAGTGGTCGAGATCAGAAAGTTTGGTCAATGGTTGGCCGAAATCAGAGGATCACAGCAGATCACTAAGTATGGTCTAGATGTGGACGAGAGCAGAAGATCAAGTGGTCCAGATTGAATCATGATCAGTGGAGTCGTGAATATATTTTATCAAAGTATTAAACCGATTTGATACAAAAATAAAGTGAATTCTTGTGGGATTCAGAAGCTATTGGCGGGAAGAAAGATTTGTTCCAGAATTAATTAAAGTCAGAATTGGTCAAAGTTATTTTTGAAAGGCAATCTAGAGCAGAAAAAGATATGTTTTTTATTTAAACTGAAACCCGATTGGACAAGTTATTTTTGCAAGAGAATCCAACAAGATAAAGCTCGAATTTAAGCTTGGAAGAGACCCTAATCTGCATCTATAAAAGGAGGCTCAAGGTAGAAGACTTAGTATCGAAAATCACATAAGAGTCATACACTTCCAGAAGCAAACACTCGAGAGTTCAGTGAGGTTAATTGCGAGTTCCAGCTTTCCAGAAGCAAACACTCGTGTTTTTCTTTCCCTTGTGTTAAATCTAAGTTGTTGAAGTAGAGTCTACAATCTGAGGGAGTCATAAGGGGTAGCAGATTGCTTAGCAATTAGATTCAAGGCGTTGTAATTCCTTCTACAATCTGGGGTTTTCAGATTGGTAGTAGCAGACTTGACTAGAGAAGTCATGGTGCTGTATTCCTCAAAAGTCTAGGATTGTTAGACTGTTTGAGAAGACTGACTTGGAGGGTCAATGGTATTGTTGTAATTCAAGGTGTTGAATTAGTAAAATCCTTCAAAGTGATGGGACTGGACGTAGCCTCGTTAACGGTGAACCAGTATAAAATTCTGTGTTTTATTTTATTTTATATCCCCTGCTAACTCTGTTTGATTCATACATCAGGTTTTGTTATAAAACTGCAAAAACAGAAAAAGTATTCAAGTTAGTCAAACACAATTCAACGCCCCTTCTCGTGTTTGCACCTTCAATTGGCATCAGAGCTCGGTCTCAAGGCTAAGCACTTAACAGTGTTTGAGGAAAGGTTCAAGGGGTCAACCACATGGCAGAATCTAAAGATGATTTTGGAGGAAACATCAACAGACCACCACTGTTTGATGGAGACAGGTTTGAGTATTGGAAGGACAGAATGAGAAATTTCTTCATATCTCAAGATCTTGAATTATGGAAGCTGGTAGTCAAAGGATACATTGCACCTACTTTTCTAGGAGATCCAACTAAAGAATTGGACATGGAAGATATGAAACCAGACCAGAGCAAAGCATACAAACTGCATCACAAAGCCAGAACCATCATGATCAGTGCCATCACATTCAAGGAATTTGACAGATGCACAGATAAAGAAACAACAAAGAGCATATTCGACAGTCTGGTTATGATCTATGAAGGAAGCCAACAGGTTCAAGAAGCAAGGGCTAACATACTGGTCAAACAGTATGAGATGTTCAAGATGGAAGATGATGAAGACATTGATGGAATGTTCTGTAGATTCCAAACTCTTATATCTGGACTGAAGTTCTTGAAGAAAAGCTATACAACAACATATCATGTCAAGAAAATTCTAAGAAGCTTACCAACCAAGTGGAGACCAATGGTTACTGCAGTTCAGCAAGCCAAAGATCTGAATAACTTAAGACTTGAAGATTTAATCAGCTCACTCAAGTCTCATGAAATAGAACTGGAAGCAGATGAACCAAAGAAGAAGAAGAAGAATCTGGCCCTAAAGTCAAAACAGAAGAAAGCTGCAAAGGCAGCACTAGAAACAGAGGATAGTGACAATGATTGTGATGATATGGCTTACTTAACCAAACAGATGGTTAAGATCTGGGAAAACAGGAAGAGAAAAGGCTCCAAGAAGAAACATAACAGTAAAGGAAAGGAATAATCTGACAAGAAGAGTATCGTCTGCTATGGATGCAATGAACCTGGACATATCAAGTCAAAATGTCCAAATCTGGAAATAGGCAAATAGCACAAGAAGAGTTCCAAATTCAGAAAGAAGGGTCTGATGGCTGCCTGGGATGAATCAGAAGAAGAATCTTTTGATGAAGAAGAGGCAGAAATAGCAATGATGGCACACATCAAGTCTGCCTCTAGACGTCATAAAGGCACAGTTTTAGGAAGGAAAGCAGGCAGAAGGAAGAATTATCAAAGCAGTCATTCAGGCAAGTTTGGAAACACATCAGACGAAGCGATTCTGGCTCTGATGGCTCATACCAACTCAAGTTCTGGATACAGCTCAGGCTCTGGAACAGATTAAGAAGATGAAGACAATGAGGTATTTTCTGATCTCACTAAATCTAAATTAATTGAGGCTGTAAAAGATTTTTTAAATGCAAACAATAAGATGTCTTTAAAACTGAAAACTCTTAGGGAAGATAAGAAAAATCTGACCAAAGAAGTCCAAGTTTTAAAGAATCAAAATTCTGAGTATGCAACTGAAAACAAGGATTTTAAAACTGAAGTTGCAAGACTCAAATCTGAAAACCAAACTCTCAAAAGTAATATTTGTTCCACTTCCAAAACTGTTTGTGAATTTGATATGCATGAGCAAATTTTTCAAAACTTTATTTCTAATGGAATGTAAAGAAGTAAATATGCATTTATGATTTATGGAAATAGTAACACTGGAAAGAGATGTCTTGGTTTTACAGAAACTATTGCTGAAACTAAAACTGTTCATTCTGATGTTTTATGCATTGTTTGTGCTAAGAAAGGTGACTCTGAATTATCTTGTCCAATGGTAAAATCTAAACAAGATCAGAGAGCTGTTATAACTAACAAACCTGGACCCAATCAGTTCTGGGTACCAAAAGATCAAATTGTCTATGTTGCAGATATTTTGAGCAACCAGAAGGAGACACTAACAATGGTGCCTGGAGAATGGATGTTGGCAATGCACAAGTAGAAGAAGGTTTATGTTCCAACATCTACCAAACAATAGCCAATTGACTCTGGTAGAAGAAGAACTGGTCAACACAATACCTATCAGGACCAGAATCATAGGAGGAACAGGAAATATCAAAGAAATCACACATATCACACGAATCAGAACAGGAACTTGAACCAGAATCAGAACTGGAACCAGTATCAGAGGTACAGGAACTGGAACCAGAACCAGAATTGGAACCAGAACCAATACTGGAACTAGAATCAGAATCAGTACCAGAACCCGAACCAGAACCACTATAAGTATCAGAATCAGAGGTTCAGCCACAAACACCATAATCACACATATCAGCTTCAGTATTACCAGAAGAAGCAGAATTACCAGAATCACCATAAGTTTCAGAATCACCAGAGGAACATGGTGTATCAACCGAAGCAGAAAGAGAAGAATCAGAATGAGGAGAGTTCTTCAAACACTCTAGTGAAATTCATTAAGACTACTAACCTGGAAGGGAATTCAAAACCCTTCATCCAAATCACTTAACATACAGATTCAGAATCTGAAAATCATAAGCAAGAGGATTTTCAGAGTAAAACTGAAATTGATGACATAGAGGTTACATCTTGCTGTGAATACTATTATTGTTTGATATTTATGTTTACTGTGATAACAAGAAGCTTGATCTTAAAAATCAAAGCTAGATAAGTACTTGCAGGAACTAGGTGATCCAACTAATCTGAACAAGTTCAGCTGAAACAGTAAAACCAGTTCGGTGGTTTCAAGCAGAAACCACCAGAAGCAGAATTAATGGTTGACCAGAACAAAAGGAAATTGATGCTGGAGGAAACCAATGTTAGTTTATCAAAACTAGAGGAAACCAATGTTAGTTTATCAAAACTAGAGGAAACCAATGCTGGTTACTAGAACCAAAAACAGATGCAGGTTCACTAAAACTAGAAGCTGATCCAGACTTACCAAAACCAAAAGTTGTTGACGAACTAGCTGTATATACTTTCATTACATGAGTTTTATTATCATTAAATCTTATGACAAAACTGCTTGATCTTGACAAATCAAAGCAAGATAAAGATAGTGTAGGTTCACCAGAACCAAAGGAAGCAGAAGCAGAATAAACAGAAGTACTTGGAAAGGTACAGGATACAAGCAAGTCAGCAACACATGACAAATCTTCTAAAGATAAATCTAATCTAATCAAATCAGAAACAGCAAAATCTTCCAGAACCAGAAGTTAATGCGAACCAAGCAATGTTGATGAGGTTTTGGCAGAGGAAGGTTGGATACTTGCAATGCAAGAAGAGCTAAATGAATTCCAAAGGAATGATGTTTGGGATTTTGTATCCAAACCAAACAAAAACATTATTGGAACCAAGTGGGTGTTCAGGAATAAACTCAATGAAAAAGGTGAAGTGGTAAGGAACAAAGCCAGACTTGTAGCTCAAGGATACAATCAACAAGAAGGTATAGATTACACTGAACTTTTGCTCTAGTGGCCAGGTTAGAAGCAATCAGAATTCTCTTATCATTTGCTGCTAATCATGATATAATTCTATATCAAATGGATGTTAAAAGTGCATTCTTGAATGGCTATATAAGTAAGGAAGTCTACGTCAAACAGCCCCCTGGATTTGAAAATTCTGATTTTCCAAACCATGTTTTTAAACTTAAAAAATCTTTATATGGTTTAAAACAAGCACCAAGGGCATGGTATGACAGACTTAGTAACTTTCTGCTTAAGAATGAATTTAACAGAGGCCAGATTGATAATACTCTATTTAGGAAATCTATTAAAAATGATATTTTGATTATTCAAGTCTATGTTGATGATATCATCTTTGGATCCACTAATGGCACTTTGTGCAACGAGTTTTCTGACCTAATGCAGAAATAGTTCCAAATGAGCATGATGGGAGAACTTAAGTTCTTCTTGGGAATTCAGATTCACCAAGGTAAATCAGGTATACTCATTCACCAATCTAAATACATTAAAGAACTTCTTAAAAAGTTCAAGATGAGTGACTGTAAGCCTATGGCCACCCCCATGCACCCAACTTGCTCACTTGAGAAAGATGAAACCAGCCAAAAGGTAGACCAGAAAACATACAGAGGTATGATTGGATCACTTCTTTATTTAACTGCTTCTAGACCTAACATTCTATTTAGTGTTTGTGTCTGTGCTCGTTTTCAAGCTGACCCTAAGGAATCCCATTTAACTTCTGTCAAACAAATTTTGAGATACCTTAAAGGAACCACTAACCTTACTTTGTTATACAAGAAAACCCGCACCTACAAACTATGAGGTTTTTGTGATTCCGACTATGCTGGAGACAAGCTGGAAAGGAAAAGTACAAGTGGCAACTTCACTTTCTTAGGTGATAATTTGATCTCTTGGTCAAGCAAAAGACAAAGCACCATTGCTATGTCAACAGCTGAAGCTGAGTATATATCAGCAGCAGGATGCAACTCACAGTTAATCTGGATGAAACATCAACTTGAAGATTACAACATCTTCGAAACCAATATCCCTTTGTTCTGTGATAACACTTCAGCCATAAACCTAACCAAGAACCCCATCTTACACTCTAGAGCCAAACACATTGAAATAAAACACCAGTTCTTTAGGGACCATGTTCAAAAAGGGACTTTAAGCATCCAGTTTGTGGACACTGATCATCAATGGGCTGATATCTTCAGCAAAGCATTACCAGAAGATAGGTTCGAGTTCATCAAGAAGCATCTCAACATTATCTCCATATTTGACTAGCTCAAGTAGTCATCTTAGGAGTTTTTAATTTTCTTGTAATTTTACTTTATGTTTTTTATTTTTCTGTTTTTACTTTCTGTACTTTGTAAAGAGAAAAACAAAAATACAAAAATAGTAGGACCTCTTTTTGGCTGATGACAAAAAGGGGGAGAGAGAAAAAGGAGAAATAATTAGAAAATGAGAGATAAAAAGAAAGGAGGAGCGAAAAAGAAAGAGATGAAAAGAGAAAGAGTTGAAAAAAAGAAGAAACAGGGAGAGAGAAAAATAAAGATAGAAAAAGAAAGAGTGAAAAGAGAATGAGTTGAAAAGGAGAAGAAACAGGGAGAGAGAAAAATAAATCAGAAAGAGATGAATAGAGAAAGAGCTGAAAAGGAAAGGAGAAGAGAAGGAAAGAAAGAGTGATTCAAGAAGGAGTTGAAAAGGAGAAGAAAAAGTCAGTATTAGAATTAGGGGGAGATATTGGTCCATGGGGGAGTATTTCAAGTACTTTGAGTTACAAGCTAGCAAAATAAGTTAAGGTTTTGTCGTCATCAAAAAAGGGGAGTTTGTTGGAACCAAGTTGGTTCTAAGTACTTAGGATTTTGATGTTTACAAAAGCACTCCATGTAATCTTATTTTGTACCTTGAATTACTATATTAAATGCAACCAGAAGATGAAGTTATCAGAGGCAGAAGCTGAAGTCACCAGAGGCAGGGGATGAGTAATCAAAAGGTAAAATCAGACAAGAGGATACACCTCCAGAAGTCACCAGATAATGCATCCAGAAGGTACTAGAGGATGCATCCTGAAAGCACCAGAGGATACTCCAGGATGTCAAAATACCATCAGAGGATATCTTTCCTGGCCCAAATCAGAAGGAAGCAGAGTCTAGAAGGAGACCTGGACCAGATCAGAAGGAAGCCTGCAAGAGGGAGACTTGTTCCATACCAGAAGGATTCATAAGTCAGACTTGGTCCAGAATTTATTCTGACCAAAAGATAGCTTGGCAGTGAAATGATAATCAATCCAGACTTGATCCAGACTTAATCAGAGCTTCAGTTAATTGGTCCATAACAAGAGATTTAATCCCGAACCAGAAGATAGCATGGTTCAGAGTATGAAACTAAGTCCAGACCAGAAGAAATGATGTCCAGATGTAATCCAGACCTGATCCAGATCAGAAGGTAAATGTCCAGATTAAAATATCATATGTCCATATTAATTTCAGTTTAATCTAGATTGCAAGTCCAGAGTGGTCGAGATCAGAAAGTGTGGTCCAAGGTTGGCCGAAATCAGAGGATCACAGTAGATCACTTAGTATGGTTCAGATGTGGACGAGAGTAGAAGATCAAGCGGTCCAGATTGAATCATGATCAGTGGAGTCGTGATTATATTTAATCAAAGTATTAAATCGATTTGATACAAAAATAAAGTGAAGTCTTGTGGGATTCAGAAGATATTGGCAGGAAGAAAGATTTATTCCAGAATTAATTAAAGTCAGAATTGGTCAAAGTTATTTTTTAAAGGCAATTTGGAGCAGAAAAATATGTTTTTTTATTTAAAGTGAAACCCGATTGGACAAGTTATTTTTGCAAGAGAATCCAGCAAGATACAGCTCGAATTTAAGCTTGGAAGAGACCCTAATCTGCATCTATAAAAGGAGGCTCAAGGTAGAAGACTTAGTATCGAAAATCACAAAAGAGTCATACACTTCCAGAAAGCAAACACTCGAGTTTTCAATGAGGTTAATTGTGAGTTCCAGTTTTCCAGAAGCAAGCACTCATGTTTTTCTTTCCCTTGTGTTAAAGCTAAGTTGTTGAAGTAGAGTCTACAAATTGGGGGAGTCTGAAGGGGTAGCAGATTACTTAGCAATTAGATTCAAGGCGTTGTAATTCCTTCTACAATCTGGAGTTGTCAGATTGGTAGGAGAAGACTTGACTTGAGAAGTCAATGTGCTGTATTCCTCAAACGTCTAGGATTGTTAGACTGTTTGAGAAGACTGACTTGGAGGGTAAGTGGTATTGTTGTAATTCAAGGTTTTGAATTAGTGAAATCCTTCAAAGTGAAGGGATTGGACGTAGCCTCGTTAACGGTGAACCAGTATAAAATTCTGTGTTTTATTTTATTTTATATCCGCTGCTAACTTTGTTTGATTTATACATCAGGTTTTGTTATAAAACTGCAAAAACATAAAAAGTATTCAAGTTAGTCAAACACAATTCAATCCCCCTTCTCGTGTTTGCACCTTCAGCTCATGCTCCTCCTATTCGTGTTGTGTATGATCCTCAAATGCAGGATCATGTTGCTCCTCTTGCTCAAACTCAAGCTGAATATAATAATCCTCTTCTTGTTGCATCTCTTCATTCCTCTTTCCCCTTTTTTCAACGGCGTCTCTCCTATTAGATTGTGTAAGAGGTTAAACTCGAGAATGTTCCACAATGTTTTTGCTCCTCTGGTCCTCACTGGAAAAAAACCTAACTCGGAAATTTTAGGAACAAAATTTCCGGTGGTCATATTTTAGTACCGGAAATTTGAAATTTTCGGTAGTTAAATTTCAATACCAAAAATTTTGAAATTGAAATTTCCGGTTGAAAACAACTAAAACTAACTCCCAGAAATTTCATTTTTGAAATTTTCGATATTGAAATATAACTAATAAAAAAAATTAATATTTCGAAATTTGTGAATGTGGAGTTATGATCAAGATATCAAAATTTATTTAAATTTTTACTATTCACTTAAGGGTATTTTAGTAAGTTAAGGGATCAAAATTATAAATAGGGGTATAAGTTAAATTGTGGAGTACAAAATCCAATTTTCTAGCTATTCTATTAAGGGTGCTGGATTGTTTTGAAATTCTTAACTTGATGAGTAACAAATTCTTTAAGGTATTTTCCAGATATCATGTGCAAATTGCTTCTTCTTGATTCTCAGATGACCTACGTTAAGTTCATCTTTTCCTACTAATATGAAATACAACCAATTCGAATTGGGTGAGATGAACCGATAAAAAATTCGTTTTGTATTTTATTAAAAGAAAGTCTTTACAATTACACATGAAGAACAAGTACAAAATCATTTTATATTTGGGTACTCACAAACAATTATTAATTTGCATTATGAATTCTTTTTAATAAGCAATTTGCGTTATGATTGATACTTGTAAGTTAAACACTTACGTCATTATATAAAAATTCCGTATTAAAAACCCAAAATATAAAATTCATAGTCAACTATTAATTTCCTTCCACTATGGAGGGATCAAATACTAGAAATATTATTAGTTTTTTTTATAAGTAATTATTAATATATTAATTAGTTGTTACACAAATTTTTATAGGTTTGAATCCATGACTTATTTCTTAAATCATTTTTAGACGATAACTCATTAATTTCTAGAAAGATTTAGAATGATTCATTATGATGAGTTATTATTTAGTTTGTTAGAATATTTTTTCTCCTATATCAGAATATGTTTTCTTCTATGTTATAAAGAGAGAATTGATCATTGTAATGATTACCAAGAAAAAGAATAAAAAAATTAATTATTTTAGAATAGCTTTATTCTTAATCTTTAGTCTTTTTTAGCATACTTCATCCCTTCATTAATATACATACAATAATGATAGATTATATTAACTCATTAACTGGATTACTTAAGCGGGACTTAGAAACATTATTAGTGAATGTATAATCACTTTTCAACAAGATAAACAAATGGAGAATATGTGCATACTGCCATTTCACCATAATATTTATTTACAACGTATATTTGGCTTGCACGTTATAAGAGTTGACCTATATATATAATCAAATAACTTGTAAAATAAAAACAGATATCTAAGAAGGTCAACACTAGAGACCCCACAAACCTTATCAAAGCTAATTTTTCACTTCATAAATCATACAATTAATTATCTTGCATTGATAACTTTCCGGATTGCTAAACTTTATTCACAAGAAAGAAATGGATGCCACAAATGAGTAAGAGTTCAAAATATATTCCAAGATTACATTTTATATTATGTTATGTCTATAATTAATGTATGGCCTTGGTTAGAAAATACAATTGTTTTAATTAAGTTACACTCAAATTCTAATTTTTCTCTAATAATTTGCAGTCATCAAAATATTCTTACCTTAGATGTCCATGCTGTCAAAGATCTGCTCGATTCATCTGGTTACCATTATCTTGATGTGAGGTAACAAAATATTGAGTTTCTCCAGTTTCCTTCTTCATTTTAAATTTTCATAAGATTAAGAACACCTAACAAACTTATAAAAAAGAAGAAATTAAATTAAAGTCCTTTTTCTTAATTTCTTTTGCCACACACCCCTTGTATAGGTCAGTGGAGGAGTTCAAGAAAAGCCATGTTGAGAATGCTATTAATGTCCCTTATATGTTCATCACAGAAGCTGGTAATATAGATAATTTGATGGTAGCTTACTTCACTTGATCAATTTTGATTCATGAATGTATTTTCTGCTTAAGGGCAGAGACAGCTAGTCAAGATACAAATTATCAAACATTAAATAACTTTTTAGTCTCTATAAAATTTTAAAAATTTATTTTAGTTCCTAACTATAAAAAATTCTTAACTTTTTAGTTGTTAAATCATATTTTTATTCACTATCGGTCTCTATTATAAAAAAAATTTGTAAAGAAATTAATACTTATAATCTCTAAAAAGAGGTCTATAAAATCAAAATAGAAATTAAAAGTGAATAATTTATTTTAGGGACTAAACTTGAAAGATCAGAATTTTGTAAGAATTAAATACATATTTAACCCAATTATCCAATAAAGTTTTATTATTTAAATATGTCATAATATTATTTCTCAAAATACCTATATAAATATTGGGAATGGTGAAATATAATTGAAAGTCTATAATTCTTATGATTTTTTTTTTACTAAGAAGTTCTTATGATATTTAGCGTACATAATGTGTTTGCAAATAATCAACAGGACGGGTGCAAAATCCTGATTTTGTTAACCAAGTGGCAGAAATATATAAGAGTGAGGATCACTTAATTGTGGTAAGAAAATTATAGACTTCTATATCTCTAAAATAAACAGTATATATGCTCATATCAAGAAATGTATGAATTTAATTGTAATTGTATATTTGAAATGAATTACAAATTCAGGCTTGCAATAGTGGAGGAAGATCTAGTCGAGCCTGTCTTGATCTGCTTAATTCAGTAAGTCTATAACCAACCTCAAATTAATTATCAATCTTGATTATTGCTATTCGTAATCTTTATTTAGTTTATTAATTTACCAAATGTATTATTTCACAAAACCTATACCAACAAACTAATTTTTTTCTGGTCAATAATTCTCTATACCTAAGGAACTTTGTTGTCACTATAACCTATAGGGACGGTTTTCGTGCACCGTTAGACAAGTCTTGGCGTTATACCTACTGTTAGTAGTTAGTTATCTGTTGGTATGTATTTTAGCGAAACCTCTCAATTTTTATGCACTAAAATAAAGTGAGAGATAGAGAAAATAAAAAAATGAAGTGAAAGATAGAGTGTGTTAGAAAGTGTGTGTTAGATAGTATATTGTTGACACTCTTCTAAAAGATAAATAAAATTGATGAGAGAGATAAAGAAGTGGAAAGAGTGTGTAGAGAAGGTTGGTGGAGAGAATCCACATCCCTTATCCCTTATGAAGCAAAATAAAATGAAATTTCAATCATATTAAAAATTAATACCAACTCTTACAAACATGTTAAGTTAATTAGTTAAAAATGTGAGTACCATATTGACATTTACAAATAATACAATGTCTAAGAAATCTCAAAAGTTATAAAAAACACTTGTATGTTTACATCAAGAAAAATATTAACTTCAAATCTTTTTCTTTTCCCTCTTCAATAGTGTCAAGAGTTGGAAAAATTGTTTGATCGGAGACATTAGTAACATCTAAAACCTATTGAAAATAAAAATAATATAATTTAATAATATATAAACTTATAAACTTATGTATGCTATCAAGTATGAGTTTGGATTCTCTCTGAAAAGAAATAGAGATGTCCATTAATATAGTTTTAGTGTATAAATATGTAATTATTGTCACTATTTTTTGGAATGTGTGCATTTATATTATTTATATACCTAAAAACTTTGGTGATGGAAAAAATGAAGGTGATGATAAATGGAGAGGATCCTAAGTGGTGTTTGATTTCACTTGGTAAAGGATTCTAGGATTTCTCTTTCTCCTCCGTTGAAGATCTTAGAAACGTCCAATTAGTTAGCTCCTTGATTATTAATCTTGTATAGTTGAAACTTTTTTACATGGACTCTTAATTTTAACCCCGGTCATCAACATTAGACAACCTCTCAGGTTTCTCTCAGGTTTGGGTTCGTATTACTCACAAGAGTCTTGGCGCCCCAAGATCATATTTTTAATTCCTAGTAGTTTAGGTACGGCTATTTGCATGGATAATACCACTAGTAAATTAGTATTTGACAAGTCCTTCGACCACTATGCTAAAATATCAGTTGATGTTGATCTGACTGCAAAGTTTCATGGCAAAGTGTTAGTTGAAAGAAAAGGCTTTGCGTTTTTTATGGAAGTTGAATATGACAAACTTCCATATTTTTGCAACTACTACTACAAACACATTGGTCATTCCATTCATTCTTGGAAAAAAGCTAAGTAAATAATGTGAAAAGGGATGGATAATTTAGACAAGGGTGGAAATAAGAAGATGAGGTAGGTTTTCATTCCTTTAAAAGATAATCACACTACTAACAGAGAGAATCAACAAGATATAGATAATAATGATCTAATTCCTAATAATGATGAATTGGTCGAAAAGAAAGATAATCAAGATTCTTATCAGAGTCCCCCAAATAAAAACAATGAAAAGTCACCTTTTTAGATTTGCATAGTCAAGATGACCAGTAGGAAGACAAGGATGGCACTGTTTCGAAAACTCAGCTTTCTAATGAGGATGACAAATAAGTGGACGAAGAAATTGAGGTTGAAGATAATATTTTCTAGGTACTTGATAGCAATGTTTCTAAGGTTGTGCATATGTATATCAAGACTTAAACTCTAACTTGGCTGACATGTCTAAGTATGGGCATGTTGATGATCCTTTTGAAACCATGTTGCCTAAAAAGAAAAAGGCCACAAAAAAAATCTTCTAAAATAGCTAAGAACAAAGACACCCATGTTAGGGTAGGTTCAAGGTAGGTTGAACCTACCTAATAAAGTGCCTTTTCTGGAATATTAGGGACATGGCCAATTCCCCATCAGGATTAGTCTTCAAGAGGCTATATGCTCAATGGAAACCTAACTTTTTGTTTATAGGTGAACCTTGAATGAATTTTAATGATTTTCCAAACCGTATTTTACATAACTTGCATTACATGCTTTTTCCTATAATTCTAGGAACAATTTCCTGCCTAATCTTTGGGGTCTATGTTTTTCTCATCTTGAACCTAACATTATTAGCAATTCGAAATCAACATATTTGTTTCACCTTGCATCATGATGGTGTGGATTTTAGTATGATTGTTTTTTATCCATCCATAGATTACATTTAGGGGTGTACATGGGCGCGGGTCGACCCACTAACCCAACTTAACCCATTCTTGATCGGTTCGGGTTAAATGAAGAAAAAAATACGGGTTTAGAACTTACCCAATCCAAAGATAATCGATCAGGTCGGGTATCGGATTTTGTCAAAACCCTCCCAACCCAACCTGGGTACACCCCTAAAAATATGAAAATTCATCAATTCTAAGCAATGTAAACTTCAAGTCCAAGCACTTAACTGTTAAGTGTTTGGACTTGAAGTTGACATTACTTAGAATTAAAGAATTTTCATATTTTATTGATTTACTATCGTTGAATTTATTTATGTATTTGAAGATTGTTGAATTTATTTTTTTGTGTGACAGGTTGTTGGTTTTTTTTAAAGAATTGAATGATGTGATTGAAATTTTATAGTTTTTAAGACATTCAAGTATTAAATATATTTTCATTCAATATATTTTTCTGTAAAATAAAAAACAGGTTATTATTTATGTATAACCCGCCAACCTAACCCAACCCGTTCTTGATCGGGTCGGTTAGGTTCGGGTTAAATGAAAAAATACGGGTTTAGAACTTAACCCAACCCAAAGATAATTGATCGGATCGGGTATTTGATTTTGTCAAAACCCGTCCAACCCAACCCACGTACACCCCTAATTACATTGCTATGAGAGCTTTGTGGTATCATATTACCGATGAGCAAAGTCACTACAATCTCCCTTGATTCTTCATTGGTGATTTCAATACCATTTTGAGAACTCATAAGTATAGGATATAGTTCCCCTTCCAAGCTGCCTATGGAGAATTTTCAAAATTGGATTATTGGCAACTCCCTAATTCATCTGTCCACTAGAGGTGCTTAATACATTTGGTCTAATGGTATGAGAGGTTGGGCTCATACATAAAAGAGATTAGACAAAGTGGTTTGCAATCATAGATGGTTGGACT
Source organism: Cicer cuneatum (assembly GCA_037974295.1). Taxonomy (NCBI): domain Eukaryota; kingdom Viridiplantae; phylum Streptophyta; class Magnoliopsida; order Fabales; family Fabaceae; genus Cicer; species Cicer cuneatum. The sequence goes on along the minus strand of JBBPBO010000005.1, from coordinate 60,537,662 downwards.
ATAAAAAGGCTAGCTCTTGCCTCACTCTAAAGCTGATTCTAATCATTACCACATCTTGTTGGATTTTCATATCATTAAAATTAGACACATTTCTTCCTTTAAGTTTATGAGGATAAGGGCTTCATGTCTTGATTGCATCAATGTGGTGAAAAATACTTTGAAGGAAGAGGTTACGGGTTGCCCCATGTTTGTGCTTCACCAAAAATTAAAGTTGCTTAAATCCAATCTTATAATTTGAATAAATAAGTTTTTGGTAACATATATCATAGAGTTCAAGCTACAATTTCAAATCTTGAGAGCATGCAAAACACCTTTGATTCTCATGGTCCCTTAAATGATTAATTGAACGAAGAGCTACAAGCACAAATGGAATTGAATGAAGCTATTAATTTGGAGGAGCAACTTTGGCATAAAAAAGTAAACATTAAATGGCATTCAGATGGTGATAAGATAACCTTTTTCCATTGGTTATCTCCCTTTCACGTATCTTGGAAAGCCTACATTCGAGGGAAAACATAAAGTTTCTTATTTACAATCGATTTCTTGTAGCATGGAAAGCTTATCTCTCTCTCTATGGCTGGTAGATCTCAATTGGTGAAAAGTGTCATTGATAACATTTTGGTTTATAGCTTCCACATATATTCTTGTTCGTTTCTCTTCTCAAGAACATAGACGAATGGGTTAGGAATTTTATTTGGTCTAGTGATATTGAGCATAGAAAAATGGTTACTTTTGCTTGGTATTATGTCTTTGAGAGATATTAATAATGTTGTTATTATTAAATTTGTTTGGGACTTAATTATTTCTAGTTTGCATTGGGCTATTCTTCTTAGAGGATGTATCTTTAGAAGGAATGGACATATTAGATATCACATTGATTCCTCCATATGAACTGCACTTAAAGTTAAGCTAACTACTATATATAAGAAGAACAAATGGCAACTTGGCAAGGGTGATTATATTAATTTATGAGTTGACACTTAGTTGGAGGAGTCTATGGTTTCTATTCTTAACATTCATGAGGACAAACAATCTTATCTTCATGCAACTGTCAACTATTTCATTCAGGATGGTCAATGAATGGTTCCTTTTGTTCTCTTTCACAATTACCTTCAATCGGCTACTTGTTTGCTAAGACTACTATTCCTAAGTTTGATTTCAAGGATCATCTAGTTTGGAGATTAAACAATTCTAGAGTTTTAAGCTTTAAAGAAGCTTATTTGTTTATCAAGCATTTAGGGAAACATATTCCTTAGGCCAAAACCATTTGGAATAATAGCATCCCTTCTTCCAAGTCTCTTAGGTTTTGGAGATTTATGCATAACAAGATACCTATTGATGATAATTTAATCTCTTGCGGTTGTCAAATTGTTTCAAGATGTGAGCATTGTCATTGTGCAATGGAAAGCAACAATCATCTCTTTTTTTATCTTTATAATTTGATGCTAGACTATGGCTTTGGCTAATCTCTAATTTTCAAATTGATACTAGTTCAGTTCAAAATCTTCTAGTCATTTGTGAGAAAGGCTGGTCTCATCCATGCAAAGAAGTTATTTTGGCCAACATCATCTTTACTATTGACGTAATTTGGTATTGCAAGAATCAAATTCATTTTGAAGGCAAAAGTCTTGCTTTTCTCATTGCAATCAACATAACTATTACCAATGTTTTGTTATCTGGAAAACACACTTAGAGAACAATCTCCAATTCTATGCAAAATTTTCAAGTTCTCGAGGCCTTCCAAGTTATAACTCATTCTCCTAAAGCTCTTATCATCAAGGAAGTGATTTGGCATCCCTCCAAAAATTATTAGATTGAATGTAATAGTAATAAGCTTGCTTTTGGTTGTTCTAGTCCTAGTGCTTGTTGAGGTATATTTAGGGACAATTATGATGCTTCCCTAGGTTGGTTTGCTATGAATTTGTGGATTTTCACTGCATTACATGCTGAGTTTATGGGAGTGTGGTTGCTATTGAAACAACTTTCAAGAATAGATGACATTTTATCTGGATTGAATTTTATTCTCAATTGGCAAATATGAATTTTAGGAATCATAACCATATTCCATGGTCAATTAGAAATAGTTGGCTTAATTGCTTTTAGATGGTTAAATTATGCGGACATGATTGCCAATTTGAGACTTCACATTGTCAATAGTCATTGGTGAAATACTTTTCCTGCCAATATTTCTAATGTTTTCAATAGAATCAGGATTGGTCTTTTTGAATATATATTTTGCTTATTTATGTAGATGTTTATTGCACTCTTTTTTCCTCTACCGTGATTTTATCTCTCTAGGTTTTTTTAATAAGATTTTAATGAGGCAAGAGTTTGTATCCTTAAATTTGTTTTCTTGAATTTTAGTATAGTCCCTTCCAAGTAATCATGTGACCTGTTTGCACTATATTTTTGCTTTTGAAAAAGTATAATAAGAATGCTATCAAGTATCAATCATTTTTTCTGCATCAGTTTTGTCTTAAAATATAATGTATATGCCATATGATCATGTGGTAACGTAGGGATACGAACATATTGTTAACATGGGTGGAGGCTACTCTGGTTGGGTGGACGCTGGATTTGCAGGTAACATGCCTTCAGAAGAGCTCAAAACAAGTTGCAAGTTCCGTCCATAATATTATACTAGTGTAATTAATGTGTATCATTTTATATAATAATTAATGTGGTTTGTTTGTGTGTTTTGTATACATATAAAAAATAGTAAATAAATCAAAATATTTGAATGTAACGAAATAATCATCTCTTTTACAACCTTAACAATTTGAGTTTTGAATCTCTTTAACAAGTAATTTTATACACCGCTTCAAAAAGATATTACGTAAGAGGTTCCATTAAATTTAAAGCGAAATCATTCAATTCATTATTTCATTTAATTAATTATTGCAAAAATTTCCATTTCTATTTTATTTTTTTATAATAGAATGATATTTGTAATTGAGTTCATATGGATTCGTAAACATATAGATATAAATTTAAATGTTTAATTATAATTTGCTCGGAGTAAAAAATCTTTAATGAATTTTATAAAGGTGAAGATATTTGTTAAATTTTGTTTCTTATAGTTACAGTCAGATATTTTGCTAGTTCAACTAGAACTCAAGAATTTATGGAAATATTTTATGTAATGCTCCAATATTTTTATATATCTTATATATGTTTCCTTCTTAGCAATTTCTTTGATTTATTATTTAATAAATAATTTATTTAATGTATAAAGAAATTAAATTATATTGTAAAAGTTTTATTTAAATGATTAAAACCATAATTTTTATTTATTTAATTATTTTTGTGCAGCAACTATAGGAGTTTTATTTCTTGCATGATTTCGTTATTTGGTTTATGGTCTATTTTATTTATTTATTTAATTTTGAAAATCAAGAAAGTGATGTGTTAGATGTTGTTTATTTTATTTATTTGTGTGCGATCTATAGTGAAATTACTTGTCTTTCTTAATTTATTTTAGTTGATAAATATATTTGTTTGAACTATTTAATTAAATTAGAATTTATAGAAATTATAGTGTTTGTTTTATTTTGAACCAAAGAAGAATTTGGACTAAAAACTAGTAGAATTAGTGAGACTCAACCCATAGCATGAGTGTCTTACATGAAGATGCTTTAGTCCATCCATTAATTTTAGTCAAAAAAAAGTGTCTTGGTCCATCCTCTTCCATTTCAGAGGGATTGCAAAAGAAAACAAAAAATTGTACCCACAAATATCTGTGGATAAAATTTTGCAATGGGTACGAGGCGGGTAGCTTAATTGGTACCCTAAAAAAGATAAACGGATATTTTGACTATTCGTTAGTTAATAAGTACGGAAGCATATGTAATAATATCTATATCCACAAATATCTGCATCTGATAGTAAATTAGTAAAATTGATATGTTCTAATACTTTTTGTTTATGCATTAATAATTTGGTTAAAATATAATTTTGGTCATTTATCCTTTACTTAATATTTGTTTTGGTCCATTATACATATTTTTAATTTGTTTTGATCTTTTATCTCTTGTTTTAATTCTTTATCTTTTACTTAATAACCGTTTTAATCTCTTATCTTTTGCAAAATTATACAAGTTTGTCCTTTTGTTAAGGATTAAAATGAATATAACATAAAAGTTAAAGGATGAAAACGAATAAAAAATTATAAAGGACCAAAAGGAATAATAAATAAATAAATAAAAGACCGAAATAAATATTAAGTTAAAGATAAATGACCAAAATTATATTTTAGCCTTTATGTGTTGACAAAATACGGGAGAAAATTCTACATAATACAATAAAAAAAATATGTTTTGTACATAAATAATTTTTTTATTATTTAAAAGATGATATTAATGAATATCCAATAATACCCAAAGATATTTAAAAATCTGTCAAATATGTGTTAAGCGGATGCACGAATATAGATATGGAACGAATATCTGTCTATACCCATGAATACCTATTGTCATCTCTAATCTCATACCTAAGTCCATCCATGAGAGTGATTTTATTGTCTTGACATAATGATAGTCTTTATGTCATTGTCTCAACCCATTTAAGAGAAGAGAGGATCAATCTTTTCTTATTCTGTGCATCCTTCTCTCTCCTTTACCATCTTAATTACAAAATTGAATTGGGAGGTTAAAAATTGAATTATTGGTGTTAACAATTTTTTTGGTATGCAATCAATAAAGGACCAAAAATATTCTCTCTTTCTCTTGATACCTCGCCCTCCTTCTCTCTTAACCAAGAGGTGCTTTTATTTTTATTACAAAAACAAATCATAGACAATATTTTTTTGTTTAATGTTAGTTTACAAAAAAATAAAAATGTTGGTTTACATATTATTTCCATTCCATTCTCATACATATTTCTTGCATTTTCCTTCCCTGCTCTTTCACTCAAATATCATCATCGTCATCAAGTTAAGTTCCAATTTTCTTCCTTCTTTTTAGCATCATCTCCTATATAAATTTCTTCCATCACTTTCTTTTGATTTCTTTCATTAAAGAAAGACCACCAATACAAAGTGAAGGAAAATGCCTAACGTAAAACTTTTTTCTCTCGCCTTTCAAGTTATATATTAATTTTGTGTATAAGTGGTCTAATATTTTGTTCTTAGAATTTTTTTTTAGTTAATATGTGTTTATGATTTTATTTATGGTAAAAATGAGTGATTTGGAAATAGGAGGATAGTTGTGGTGTTAATATAACTATCTAAATGAGTACATAACTTAGAAAAATAATAAGGTTTTTGTGTTGTTTATTTTTAATTTTTTAATTTTGTGTCATGTATATATAAAAGAATAATTTTTTATCAGATGATCAATTGTTTGTGTGTAAAGAATACATTTTATACTAAAAAAAAAAATAATAGATGATCATGTCATAATAAAAAGATAATAATTTTTTAAGTTGTAAATTGTAAAGCATATGATTCATTTGTATGCATGTTTGATTAATAGAAAATAAAAAATTTATTAAAATGATAATGTTGTAGCTTTATAAATTTCTATTATTGTCTTGTAATTTGTTGATGTTTTCAAAATTAATTGTTTTTTTTAAATTGTTATTTTCTTAATCTTTTTGTTGTTTTTATGTTGCTGGCGAAAAAATAATGTTGTTTTACCTACCTTTAATTTTGTCGTTATTTTTTTCTAATTTGTTAGCTAGTTTGTTGTTGCTCTTGTATTAATTTTTGCACATCGTGGATTGAACGTGGTTGAAATGTGAAGAGTAGTGATGTTGATGTAATCAAAGAGCATAACATGAGTATGTGGAAATGTATGAAAACTTAAAATTGGTTCATTATCATGACATGCATCATACAAAATGTATGTTAGGGATTTCTACATCTTTGTACGAATTTTTTCATTGGTATAGGTGATCATTTATTGTTCGTGCATATTTTGGTTATGGCATTGTGCGGCTTTGTGTAAACTTCCTCGTTGATATGGGTGACTCTTTTATGGCTATGTACGGCTTCATGCGACTTTCTCTCCATTGGTATGAGTGATTTATATTCAGGTCATGAATAGAGTGGCATACATACTAACTACAATGTGCATTTTTTGTATTAATTGATATATGTGAAAAGTGTTGCATTCTTGTTTATGACTATATGAGTATGAGGATTTTCTTAAATGACAACGATTTTCTCGATGAATAATTGATTTGATTTTTCTTAGTGTTATTTTTGGCATTTGATGAAAACGTAAATGGTTTTATATATATTGTGATGTTTATTTGCTTATTTAATCTTATTGAAATATATATATATATATATATATATATATATATATATATATATATATATATATATATATATATATATATATATATATATATATATATATATATTTGTGTGTGTATGATTGTGATCATTTTGTGTGGATTTCATTGTGTGGGACTTTGGTGGTTGTCTTTTTATTTTTTGTGTAATTTTGAGAATAAATATGTTTGGTCATTTATATACTGAATTGATATTTCTTACTTGATCTATATTGTTGTGGGCAGACCCTTACATAATACTTTATGTAATGCCGAAATGGAAGAAATTCAAGAATTATCTTCTTGTTGTGCAAGTTGTTTTGTGACGTTGCGAGGAAATAGATTATATAATTCCGAATAATATCAAGGGATTGTAGTTGTACTTTAAGTCTTAGGGTATTTTAATTATTTTATTTTTGACTTACTACAATATTTTTATTTTGAACAGGTGAGTTTTTCTTCTAAATAAAAAATTAATCATCACAAATTTTCTTATTTTATTTTCATAAATTTTAATTAAAATTATTTAACTTGACGCACCGCTAAATATTTGCTAAAGTAACTAGAGATTTAATGTTATAACTTCATAATTAATTCTTCAGCCATTAGAAGGGAAATAATTATTTTTCTTGTGTAACTATTTTGCCACGTAGTATTTTGCCACAAATTTAGATTTTTCTCTGAAATAAAAAATTAATCATTACAAATTTCACTATTTTACTTTCGTAAATATTTCCTAAAGTACCTAGCAATTAAAGGTCATAATATAATAATTAATTCTTCAGACGTTATAAACTAGATGATTATTTTTTTAGCGTAACTACTAGGCTGCGTAGTATTTCTTAGAAAAAAATATTCATATTTTTTTAAAAAGAACTGACATTGTTTATAACGTTTTGGCTCAAAATTCAGGACATTACAATAGGGTATTAGAACATTGGATTATTCTCATATTTTGGGATTGGACATTCCGTGTATGTCGCATGAATTTTGATGTTTGTGTTAATTGCTTGGCTTTCTATGTATGTGATTTTGTGATTTTATATTAATGAGACTTATATTGAAGATATTACAGTCATTTCTCAAATAAATTGTTATACACTTCTATAATATTTTATTATTATCACTATATATTGTGAAAGCAATATAATTATCAGAATCCTAAAATTTCTAACAAATCTATTGAGAATAATTTATTTACTCTATATCATTATTTTAAATAATTATAAATGACATATTTGGGATATATCCCAAATATTTGTTTATACATAAAAATAGATAATTTATTAGCCGATAATAGCTAAATTTTGGATAACCAAATTCCCTTTAGCTGAGGAAGGATTTAGGTAATAAAAGTTTCAACAACAACTATAGTTTCGGCTTCAACAACAACAACTATAGCTCTCGCTTCATCAACAACAATATCTACGGTTTCATAACTTGTGGCAACAACCACTATTCCAGCAGCAACAAAAATACTCCCAGCAGCAGCAGTAGCCTCCAAACTTCCAGCAGCAACGATATTAGCCAATGTTCCAGAAACAATAATATTTTAATAATTATCAGTATGTGTCATATCTTTCACAACCTCTAAACAGATCAAACTCCATACGGACACACTATGTCATCGACTAGTAGTGGTTTACTTGAAAGTGAAATGCAATTTCAAATTATATAGTCTCCAATTCCAATAATTAACACTTTTGAGGGACTTTTTTCGTCAGGTAATATTCCATAAAATAATGATAGAGGGAGTGGAGCAAATGATCAAAGAAATTATTATGATGATTGATGTATTCGAATAATATTTTCTATTTTTATTTTTGGTTTGTATGAATAATTTATACATTATTATTTAATTATAGTGTGTTTTTATATTTGGTTTGTATGATATAATTTATTAATTTTAGAATTTTTTATTTTGTATTTAACAATAAACTTAATTAATTATTGACAATTTAATTAATATTAAAATTATATTGTTGTTTTTATATATTATTTTATTTAAAAATATATTTTCATTTTTTAAATTATATGAAAATTAATTTTTTATACAAATCATTTTTTATAATTAATTTCGTTTTTTTATTTATAATTTTTTATAATGAAGTTAACCATATGTAGCGGCCAAAACGTTCACAAATGGGATAATTTGTGGCAGCCTAAACTCTAACAAACTGTTTTTTTCTCAACAACTTTGCGACGGCCTGTACTTTCAGAACTTTGTGGCTGCCTTTTTCGTCACAAATTTGTGACACGTTAAGCCCTCACAAATGGTAACAAAAAAACCAGCCATTGTGGTTGTTTTGGCCGCCACAAATCTTTGTGACTGGGTTATTTGTGGCTACCTTAGGCTGCCACAAATATGGATTGTGTGGCCGTTTTTCCCCATTTGTGGTGGCTTTTAACCGTCACAAATAACTGTTTTTCTTGTAATGTAGAAACAACCGAATATGAGTTAGTCGAATTTTCTCAAGGTTTCAAGAGTTCACAAAAGTCGCAAAAGATTGTGACTGTGTCAAAGCTTAGTGTAACTTGATAATTTGGCAATTGTGTTTGTTTTTTATGTTTTTAACGCCGCTAACGATCAACACGAAGACACGGTTCCAGGAAAAAATCATGTGCGAATATTGCCAATGTGACATGCTAAATAAATAGGAAAGACGATGCTAACTCTTAGAAATAAGAGTTATTTACCACATTTGAAAGAGGACTTGTTTATCTTTTGAGTAAGTTTTATTTAATATATTAGGAGTTTACCTTTAATATCAGTAGTTGTGCCGTTTTAATTAACAATTGCATTTTACTTTGTTTTTACAAAGAAGTATGTTGGGTGTGTTGAGTTTGTAGGTGGAAATTGAAGATAATGTCCCAGGATTAAAATGCTACAACACTATGCTGAGAATGTTTGCGTGCAACTAGACAGATGCAATGCGTGAGTCGCAATTGTACCTGACTATTTTCCAAAAGTCTAGGCATACTCTCTAGTACTAGGATGTTAAAATAGAAAGATGTAGTTGGGCCAAAAGAGACTTTGTGAAGAAACGGACAAAATTGAGGTACGAAAGCACACTACAATTGTGCTAGGGGACAATATTAAAAAGCATACAGAGAATTTCAAATATAGAATTCAAAACCCTAATTGTCACTACTTATATTCTATCATCACCCACCGTTGGAAACCATGGTAGCTACCTTTATTAAGGATTGGTGTTAAGGAAATGGAACTTGCAAACAAGCTGAAGTTGGAGATGTCATAGCTACTATATAAGTTTGAGTTTCTAATCTTGATTCTTCATTTCTTTAATAATTTTAGCTGTAATGGTTCTTTCAATGTTCACTTTTCCATTTCCATATTTGACTCAAAGCTCATTATGATCTAAACTTTTTGAAGTTAAGGATTAATGTAGTGTTAAATGATATTTATGATGTAATGTACTTATAACTTGTTAAGCATTTTTTTATGCAAACTGATTTAGTATTATCTATAAATCAAAACTTGATCACTTTAGATTTAAAGTTAGTTTTCAAACTTGGAAAAGTAAAAAATAGATTTGCATGCTTAATATGGATTAAATCAATATGCTTTGACAAGTAGTTGACTTTAAATAACTAAGAATAGTATTTAAGTCCATAGAACAAAAGAAACTAAAGTGTGATTAGACGTGAATATGAACCACATGATATTAATGTGCTTGAAAATCATGATAATTGTGTTGAAAATTCCCTGAGGTCATTTTGTAGCATCTTAATACCATAAACTAAGTTTAACATTGATTTATATCCTTAAATCATTTTCATAATTTGAATCTAGTCATTTGATTACTCATTTAAACTTATATTTTTAAACCCAAATTTACTTGAACTTCTCAGCCTAATATGTTATATTTTATTTTACAAAAACCAAGTTATTCATCTAGAAACATGTTGAAATTAGTCACCTAATCAATTCTCGTGGAAACGATATTTTATTATACTACTTATTTTTTACTATGTATACTTGGATACTTGCATTTTGTTGCAATAGACGAGCTAGTCATGGGGGTCACGAATTCCCTCAAACGGGAACTAGCACACATTATCCATGTAATTAGCCGGGTAAGGCTACATGTCTGTGGGCCATGATTTATGGCTAGTAGGTTTAGGTTTGCCTATAATTACTAGTACTTGTAATGTTTTAAACACACACAATCAATAAAATACGTTTTTTTTTATGTATTATCTATATTTTTATCAATTTACTTTACTTTATACATTCGTAGTATAGTTTCTTAAACGTTTGAAGCAAAAAGGAACAAAAGTTGAGAATAGTTAGTTGTTTCCTCAGCTCATTCTTAATCCCAACAACAATACTTATGGTTTTTTTCTTATTTTTATATCTTGATTTTATTGTTATTCTTTAATAATTATAGAAGTTTATGAAAAAAATTCTTGTATCCTCAATAATAGTTAAAGTTTAAGTCTCATATTCTTCTATTGTGTATAACCTAATATTTTTATCAGATGTGTAAAATTATATTTGTAGCATTTAAGTTTTGAGTGAGTTATTAACTATTTGCACTAAATCCCACATTCTATTTTTTAAAATTCTTGAGCTATAATCTCACTCATATGATAATGATTCCTTTATATGGTTATCATGATCTCTTTTATAAAAGTTTACTTTATTTATAAATTAAATTTAAAAAAAATTACTTATAACAGGAGATTCTGTAAAACTTGCCACTCCTTAATTTTATATTTTATTGAAATTATTAGTGTCGGTTCAGGTGACACTAAGACGGATGCTACTAATTCAATATGTGATGACGATAGCATCCAAGGGTAGTAGATGCTAACATTTGCGTCAGCTAAGCAAACTCTATCGTTGATGCGAACTAAAACATAAACAAAAGCCTAGCATCCACTAAAACTGACGCAAATTAGTGTCGGCTGTATTGCTAGTGTTGTAGCTTCGGCTTTACATCGGACACAACGAACACTAATTAGGGCTTGCTAGACGCAAGTGCTTAGCATCGAGCAATAGAGCTTCCGTCGTGACTCCGACGCTAAACATCTTTTAGTGTTTTTTAAAAGAAAAATTTATAAGATAATTAATTTTTAATTAAAAATTTATTATGGACCTTTATGACAACAAATTGTAATATTGAAATTTTTTAACGTAACTGCCACACGATGGAAGCACTTAGAAGGTATTTTACATCAAATCAACGTCTCAGTGTGTCAAAAATTAAGTCGAATTACCAATATGAATGAAAAAATGTGTCGTAATTGACATTAGAAACAAAAACAACTAAACTGTGTATAATTTAGGGATTTTTAAATAATTATTCTTCATTTAGAGATCATTGTCATACCACATGCATTCAGAATTAAAAGGAACACTTACTCTAAAAATAATCTTACGTTATGATTAAAGATGACAAAAAATTTTGCATAAGCAGATGTTTGCAGATAAAATATGCAACGGACACAGGACAAATAGTTCAGCTGATAGCCATGAATAAAATAAATAGATATTTTAAGTATATGTTAGTTAATGAATATAAAGGCTGAGTGTAATAGTATTAAATTTGTATCTACAAATATCCTTACGCAATAGTTAATTAGTAAAATTAATATATCATAATATTTTTTATTTGTGTTGTTGTATTAATACTTTTTTATAACATAATTTTGTAATATACTTTAATTATGTAATAGCATATTAATGTTTCTTTCACAAAAGGTAGGAAATTTTTTATTTAATTACCAAAAAATAATTTATGCATAAATTATTTTAAAAATAAAAGATAATATCTATGAATATTATCTATACTTGGAAATATCCTTTACCATTGTGGTTTGATTCTTATAAAACTAGTGACCCCACCAAGAAAACGGCTCATAAATAATTAACTACCATGGCAGTAGATTATTTTTATGGTAACCTAGCGAGTAGCTATAAACAAGCAGTTCTGTAAAAAAAAAAGCTATACAAAGCAGCCTCTAGCTTTGGGAAAAGCTGCGCTGTTTTATTTAGTTTGTTCTTAGGGCCTAGGCCCGGTTGTTAGTAATTATAATTAAAAAAATGATTTTATATTCGATAATTTTACGTATACTTATTTTATTAGTGAAATATCTCCATATGTAATTACTGAATATAATAGATTATTCATAAAAAAAAGTATAAAATAATTTAAACATTTAAAAGAGATTTTATATTTCTCCTTAATATAATGATTTTCTTCCAAACCTAATCAAAATAGTTATTTTATTTTCAACATAAAAATTATTTTTTAACAAAATGATAGATGAAAACAAAACTTATACAAACATAGCTAAAACATCAAAAATTATTTTTTTTTAGAATCTTAAACGAGAAAATTATATACCTTTCCCCTACATTAAGTGTCCAAGATTTATAAATCATCATTTGATTTCAAACATGCGTCCTTGATGATGGTTGATAATCATTGTCATTGTGTGGCTGAGATTGAGATATGATCTCCATTGTGTGGGTCGTGGGAAAAGGTTCAAGTGAGCTCTAATGGTCTATCACCTCATATCCATTTGATCATGTTATGTCGTAGTTCTAGAATCTTTTGTGTAAGACCCTTAATTTTTAAATTAAAATTATGGAATTAATATTAAGTGTATTTTTGGGATATTTGTAAAATATTTAATATATGTATGTTTTGAGTAAATATATATATATATATAAATATTTATTTTGGAAGATGAATTAAGATTATTGGATGAAGAATAAATTAATTTAATTACGAGTAATTAAATTAACGGACAATTAATTAAGGGATTATCGGCTAATTGCGGCGAGACTAATTAAGTGCTGAGGATCAGACAAGTGTCGGGTGATTTTTAAATTAAAATTATGGAATTAATATTAAGTGTATTTTGGGGATATTTGTAAAATATTTAATATATGTATGTTTTGAGTATATATATATATATAAATATTTATTTTGGAAGATGAATTAAGATTATTGGATGAAGAATAAATTAATTTAATTACGAGTAATTAAATTAACGAACAGTTAATTAAGGGATTATCGGCTAATTGCGACGAGACTGGTTAAGTGCTGAGGATCAGACAAGTGTCGGGTGAGGTGGCACCCACACAAGCCTATATATAGGAGTGAGAAGGATGAGTGAAATCAGAACACCATTTCTCCTCCCTTACTATCCATACTGCATGTAACAGTATCACCTTCTCCCTTCCCTTCCCATTCTGAATTTTGTTCACGATTTCAAACAAAAAGAGGGAGTTCCTCAAAAGTGACATTAATTGAAAATCTAAGCACCAAACCAGAAAACCCTCAGTACAAAAGTTGTTCCCCTCATCATTCCGGAGCTAGAGAACCAATTTTCGTAGCAGCAAACGCAAGCAGGAGTTTCGCCGAGTTTTGACGCAGAAACGTGAGCAGTAGCAGAAACGCAACAAGGGTAAGGGCACCTTCCACTTTCTAGTTGCATTAGGGCTGTAAATGCATAACTGTCATGACATTACTGATGTTTTCATCATGGTTTAAAGAAAAACTGTTTTTGCAATGACATTTTGAAAAATGAAGAAAATGCATTCTGTAATGTGTAATGATTCTGTGATGGTTGCTGTATGGTTGAATGCAGTAATGTTGTTTTGTTTGTGTGTGGGAAAGTTGAAAAATGTCTTGCATGTTATCTCGAAGATGATTAAAATGCATATTTTCAAAACTGTTGTGCTGGTTGTATAAAATGCGGAAAAAATGCATTCTGTTGGTGTCTTACTGCTATGTGATGGTTGCTGTTTGGTTGAATGTATTAATGTTGTTCTCATGGTTTGAGAAAGCTGAAATGTTTTGCATGTTGTTCTGTTTGTGTGAGAAAGCTGGAAATGCTTTGTGTAACACCCCGAGTTTAAAAGACAGTGCGAGTGTATTTTTTTTTCAATAAATAATTAAAATGAGTTTTCCAAAATTAATGTCAAGGGAATTAAAATAAAATTTTCATCAGTTCATTTCAAAAGAGAACACCCGGCCTGTGGCCACTAAACAGTATCAGAGTGCGGAAAATACAGCGGAAAAGTCACACATTAATTCCCAAAATAAATTACATTTCCCAAAACTCAAGACCCTATACAAAAGTCTAGTCTAATCATGCACTAAGCTACAGTAGCACGGTCTCCACCGTATTCTCTATAAATCTCGTCTTCAACTAGCTATCCGTCTCTCTGCATTGTCCACGTAGACTCCGTACGTAAAGATCAGGGCAAACTAACGACGTTTCCGTCGTTAGTGTATCCGTCGGTAGGACGGGTTCGGGTAACATCTAAGGGCAAAGCCCAATTTCCACAATATAATGGCAAGGGTCACCGACCGAAATTAACAAATAATCACATAGCATATATTTCATAGCAACAAATATATATCCATGGTATAACATATGACAATGAGGAAAATAATAATGCTCATTTGAAATTTAATGACATATATGCCTTTTCAAAAACAGCAGCCAATTATTATGAAGTATGTGGTAAGTACAAACAACACCTCAGCAAATCACATTCATTTAAATCAGAAATTCAGATTCTGCACATTACTCACACACATCCATTTCCAACCATTCATCATATAATCAAACGTGACCCACCGGTCAATCCCTCAATGTAATATGTATATGCTTATGTATACAATTTTCTTGGAATCACCAAGGTGCAGTCGCTCAACAGACCAACACAATATGTTTGACTTTAACGGCCCTCAAGACCAAGGTGCAATCGCTCAACAGATCAGCACCTAGTGCAGTCGCTCAACAGACCAGCACTCGTGCAGTCGCTCAACAGACCAGCACTCGTGCAATCGCTCAACAGACCAGCACGTTTGACATATACCAAGGTACAATCGATCAACAGATCAGTACCTAGTGCAGTCGCTCAACAGCCCAGCACTCGTGCAATCGCTCAACAGATCAGCACATGGTTGCGCATTTCAGGGTACAGACGCTCAACAAATCAGTACCTAGTGCAGTCGCTCAACAGACCAGCACTCGTGCAATCGCTCAACAGATCAGCACGTGGTTGCACATTTCAGGGTACAAACGCTCAACAGTCCAGTACTAGTGCAGTCGCTCAACAGACCAGCACCTATATACCAAGGTACAATCGCTCAACAGATCAATACCTAGTGCAGTCGCTCAACAGACCAGCACTCGTGCAACAGAATGATTCACACCAGAATCATCAGAAGCAAAACAGAATGATTCACACCAAAATCATTAGAAGCAAAACAGAATGATTCACACCAGAATCATCAGAAGCAAAACAGAATGATTCACACCAGAATCATCATAAGCAAAACAGAATGATTAACACCAGAATCATCAAAAGCAAAACAGAAGCTTGACAGGTTGTATTCGAATACACACATGTTGTATTTGAATACACCTTCGAAAACTAGTGAAATTTTCCTGAGACTTCAACACATTTCAAACTGTTTCTTTTGAAAAATCAGCACAACTCCAAAACAGTTTTATCACTCTTTTAAACCACAAAAATCAGACTTTGACATCAAATCAGATTTTCCAGAAGAAAACACTTTCATCAGTTTTAAAACCCTATTTATTTTGAAATCATCAGTAACACCAGATTTTCATCAACAGAACAGCATGCAAGCATTTCAGCTTTCTCAAACCACCAGAACATCATGCAAGCATTTCAGCTTTCTCAAACATCATAACAACATACATGCATTTCAGCTTTCTCAAAACATCAGAACAACATACAAGCATTTAGTCAAACAGCAAGCATCACATAGCAGCAAAATACCAACATAATGCATTTTTTTTTGCAATAATCAAAACAGTTTTATGAATATGCTTTTTACTCCTCTTCAAAATATCATGCAATGCATTTTTCAGCTTTCCCCATAAACAAAATAGTGTTGGAATAATCACCCCAAAACAGCATGTTGCAGATTTTTAAAACCTCAACAAAATGCATTTTCTTTCATATTTCAAAATGTCATGTAAAACAATTTCTTTTATAAAAACAGAAACTCAAATATAATCACACCTCAAACATACATTTACAGCCCTAAATGCAACTAGAAAGTGGAAGGTGCCCTTACCCTTGTTGCGTGTTTGCTACTTCTCACATTTCTGTTTTCGTTCCCGTTTGCGCGTCAAAAATCAGCGAAACTCCCGCCTGCGTTTGCTGCTACGAAACTGGGTTGTTTAGCTCCGTAATGATGTGGGGAATAACTTTTGTACTGGGGTTTTTCTGGTTTGGTGCCTAGGTTTCCAATTAATGGCACTTTTGAGGAACTCCCTCTTTTTCCTTTTGAAATTGAGAACAGAATTTAGAAAACAGAATGGGAGGGAAGGGTGCTGTTACATGCAGCACTGTTACATGCAGTATGGGCAGTGAGGGAGGAGGAATGGTGTTATGTCTTTGCTCTGTCCTTTGCAGTCCATATATAGGCACCTCCATGTGCCACCTCATCACAATTAATGTTACAATATTGCTGGATCCTCCAGCACTTAAACGTTTTGCAATTAGCCGCTAATCCTTAAGTAACTGTCCGATTAATTTAATTACTCATAATTAAATTAATTTATTCTTCTACCAATAATTTTAATTCATCTTCCAAAATAAATATTTATATATATATATATTCACTCAAAACATACATATATTAAATATTTTACAAATATCCCCAAAATATCCTTAATATTAATTCCAAAATTAATATTAAATGTAAGGGTCTTACACTTTGCATGTGTTTTGAGAAATGATTACAATGTAAATGGTTAAAAATGTCTCTTGCTGTGGTTGACATTCTATTTGAGTGGTTTAAGCAAAATTGTGATGAATGATCTGGTGTTGCTGATGATTTCAAAATAAAAGGGTTTAAAATGATGAAAGTGTTTTCTTCTGGAAAATCTGTATTGATAAAAAGAGTCTGAGTTTTGTGGTTTGCAAAAGAGTGGTAAAACTGTTTTGGGGTTATGCTGGTTTTTCAAAGGAAAAAGTTTGAAAATGTGTTGTAGTTTCAGGAAAATTTCACTGAGTTCGAAGGTGTATTCGAATACAGGTTGAGTGTATTCGAATACAGCCTGCCAAGCTTCTGTTTTACTCAAGTTTTCAAACTTGTATTCGAATACGGGCCTCTGTATTCGAATACAGAGGAAGGATTTTTGCTTCTGACTTAGCATCTATATTCGACTACGACTCTGTCGTATTCGAATACATAAGTGAAATTTTAACACTGTAATCGCATCTGTATTCGACTACGACAGTCTCATATTCGAATACAGGATTCTGACTTTCACAATTTTTGCTTCTGTATTTGAATACAAGGGAGCTGTACTCGAATACAGATTCGGGTTTTTCCAGAAACTCAGTTTTTAGCTTCTGTATTCGCATACAAGGAAGCTGTATTCGAATACATATTTGTGCTTTCCAGAAAATCAAGTTTTAAACACTGTCATGTGAATATAAAAGTGTTGGGGAACATTGAGAAGGGTTAAAATGATTTAAAATGGAGTTTTGAAATAGTTTTTAAGAGGAGATGTTGAGATTCTGGAAACCTTTAATGATTTTGGAGAAAATACTGAGTTACACTGTTTTTGTCTTCTGTATTCGAATACAAGTATGCTGTATTCGAATATAGAGTGTTAAATTTGCAGTTTTTAGCTTCTGTATCGAATACAAGAGAGGAATATTCGAATACATATTCGGGTTTTTCAGAAATTCCAAGTTTTTCAACATTGTTTTATAAACCCTAAGTGTTGGGGAATGTTGGGAAGGTTTTTGATGAATTAAAATGGAATTTTGTGATAGTTTGAAGTGGTGGTGATGATGTTTTTGAGACTTTACTGATGTAGTGAAAAATACTGGTTTTGCATTGTGACAGCCTCTATATTCGAATACAAGGAAGCTGTATTCGAATACAGAGTGTTAATTAAGATTGCAGAATTAACACTCTGTATTCAAATACAGCTTCCTTGTATTCGAATACAGAGGCTGTCACAGTGCAAAACTAGTATTTTTCACTACATCAGTAAAGTCTCAAAAACTTCATCACCACCAGTTCAAACTATCACAAAATTCCAGTTTAATTTGTTACAAACCTTCCCAAATACTCCCCAACATTTAAAGTTTATAAACAATGTATAAAACTTTGATTTTCTGGAAAAACACAAATCTGTATTCGAATACAGACTCCTTGTATTCGAATACAGAAGCTCAAAACTGCAATGTCAACACTCTATATTCGAATACATCATGCCTGTAGTCGAATACAGAAGACAGAAGATGTGTAAATTCAGCATTTCCCAAACATCATTTAAGGTTTTCAAGAACTTCATCATCTCTTCTTCAAAACTATTTCAAAAACTCAATTTTAAATCATTTCACACCTTTCCAATGTTTTCCAACCCTTTAAAGTTCTCATGGCAGTGTTTAAAACTTGTTTTTCTGAAAAACAAGAATCTGTAATCGAATACAGCTTCCTTGTATTCGAATACAGAAGCTAAAACTTGAGTTTCTGGAAAAACACGAATCTGTATTCGAATACAGCTCCCTTGTATTCGAATACAGAAGCAAAATTTGTGAATGTCAGCATCCTGTATTCGAATACGAGACTGTCGTAGTCGAATACAGATGCTAAGTCAGAAGCAAAAATCCTTCCTCTGTATTCGAATACAGGGGCCCGTATTCGAATACAAGTTTGAAAACTTTGAGTAAAACAGAAGCTTGGCCGGTTGTGTTCGAATACACTCATGTTGTATTCTAATACACCTTCGAATTCAGTCAACTTTTCCTGAAAAACTACAACACATTTTCAATCTTTTTCCTTTGAACAATCAGCACAACCCCAAAACAGTTTTATCACTCTTTTGAACCACAAAACTCAGGCATTTTTCATCAATACAGATTTTCCAGAAGAAACACTTTCATCATTTTAAAATCCCTTTTCTTTTGAAATCATCAGCATCACCAGAAACACTCAAAAACGGAATGTTAATCACACAGAACAGACCTTTTTCAATGTTTACATTGTTGTCCATTTCTCAATACAACATGCAAAGCATTTCCATGCTTTCTCACACAAACAGAACAACATGCAAGGCATTTCCAGATTTCTCACACAAACAGAACAACATGCAAAGCATTTCCAGCTTTCTCATACAAACAGAACAACATGCAAAGCATTTCCAACTTTCTCACACAAACAGAACAACATTCATACATTCAGGCAAACAGCAACCATCACATAGCAGCAAAACACATCAACAGAATGTATTTTCACATTTTATAACAACCAACACAACAGTTTTGAAAATATGCATTTTAATCATCTTCAAAATAATATGCAAGACATTTTTCAACTTTCCCACATGAACAAAACAGCCTTGAAGCAACAACCAGACATCACACATCACAGATTATTAAAACCACCAACATAGTGCATTTTCTTCATTTCTTTCAAAATGTCATTGCAAAACAGTTTTCTTTTTAAACAATGATGAAAACATCAGTAATGTCATGATAATTATGCATTTACAGCCCTAATGCATCTAGAAAGTGGAAGGTGCCCTTACCCTTGTTGCGTGTCTGCTACTGCTCACATTTCTGTTTTCGTTCCCGTTTACGCGTCAAAAATCGGCGAAACTCCCGCTTGCGTTTGCTGCTACGAAACTGGGTTATCTAGCTTCGGAATGATGAGGGGAACAACTTTTGTATTGGGGGTTTTCTGGTTTGGTGCTTAGATTTTCAATTAATGTCACTTTGAGGAACTCCCACTTTTCTCTTTTTCTTAACGTGCTGGAATCAGAAAACAGAATGGTAGGGAATGAGTACAGTTACATGCAGTATGGGCAGTGAGGGAGGAGGAATGGTGTTCTGATTTCACCATCCTTCTTGAAGGTGCAAACACGAGAAGGAGGGGTTGAATTGTGTTTGACTTAACTTGAATACTTTTTCGGTTTTAATACTTTCAAAACAAAACTTGATGTTTAATTCAAACAGAGTTAGCAGCGGATAAAAATAAAAATAAAAACTCACAGATTTTATACTGGTTCACCGTTAACGAGGCTACGTCCAGTCCCTTCGCCTTGAAGGATTTCACTAATTCAACCTTGAATTACAACCTTTCTACTGACCCTCCAAGTCAGTCTTCTCAAATAGTCTAACAATCCTAGACTTCTTTGAGGAAAAACAACTCCTGTTCTTCAGCCAATCTGACACCCCAGATTGTAGAAGAATTCACAACACTATGAATCTAATTGCTAAGTACCTTGCTACCCTTTCTGAATCCCTCAGTTTGTAGACTCTACTTCAACAACTTAGATACAACCCTATCTAATTGCCAAGTAACCTGCTACCTCTACTGACTCCCTCAGATTGTAGACTCTACTTCAACAACTTAGATTTGCCACAGTGGAAAGAAAATTACCGAGTACTTGCTTCTTGAAAGCTGAAACTCACAATTGACTTATATGAAAATTTGAGAGTGGTTGCTTTGGAAGTGTATGACTCTTTTGTGATTTTCGATGCTAAGTATTCTGCCTTGAGCCTCCTTTTATAGATGCAGATTTGGGCCTCTTCCAAGCTTAATTTCGAACTGAATCTTGCTGGATTCTCCTGCAAAAATAACTTGACCAATTGGGCTTTATTTAAATAAAAAACATATCTTTTTAAGCCTTAGATTTCTTTCATAAATTAACTGGCCAATCAAATCCTTTTATTGCTTCCCGCCATAGCTTCTGACTTCCATGCTACTCCACTTTAATTTATAAGAAATCTTTTATAATACTTTGATAAAAATAACATAAGATCTTCACCTTTAATCCCCATGATCAAATCTGCACCCTTGGATCTTCATGCGATATTCCACAACTGGACCAGCCGAATTGATATGTTGTGATCCTCTGATTTCGGCCATTCCTGGACCACTCTTCCTAACCCTCTGATCTTCTGATTTCGGCCTTACCTGGACGCGCACCTGATATGCTAAAATCCTCTGAATTCGGCCTTTGCTGGACTGCACAGTCTGTCCCTCTGATTTCGGCCACCACTGGGCGTTGGTCTGATTTTCTGATCTGGACCATCACTGGACCAAATAATTATTTCTGAACCATTGATCTGAATGTTTTTACTCTGATCTGGACAGATTCTGGACTTTGGTCTGGAACAAACTGAAATTAACTTGAACAAAAAATATTTCAGTCTGGACATTTTACCTTTAATTTTGGACCAAGTCTGGATTGATTCTGGAACTCTTTTCTTTTGGTCTGGACTTAGTTCCATGCCCTGAATCATGCTATCTTATGGTCTGGGTCAAATCTGGATTGATCCTCTTGTTCTGGACTCATAAACATACCTTATGGCAAGTCTGGAACTAGTCTGGAACAAGTCTGGACTGTGTAATTTTTCACTGCCAGACCACCTTCTGGTCAGAATAACTTCTGGAATAAAATTGATATTTGATTCCTGTTTGTTTGGAACAACTCTCCTTCTGGCAGGCTTTCCAATGGTATGATCCATGTTTCATTCTGATTTTTATTCCTTCTGATCTGGGCCATCAAATATATCTTTTGGTGATATTTTTGACATTCATGGATATCTTTTTGTCAATCCAGAATTCATTTTTCTGGAATCCTTTGATCTCTGCTTCTGTTTCCTTCAGTTTCTGGGGCATTTAACTTAATAATTCAAAGTACAAAATAAGTTTACATTGAGTACATTTGTAAGCATCAAAATCCTAAGTACTTAGAACTAACTTGGTTCCAACACTACTCACTCCTATATATAGGCTTGTGTGGGTGCCATCTCACCCGACACTTAACCCGTCTCGTCGCAATTAGCCGATAATCCCTTAATTAATTGTTTGTTAATTTAATTACTCGTAATTAAATTAATTTATTCTTATTCCAATAATCTTAATTTATCTTCCAAAATAAATACTTATATATATATATATATTTACTCAAAACATACATATATTAAATATTTTACAATATCCCCAAAATACACTTAATATTAATTCCATAATTTTAATTTAAAAATTAAGGGTCTTACATTACTACCCCCCTTAAATTAGTTTCGTCCTCGAAACTACATGTCGCTGAACAACTGTGGATATTGTTCTCTCATCTTACTCTCCAGTTCCCAAGTCGCGTCTCCAGTAGTCGGATTCCAAATTACTTTGACTAGTGGGACTTCCTTGTTCCTCAACTGTTTAATCTTTCTGTCTTCAATCCTTACAGGGAATACTTCAAATGACAGGTTATCCTTCAGCTGAATTGTATCTGGTTCAATCACATGTGACGAGTCTGCAATGTATTTCCTTAACTGTGACATATGAAATACGTCGTGAATATTGGACAGTATTGGCGGTAAAGAAATCCGATAGGCCAATGGTCCAATACGTGCAGTAATCTGGTATGGTCCAATAAATTTCGGAGTCAACTTTCTTGACTTAATAGCTCTGCCAACTCCCGTTGTAGGCGTGACCCTTAAAAATACATGCTCACCCTGCTCGAATTCCAGAGGTCTGTGACGCTTGTCTGCATAACTCTTCTGACGATCCTATGAAATCTTCATTTTCTCTTGTATCCTCTTGATTTTCTCTGTGGTCTGTTCCACCATCTTCGGTCCAACAATCATACTTTCTCCGTCCTTATACCAGCATAAAGGCGTCTGACACTTGCGTCCATACAAAGCCTCATAGGGTGCCATTCCAATACTTGCGTGGAAACTGTTGTTGTAAGAAAACTCAATCAATGGCAACACCTCATCCCAGTTCCTTCTATCATCCAACACACATGCTCTCAATAGATCTTCCAGGGACTGGTTTGTTCTTTCAGTCTGTCCATCTGTTTATGGATGGTAAGTAGAACTCAATTTCAGTTTTGTTCCTAAAGCTTCATGCAGCGCTCCCCAAAAGTGAGATGTGAACTTTGGGTCACGGTCCGATACTATGCTCGATGGAACGCTGTGTAACCTCACAATCTCAGCGATGTAGATTTCTGTCAGCTTATCTACTTTGTAAGTGGTCCTTACAGGTAAGAAATGTGCAGACTTTGTCAATCGATCCACTATTACCCAAATTGAATCATTCTTTTTCCTTGTCTTGGGCAGTCCTGTTATAAAATCCATGGAAATGCTGTCCCACTTCCATTCCGGTATATCCAGAGGCTGCAACATTCCAGCAGGTCGTTGATGTTCCACTTTCGCTTTCTGACAAGTTAAACAAGCCGATACGTATTCCGCTACGTCCCTCTTCATTCCTGGCCACCAGTAATTCTGTCTTAAATCATGGTACGTCTTGGTCGCTCCAGGATGAATACTTAACTTACTCTTATGAGCCTCTTCCAAAATCGCTCTTCTCATCTCTGCAACTTCCGATACACAAACTCTTTCATTACATCTCAGAATATTATCTGTTCCGACCCTGAACTCAGTTGTCTATCCTTGCGCTATCAGATTCCTCTTTTCTTGGATCAATGCGTCATCTTGCAAGTTCGCAATCTCCTCAAGTAGACCACTCGAAATTGTTATCATTCCACACTTTAACACTCCTGGTGCAAACTTTACGTCCAAATGTAGATCTCTAAATGCTTCCCACAACTCTTGTTGTCTGGCCATTATCATTGAAGATACTGACACACTTTTCCTTCTTAATGCATCAGCCACCACATTGGCTTTCCCAGGGTGATACTGCAATGAAAAGTCAAAATCCTTGAGAGTCTCCATCCATCTCCTCTGACGCATGTTCAATTCTTTCTGATCGAACAGATACTTCAAACTCTTATGGTCACTGAACACCGTGAACGTGCATCCATATAAGTAGTGCCTCCAGACCTTTAACGCAAACACTACTGCAGCAAGCTCTAAATCGTGAGTAGGGTATTTTTGTTTGTGAGTTTTCAACTGCCTTGAGGCGTAGGCTACAGCTTTCTTGTGTTGCATCAAAACACATCCCAAACCTTGGTGAGATGCATCACTATATACTTCATATGGTTCCTCTGGTTGTGGCAAGACCAATACTGGTGAGGTTGTCAACTTTTCCTTTAGCAACTGAAAATTTTCCTCACACTTCTTTGTCCATGCAAACGGCTGATTCTTCCTGGTGAGTTGTGTCAAAGGAGCTACAATCTTAGCAAATCCTTCAATAAATCTCCTGTAGTATCCTGCTAGTCCGACAAAACTTCGTATGTCTGTGACAGTCTGGGGCTGTTTCCAGGCAAGAATTGTCTCAATCTTTGCCGGATCCACAGCAATTCCTTCCTTTGTTATCACATGTCCCAAGAAGTTCACTTTCTTTAGCCAAAACTCGCACTTCGACAAATTGGCATACAGTTGCTTCTCGCGTAAGACTTCAAGAATATGGCGTAAGTGCTCTTCATGTTCTTCTTCATCCTTTGAATAAATCAAAATAACATCGATGAATACCACCACGAATTTATCCAGGAATGGGCTAAAGATCCTATTCATATAATCCATAAAGATTGCTGGTGCATTCGTAACTCCAAACGGCATAACAAGATATTCATAGTGTCCGTAATGGGTCATGAAAGCAGTCTTTTGAATATCTCCTTCTCTCACCCGAATCTGATGGTATCCCGACTTCAAATCGATCTTTGAAAACACGCTGCTCCCCTCAATTGGTCCATCAAATCATCGATGCGTGGTAAAAGATAAAGATTCTTAATAGTCACCTTGTTAAGTTGCCGATAATCCACGCATAAGCGCGAACTTCCATCTTCTTCTTAACCAACAACACCGGAGCTCCCCACGGCGACACACTTGGTCTGATAAATCCTTTCTCCAATAAGCCTTCAATCTGACCCTTAAGCTCGCTTAATTCCAATGGCGACATCCGGTACGGCGCAATTGAAATAGGTCCAGTTCCTGGATGCAAATCAATGAAGAACTCCACCTCTCTTACCGGGGGTAATCTTGGAATTTCTGTTGGAAATACGTCCGGATATTCTTTGACTAACACCACATCTTCTATGTTCACCTCTATCTTGGTCTCCACGTTAGCCAATGATAAAAATTCTTGAGTTCATTCTCTCAGAGATACTTCGAGTTTGTTAGCAGCCAAATACCGAACGACTCCAGCTTCGGGGAAAAGAACTAATTTTCGAGCGCAATCAAAGACTACGTAATTATACGTCATCCAATCCATGTCGAGAATGATCTCGAGTGATTGTAGGGGTAGACAGATTAAATTAACCAAGAAATCTCTATTTTGAATCGTTACAGTACAGTGTCAACATGCAGAGTTTACGGTTAAGGTCTTAGCAGGTGTGGAAACAACCAAATCAAAAGGCAAAGCAGACACAGACAACTTCAAACGATTCACACAGTCCATAGCAATGAAAGAGTGGGTTGCCCCTGAATCAAAAAGTGCAGTTACTGTGTTACCTACAATCTCGCAATTTTGTTGGATTAAATTTGGAGCTTGATTCCCAACTTCAACACCCATGTGATATACGCGTCCTCTAGCAATAGGACGAGTAGCCCTAGTCGCGTTCACTGTTGGTTCCACCTTTGGAACCCGACAATCCCTCGCCACGTGTCCCGATTTTTGGCAGTTGAAACACATCAGATCCCTTGCGGTACAAGTAGTAGCAATATGTCCTTCTTTCCCACATCTATAACACCGGACTCCTTGTCCCAATTGCCGTCCAAAATTCTGATTTCCCGACTGTTGTTTTGTGGCCGGTTATACGGCTTAGCCACTTGCTTTCCTCTATTGCTCTGATTATGCATCTGACTAGGCCCTCTAGAATTGAAGTTCCCTCCTTTGTTGGCCCTCCTGTTCTTCATCTCTTCAACCTCTCTACACTTCTCCACTAACACTTGGAAACGTTGAATTCCCAAAGGTAAGACCGAGTCTTGAATCTCATACTTCAGTCCATTTTGAAAGCGGTGACACATAAACTGTTCATCAACTTCTTCCCAGAAAAATCTGAAATGTCTTGACAGCGATTCAAACTTAGCCGCATATTCTCCCACCATCATGTTTCCCTGGTGCAATTTCAGAAAATCGTCACCCAACTTGGTCCTAGTGCTCATCAGGAAGTATTTGTCCAAAAACTTCTTTTTGAACGACTCCCAGTTCACTTCCTCTTGAGCTGACCACATCAGTAGTCTTGTACTTCTCCACCAGTACTCTGCATCCCCTATCAACAAATACGTGGCATAGTTGACTTTCACCGCTGCCCGACAATTAATCATGTCGAAGATTTTCTCCATCTCTTGAATCCACTGGTCCGCTCTTTCTGGACCCTCATCACCCTTGAACTTGGGAGGATTACGACGACGAAAATCCTCTAGTCCTCTAGATTTGGCAGCGCGAATCTCTTTTTCTCTCTTCTCCAGATCTTGTTGAGTCTTTGCAGTCGTCTATGGAGCAACAGACGCAACCATGTTATTCATCGCTTCAGCCATCCTATCTTCCCGGCTGACATTGGCTCTTGTGGTGTCGTCTCTTCGTGGAGGCATTGTTTCATACAAAACCATCATCACTTCAGTCACACCATAACTTACACAAGACTTGACACTTTAACTACTTGCTCCTATGCATGATCAACTAATAACTCAAAACAAATAATTAAATCAGAGCTTTATCCCAAATTTTAACCAAATGCTCTGATACCACAATTGTAACACCCCGAGTTTAAAACACAACGCGAGTGTATTTTTTTTTCTTTTTGAAATAATTAAGTAAAATAATTTTCCAGATTTAATTCATAAAGAATTAAAATAAAGTTTTCATAATCCATTTCATAAAAGGTACGTCGTAATTTAATTGATGAACGTAATAGAGTAACTTCATCGTAATATCACTAAGTACTTAATTCTGGAAATTTAATAATAAACATTAATACATTTCAAAATATTGGGGTCATAACATCTCAAAAGTAAATATCAGAGTGCGGAGTAGGTTAGCGGAAAATAGTACAATAATTTCCAAAATAAAACAAATTACATTTTCCAGCTCAAAATCCTATACATCAAATCTAACTGATCATGCACTAAAGCTACAGTAGCACAGATTTCCTCCACATCCCAAACAAGTCTCATCCGACTCCGCCGCTTGTCTTGATGTAACCTCCTCCTCCTCCTCATCATACAGAGAAGGATCAATCTCCTCCGAAGTCAGATCAATGCACAGTCTCGCTCGCTTCGGCGGTGCCAGAATCTCATAACAATCATCGGATATCCTAGACGGACCTAGAATATCAACTGCTACTGGCTTCGGCTCTTCGTTCTTCTCTTTTGCATCAGAATCACGTACATCCCCACCAATCACCGGGTTAGGAGTCACCAGTCCTACGGTTGCCTCCGTCTCAACCCCTCTAGCTGGCTCCTCCGCATCATCAAAAATTCTGTGCGCCTCCAATATCAAATGAGAAGGCACAGGAAAGTCAATCCTCGCATAGCTGTGCTCCACGTAGTACACCACTCCATTGGTCCTACAGGTACTCTTCAATCTCCCCGTGTATGTAGCCCTGCTTGAGGTGGGGTCGTATACCCAAGCAGTAGGCAGTGAACAATCAATGAAGTCGAGCGACGTTTCCGTCGTCTCGGGACCCACATGTGTCATGGGTTTGGGGGGCATCTGAGGGCAAAGCCCAATTTCCACATATAATAGTAAAGGGTCACCGACCGAAATTAACAAATATACACATAACATTTACATCACAGAACAGATACACCCATGGTATAACATATGACAATGATGAAAATTTAAGATGCTCATTTGAAATTTCATGACATATATACCTTTTCAAATAGCAACCTATTATTATGAAAAATATGTGGTAAGTACAGCCAACACTTCAGCAATCACAATTATTTATCATAAATCAGATTTCATAAAGTACTCACACACATCAATTTCAAACCATCATCATCTAACCAAATTGTGACCCACCGGTCAATCTTCCAATGCAATATGTATATGCTCATGTATACAATTTCTTGGAATTACCAAGGTGCAGTCGCTCAACAGACCAACACATTTTAAATATGTTTGACTTTAACGGCCCTCAAGACTAGGGTGCAATCGCTCAACAGATCAACACCAGTGCAGTCGCTCAACAGACCAACACTCGTGCAGTCGCTCAATAGACCAGCACATTTGACATATACTCAGGTACAATCACTCAACAGATCAGTACCAGTGCAGTCGCTCAACAGACCAGCACTCGTGCAATCGCTCAACAGATCAGGACGTTTTTGCGCATTTCCGGGTACAATCGCTCAACAGATCAGTACCAGTGCAGTCGCTTAACAGACCAACACTCGTGCAATCGCTCAACAGATCAGCACGTTTACGCATTACTCTGTGGCCCATCGCGGGTACCACTTGACTATGCTAATGCATGAATATGCAGTGTTTTCTCTTTACTGAAACAATATGCATTATCAGGAAATTTCAACCTTTCCATCATTTTTCAAAACATCTCAACACAGTCAATATCATTATCATCACACCCATGATTAAACAGTCAAGCAATCATTATCACTTTACATTATCTCAAAATTCCATTCTTAATTATCATAAGTCTTTCCCCCAACTCTTAAAATTCATAAAATAGTGTTTAAAACTGAGATTTCTGGAAAATACGAATCTGTATTCGAATACAGCTTCTCTGTATTCGAATACAGAAGCCAAAAACAGTGTAGAATTAACACTCTGTATTCGAATACAACTTCCTTGTATTCGAATACAGAGGCTGTCATAGTGCAAAAACCAGTATTTTTCACTACATCAATAAAGTCTCAAAAACTTCATCACCACCATTCCAAAACTATCACAAAATTCCAGTTTAATTTGTCACAAACCTTCCCAAATACTCCCCAACATTTAAAGTTTATAAACAATGTTTAAAACTTTGATTTTCTGGAAAAACACAAATCTGTATTCGAATACAGACTCCTTGTATTCGAATATAGAAGCTGAAAACTGCAATGTCAACACTCTGTATTCGAATACAACATGCTTGTAGTCGAATACAGAAGACAGAACATGTGTAAATTCAGCATTTCCCAAACATCATTTAAGGTTTTCAAGAACTTCATCATCTCTTCTTCAAAACTATTTCAAAAACTCCATTTTAAATCATTTCAAACCTTTCCCATGTTTTCCAACCATTTAAAGTTCTCATGGCAGTGTTTAAAACTTGACTTTCTGAAAAACACGAATCTGTATTCGAATACAGCTTCCTTGTATTCGAATACATAAGCTAAAACTTGAGTTTCTGGAAAAACACGAATCTGTATTCGAATACAGCTCCCTTGTATTCGAATACAGAAGCAAAATTTGTGAAAGTCAGCATCCTGTATTCGAATACGAGACTGTCGTAGTCGAATACAGATGCGAATACAGAAGCTTGGCAAGTTGTATTCGAATACACTCATGTTGTATTCGAATAAACCTTCGAATTCAGTGAACTTTTCCTAAAAAACTACAACAAATTTTCAATCTTTTTCCTTTGAACAACCAGCACAACCCCAAAACAGTTTTATCACTCTTTTGAACCACAAAACTCAGGCATTTTTCATCATTACAGATGTTCTAGAAGAAACACTTTCATCATTTTAAAATCCCTTTTCTTTTGAAAACATCAGCATCACTAGAAACACTCAAAAACGGAATGTTAATCACACAGAACAGACCTTTTTCAATGTTTACATTGTTGTCCATTTCTCAATACAACATGCAAAGCATTTCCATGCTTTCTTACACAAACAGAACAACATGCAAGGCATTTCCAGCTTTCTCACACAAACAGAACAACATGCAAAGCATTTCCAGCTTTCTCATACAAACAGAACAACATGCAAAGCATTTCCAGCTTTCTCACACAAACAGAACAACATTCATACATTCAGGCAAACAGCAACCATAACATAGCAGCAAAAACACATCAACAAAATGTATTTTCACATTTTATAACAACCAGCACAATAGTTTTGAAAATATGCATTTTAATCATCTTCAAAATAATATGCAAGACATTTTTCAACTTTCCCACATGAACAAAACAGCCTTGAAGCAACAACCAGACAGCACACATCACAGATTATTAAAACCACCAACAGAGTGCATTTTCTTCATTTTTTTCAAAATGTCATTGCAAAACAGTTTTCTTTTAAAACAATGATGAAAACATCAGTAATGTCATGATAGTTATGCATTTACAGCCCTAATGCATCTAGAAAGTGGAAGGTGCCCTTACCCTTGTTGCGTGTCTGCTACTGCTCACATTTCTGTTTTCGTTCCCGTTTACGCGTCAAAAATCGGCGAAACTCCCGCTTGCGTTTGCTACTACGAAACTGGGTTCTCTAGCTTCGGAATGATGAGGGGAACAACTTTTGTACTTGGGGTTTTCTGGTTTGGTGCTTAGATTTTCAATTAATGTCACTTTGAGGAACTCCCTCTTTTCTCTTTTTCTTAACGTGCTGGAATCAAAAAACAGAATGGGAGGGAAGGAGTACTGTTACATGCAGTATGGGCAGTGAGGGAGGAGGAATGGTGTTCTGATTTCACCATCCTTCTCACTCCTATATATAGGCTTGTGTGGGTGCCACCTCACCCGACACTTGTCTGATTTTCAGCACTTAACCCGTCTCGTCGCAATTAGCCGATAATCCCTTAATTAACTGTTCGTTAATTTAATTACTCGTAATTAAATTAATTTATTCTTAATCCAATAATCTTAATTTATCTTCCAAAATAAATAAATATTTATATATATATATATATTTACTCAAAACATACATATATTAAATATTTTACAATATCCCTAAAATACACTTAATATTAATTCCATAATTTTAATTTAAAAATTAAGGGTCTTACAATATGTATATATAGTGTGCAGTTAATATTGAGTATGTCTTTTTTTAGTTAGTTGCCTAATCTCATGTTTTGGTTTGTTTTTGTTGTATAAGCCCCCACTAAACCATGTGGCAGCATGCCACAACACACTTATGTTTCCTTTTATCTAATTATCTCAAATTTATTTGCATATTTATGACGTTATTTAGGGTTAGTTACTTAAGTTTCATCAATGGGACAACGAGGTGTCTCATTTAGCCATTTATTTGATACAATTGAACTTAGAAAGTATGAGATTTCCCTTCACTCTTTAATGTGAGCGCTGGAGGTTGGCGTTTATTACTCTGTAAGCTTCACGTAAACCTTTATTACTATAAATTTTGCATTCTTAATCAAATGTTCTAGATCTGTTTTCCTTTTTCGTTTCTTTCTTTTATTGGGATTCCTAATCATTTATGGATAAATAGAGTTTTTTCTTCATCCCCTTTCACCGAAGGGATGGAAGGGTTGATTTGAAAGTTTCAGAATCACTTTTCCATTATCTAATTTGAATAAGGCTCAAGATGGTTAACAAGAAAGTAGCCCCTCAAAACACTCTAGTCTTTCCTGCTGATGCTAGAGAATGGCATTGGAGGGCTGATGAGATTCTATGAACAATCTCTATATCTTCATATTACGATGACTTCACCATGTATGAAGCCTTCATGGGTGTAGGTGACCGGAATGACTAAATGGTTTGCAAGCTGACCAAGGAGATGTAGATTTGTTATGAGTACGACCACCGTGCTATATCTATGTATGAGTTTGTTTTTCGAGATATGGGATTTTGAATTCCCTTCAACGACTTCAAAACCTCTATTCTAATTTTGGGACTTTGCTCCTTACCAACTTCACCCAAACTGACGGGGAAGAAATCTTTTGAGAACTTCATCCATTTTTTGAAAGTTTCAAAAATAATTACTATTGTGTAGTACTGAAGTCTAGTGAAGCCCATGATACTTTCTGCGAAGTTACTCCCTGATTCAATGATTACAACATTTCAACCTTAGACAACCAAGGATTCGATTAATAATTGTGAGAGTCACTTTTCAAAAGTATTAGACTAATCTCCACTTCTTGAAGGGGAGGGATTTACTCACATTCAAGATCATGAAACTAATTGAAGCTAATGCTTATAATGCCAAGTGTCTTCGGGCCTACGTCGACACTTTCAAGAAGAAACTAGTTTTCGATAAAGCCAAAAAT
Organism: Cicer cuneatum; assembly: GCA_037974295.1. NCBI lineage: Eukaryota > Viridiplantae > Streptophyta > Magnoliopsida > Fabales > Fabaceae > Cicer > Cicer cuneatum. The sequence goes on along the minus strand of JBBPBO010000005.1, from coordinate 60,505,299 downwards.
GTTGTCTTAGATAAAAAAGGGAAATCAAGTAGAAAATATCTTTTGCACCTATACAAAAGAACTCTTGAGGTACCACTCTCAATTTGAGGCATATTAACTCCTAGTTGGGTATCTGTCCAAGTCAGATTTAATAGATGTATATTAATATCATCTTGATTTTCCTAACTAATTTTAGATTTGTTTTTACATAACACATGGATGTCTTTCTTTCACGAGGAGGTGCACGTCCAAGAACACCAGTAGCACTTCACAAACTACATTGTTGCCATCCAATGTGAATGTCATTCAAACTTCTTTAAACAAACATGAAGGTGCAAACATGAGAAGAGGGGGTTGAATTGTGTTTGACTAACTTGAATACTTTTTCTGTTTTTGCAGTTTTAAAACAAAACTTGATGTATGAATAAAACAAAGTTAGCAGCAGATATAGAGTAACAATAAAAACACAGAATTTTATACTGGTTCACCATTAACGAGGCTACGTCCAGTCCCTTCACCTTGAAGGATTTCACTAATTCAAAACCTAGAATTACAACAATACCACTAACCCTCCAAGTCAGTCTTCTCAAACAGTCTAACAATCATAGACTTTTGAGGAATGCAGCACCTTGACTTCTCAAGTCAAGTCTTCTCGTGCCAATCTGACAACCCCAGATTGTAGAAGGAATTACAACGCCTTGAATCTAATTGATAAGTAATCTGCTACCCTTTCTGACTCCCTCAGATTGTAGAATCTACTTCAACAACTTAGATCTAACACAAGGGAAAGAAAATAACACAAGTGCTTGCTTCTGGAAAGCTGGAACTCACAATTAACCTCACTGAAAACTTGAGTGTTTGCTTTTGGAAGTGTATGACTCTTTTGTGATTTTCGATACTAAGTCTTCTGCCTTGAGCCTCCTTTTATAGATGCAGATTAGGGTCTCTTCCAAGCTTAAATTCGAGTTGTATCTTGCCAGATACTCTTGCAAAAATACTTTGACCAATCGGGCTTCACTTAAATAAAAAACATATCTTTTTATGCTCCAGATTGCCTTTCAAAAATAACTTTGACCAATTCTGACTTTAATTAATTCTGGAACAAATCTTTCTTCCCGTCAATAGCTTCTGAATTCCACAAGTCTTCAATTTATTTTTGTATCAAATCCTTTTTAATACTTTGATCAAATTTAAATCAAATCTCCACCGATTATCATCATGATTAAATCTGAACCCTTTCAACTTCTGCTCTCGTCCACATCTGGACCATACTAAGTGATTTGATGTGATCCTCTGATTTCGGCCAACCATGGACCACACTTTCTGATCTTCTGATCTCGACCAACCTGGACTTGCAAACTGATCTGTTGTGATCCTATGATCTCGGCCAATGCTGGACCACACATTCTGACCTTCTGATTTCGGCCAACACTGGGCCATGGTCTGATCTTCTGATCTCGGCCAACACTAAGCCATATACTTAAATCTTGACCATTGATCTGAACCTTTTCCCTCTGATATGGACCAATTCTGAACTGGGTCTGGATTGAACTGAAATTAAATCTGGACAAATAATATTTCAGTCTGGATATTTTACCTTCTGATTTGGATCAGGTCTGGATCAAATTTGGACATCATTTCTTCTGGTCTAGACTTAGTTTCATACCCTAAACCATGCTATCTTCTGGTCTGGGTCAAATCTAGATTGAATCTCTTGTTCTTGACCCATTAATTTATCCTCTGATTAAGTCTGGATCAAGTCTGGGATGTTTTATCATTTCACTGCCAGGCCATCTTCTGGTCATAATAACTTCTGGTCTAAGTCTGACTAATGATTCCTTCTGGTCTGGATCAAGTCTCCCTCTGGCAGGTTTCCTTCTAGTCTGGTCCAGGTCTCCTTCTGACTTTGCTTCCTTCTGATATGGGCCAGCAAAGATATCCTCTGGTAATTTCAGGATGCATCCTCTGGTATCTTCTGCATGCATTATCTGGTGTCTTCATCTTCTGCCTCTGGAAACTTCATCTTCTGGTGGCATTTAATGTAATAATTCAAGGTACAAAATAAGATTACATGGAGTGCTTTTGTAAACATCAAAATCCTAAGTACTTAGAACCAACTTGGTTCCAACAAAACACATTTTTTTGCGGCTCTCCTATAGTCACAAAACAAGGGGTTTAGGCGACTGTATTTAAAGTTGACTCCCTAAAAAGATTAATTTCCAATAATGTTGAGGTGGTCAATCTCCAAAACAATAATCGCTGAAAGAAGAGGAAGAACAATGCTGGGTGATATTCAACTTCTTCAGGTTCTAAAAAAAAAGTTTGACTATAGGAAAAGTGGTGGTGTCCTCCGAGATGAAAGGGCTTCAATCTGGTTTCTTCCATCCCACCATTAAGTGTATTATTCCCAATAATCCCGTTAGACTTCTTGTTATGATTCCATATATCGATGCTACTCGTTTGGTTGATTTTATACACATAGGTCGACAAAACATTTTGGCTAACATTCTTCCACATATCTACAAAGTGTTCATTGTTTGCGCTTCTATGCTTACTATTGCTCAAGAATTTTCTAAAGAGGTGGAGAAACTTCGACCGCATGTTCATGAGTTTAAGGATAAAAAATAGACAATTAAAATACTATAATTGATCTATAATATAAGTTCAAGAACACGAAGAATATCGTCTTAGAGGTGGGTACCTAGATGAAAAAAGCCAAGGAAAATATTTCTACCACCGCCAAAGCACATTAGGAATTGGAGACCAAACAAAATTTATCTTCAACTACAAAGGAACTTCGACGTAATTTGGATGGAGTCCAACAAAATTTGACATATTATCAAGAAAACTTTGAGGCCATTGTAAAACAATGATGGCTGCTAATGAGAAATTGTTGTTGCTGGAAACAAAGAAGTGGGATCTTGTGAAGAATATGTATGTCTTATGAAATGAGTATTTTGAAAATGCCTTAGCTCAAGTCCCATTTTTCAATCCCAAAGTCACATGAAATCTGGAAGGTTAGGACTATCTGAAGGTTGTTGATGATGGTGCCTTGGTCAATCCTCTCGAAGAGTCGATGAACACATAGTGATTGCCTTAAACTTTATTGTCTTTCATGATTGTAGGGAATTTATTGTCGGGGTTTACGTACCTTAGGCACATCTTTTGTACTTTAATATTGGGTTTCTTTTGTTGGAATTTTATACCTTTGACTGGTTGTATTCCATGAATGATAAGAATGTCATTGCTTATTTTGACTATATTGTTTGATTGTTCTCTTTTTTAACCATCTTGTGGTCACTTTATTTTCTCCAGACGACTGTATGACTGTCGTTTTCTTCTTGTGGTTGTTTACCCGACGAACTCTTCCATGGCCAAGGGGTGTTTTCTCTTTGCCCTGCTCACCAAAGATTACCTTTGTATCGAGGTGGACTTGAATGGGATCTCTCTTCAACTCAGTGCCTAGTCAGAAAAAGGGGACTTGTAGAGTGGACTTGAAGATGTGACCGAAGAAGTGGTAATGCGGTGACACTACGATGGTGATGAATGTGATAGCTCCTCTGTCAAGGAAGTAGTGTACTTGCACATACTCTACCAATCAAGTAATTATGTGTCTTGGAGTGCAAGGTTTTAAAGTTAGAATATTGTGTTTTAACCCACATTAGGTTTCCTTTTATAGAATGCCAGACTAGGGTTTCTAGAAGCAATTTGTTAGGGTCATAAGATTTGATACTTGATTCACGAATAATCGTTTAATTCCATATGCATGTCCTTGATGATAGATATAACTATTTGGCTTTGATTGGGATATGATCTCCATCATGTGCCTCGGGAAAAGGTCCATGTAAGTTCTAATAGTCACACAACTTATATCTTTTTGATTATGTTCTTATGCTCTAGTTCGAGAATTTTTCGTGTTTATCAGTGAGTTGAGTCGGGTTGACTTGAATCTGACTCAGAACAGGAGGTCAAGAGTTTGATCATCACCAAGGGCAGAGCTTGGTAGAGACATAGGGTGGTCCGGGCACCCCAATATCCCTACAAATTTTTTTCCAAATAAAAGTAACCTATATAGATTATAAAATATATTAATTAAAAAAAACTACATTTTTTAACTTAAACTTCAATTATATGTGTTTTGAGTTTCATTTATAGATATAAAAATCAAACTAATGGTCTGATAAACTAAAAAAAATTGAAATCAATTAAATTGATTTTTTTTTTTTTGTGTTCGAGTTCAATCTCAATTGAACCAAATAAACTCAATCTCTATTGATTTGAATACGATTTCAATTCATTTAAAATCGACTACTGATATCTAAATAAAATCATTAGACTATATCAGTAGTGTTATTTTAAATATGCTGTTGTATTTAAAGGTATTTTAGTCATTTACATATTATTTTTCTTATTGTAGTTTAAAAAGTGTTTACGTAATTATTTTAATAGTATAAAAAATCTATTGTTTGAAAAAGAAAATTTTATATTTTTTAAATAAGTATGTTAATTTTTATTAATGCTAACTTGATTGAAACAAACCAAATCAACATGCTATTCATCAGTTTGGGTTTAATTTTGTGAGAAAAATTGTAAAAACTCAATCAAAATAACTATCTTTTTTGTTTAGATTTTTTTTCCACTCCAAACATACGAACCAAAGAAGTATGTTATACACATAACTCAATCTCTCCTAAAGTTGCGTTTGCAAAACTTTATGAATGTTTAAATCACAAATTTACAACCTAAAATTCTAATATAAAATATTATATTTAATTTATCAATTAAAATTTTAAAAATTCCGACGCTCAAAAATATTTTTTCAAACTCTATCTGTGATCATCACCCTATGATATTCCTAACATTAACTATTAAAATAAATAAATTCAATACATGTATGGGCTAAAGTAGCAAATGTTACAGTTGGTTGCTTAAAAAGTAGCTTGCTTTTGGCAACTAGGCAGGATTGGAATCCCTATTGGAACCATTTTTTGTCCTTTACTAATTAGTTCACATCAAATATATTTCAAGTCTTGTACTCTATAGACAATTTCATTTTCATTCACCATTTGTTGTCTCTTAACTATATTTTTTATCCATACATTTTCTTAGAAATGGTTCCCTAATAACTCTCATTGTAACATGAGAGTTGGTTCTAATGGACAAATTTAAGAAAACTTTGATTCATTAGTCTATTTTGATCTAGACAAAAATGTTTTATCACAACACTGAACAGTCGTTTATGAAGAAACCTATAGTGTGACAAATTATGCTTTTGGTTTCTCTTTTCATATTACTCTTTAGGTGAGAATGTATTATGACAAGTCTTCTTTTTTGGTCCTTTTACAGCTGTATTCCCTTTGATATAACTTAAAATCAAAATCTCGTTTGTTTTTTCCTTCACATACCTTACCCTTTGCACATTAGGTGTCTAGTATTTCACACACTCTCCTCAATTATGCAATTCCCCACCACGCACACCCTACAACAACCTGTAACAATGTCTCCTAATACTTGTGTAACACTGTCACACACTAATGCTAAATCGTACATATTCACATTTGTGTAGGTGATGTGACCACTCTTCGCACATGCTACCTATGCAGGATGAAAGAAGTAAAGTGTGAGTGCATGTATAATTATAAATAGAGAAATGTTAACAAAGACATTTACTAGTAATTTAAATATAAAAATATAGCATCGAATATCTATCAGAATTTTTGTATTTTTAAAATAATTTTATTTTTTTCAATATAATTTTTTTTCTTTTAATTTATTAACAAATATTTTTAGAGCATTGGTTAACTACAACTAAATAAATAAATGTACTTTTTATACTATCCTTTATATGTATATGCTCTTTTCGATTTTAAATATAAATGAAAAAACTTAGTTTTTCATAAATCAAAATATAAATAACTTTCAACGATTTTTATTATATTAAATATTATTTTTTTCATAATATTCTTTATTTAATTTAAATTTTTCTACTCCTATTTTCAATATCATAATTAATATATTTATGTTGACAAAATATTTTAAAAGTAATTTTAGAAGTTGATTTATTTATTTTTCAATACCAATAAAAATTGATTGATTCCTTAATATGTGTATATTCTTTTTTTTTGCTTAAATACAAAATCGGAAAGAGTATCTATATGTATGTATATATTTATCTACCTATGTTGGCCCGATTCACCGGCGCTCTTTAGATGAGTTGATAGTAAGACAACTCAAAATTAGGCGAACTCTTTGGTCAACTCTACACTATATAATGATAAATTAAATATTCAAATTAAATCTTTAAAATTGTAAAATTGTTGCAACTCAGGCAAACAAATTATCAATATTCTAAAAATAATATTTGAAATTGTAAAATGTTAGTCAAATTTATCACTCTATATAAATTTATTTTTAAATGCATCTCTAATATTATACATTTTATTTTCAAATTTATCATTAATATTAGCAACTTTATGTCATTCTAATCTTACAAATATCAACAAACAAAAATTGATTCAATTTTTATAATTTCAATAATCATTTTAAAATATCAATAACATGATAGATTAAATAAATACATTCCTACTTTAAAAAAATACATTTCTACAATTTCAAAGGGTCAATTTGAGTATTTATACAACAAGTTGGTATTTATTTATTTATTTTTATTTATATCGCCATGGTATAATATGAATTGAATCGAATGGATCCAGAAAGATTTAAAAAACTTTGTAAAACATTTTTTATTCACAATTTTTTTTTTCCAAATTCTTTTTTAGGAGTAGCTAAAGTCTATACTATTTAGACTAGAAGTCAATCAAATTAGTTAGTTTTCGCATGTTATATTCTGACCCTCCTTCAGAAAATTCACAAGCATATATAAATGAAGACTTGTTTGTTTGCTACATTTGCTATTACTACTCAGTTCTCTAAATATAGGACCTTCTTCATAAATTTTTTTTGTCTTTTTTATCATACTCCTTTTAAACATAAATTAAATTTTTCTTCTAAAAAATAAATTTATAAAATAATTCATATTTTCAAAAAATATAATACTAAACTCAATTTTCTTAATTTCCATAATATAATCGAGAAATATTGCATATAAAGACATGTGCTATCACATTTCAATGAAGGACAGTAATGTCATTTCATACCCAACACACACATGAACATGCCTACAACAGTTGGAAAAATAAAAGAGAAAATAAAAATGAAAAGGACCCATGAAACCAAAGAGGAATTTCTTATTATTCTTCCAGTTACTATTTGTTTATCATTTTGAGCAGTTCTTGCTCTTTTAGACCAACATTTTGAATAGAGAAAAAAGCTCATCATCATGAATATTTTGAGGGTGATTCAAAAAATATGAATTACATTTGCAGCCACATAAATATTTGTGCACATTTTTTCACTGATGATATTCATCATAAGTTCCACATTCCTTATATTATAAAGAATGTTTTCTGGTTTCAAGGCTATATTAATTCCCTCAGAATGTGATCTCTTATAAACGGTGCATCTTGTCCTTATTTAACCAAACTTTTGAAAAATAAATGAGTAAGTAATTAACTTTGAATCTCATTCCAAATCTGCAAAATATTCCTCATCTTTTTTTCCAACTATCTTGGCTTCTGTGCATTTATGTATAATTTATTTATTTACACTGAAATCAAGGTTCTGATTCATGTATATATTTTATTTGGTTTTTTCTTTGACTACTTATGCAAAATAAGAATCACATTTTATGACAAGTTCAGCAAATAGTTTGAAAAGTCTAATGTTTGAGTTGTACAAATTACATTAGTTAAATAAATGATTCAATGCTTAGTAAACAACCACATGTACGTTTCACACACTTCTAATGTCAGAGATTTACATTTACTAGATAGCAAAAAACCATGATATGTATTTTATAAGTGTATATAGTACTATATGCTTATGGATCAATATTTCAGATCACAGAAATTGAAGCTGACCCTTTAGATATTTGTTAAATGGCCAAGAAAAAAAGCTGGTTTAATCTTGTGAAGAAAATTTTCATATGGAACACACATTCCACACAAGAGAAGGTAATTCACTTTGTTGTTTTTGTTCTTTTAAAATTTTATTAGTGTTAGATTTTGTTTTTCATAACGTTAATAATTAATATTGTTAGTAGTTTGCTGAGGGCGCATATCAAAACTGGGACTTTCTTATTGTGTTAATTCTAATGTGAAAGAAAAGTATTTTTTTTTTCAGAAGGAGAAAAGAAGGAAATGGATATTTGGAAGACTAAAGAGCAAGAAGTTACCTTCAATTACAGCTCCACTAAAGTCACAAAATGAAGCAGAGGAGGGACAAAGTAAGCATGAAGAAAACTCAGAAGAATCTCAACCTGTTAAAACTAGGAATTGTGTTCATCAATTAATATATGAGTGCCAGATGGAGATTCAAGAATTTGCAGCCATCAAAATTCAAACTGCCTTTAGGGGTCACCTAGTGAGTTTTTTCAAACTATTTTCTTCAGTCTAAATTCTATTTCATAATCTTTACTGTCAAAATTCTCACTTATGGATTTAATTTAGATTAGTTTGTTAAAACATAGTACAATTATTGATAGACAAATTGAAATTTGAATTATGGATATGACATTACAGGCAAGGATTGCTTTGAGGGCATTGAAGGGAATTGTGAAACTTCAAGCTATCATCCGTGGGAGAGCAGTGAGACGCCAAGCTATGAATACTCTCAAGAGCTTGCAGTCCATTGTAAATATACAATCAAAGGTATGTGCAAGGAGGCTCCAAATGGTTGAAGGAAGATGGGATTGTGTTGAAGATGAAGAAATTCAATTTTCTAAAGATAAGATAATTAAGGTATGCAATATATATATATATAACATTGCAAAGACTTGTTCTTCATTTTGTTATGGAACCTTATTAATTGTTTTGTACAAGTTATAATAATTTGAAACATAAATTTTCAGATGGACTCAAACAGTGAAAGAAAGTGGGATGACAGCACTTTATTGAAGGAAGAGGTAGATGCATTTTGCATGATCAAGAAAGAAGCAATTCTTAAGAGAGAAAGAATCAAAGAATACACATTTAACCATAGAGTAAGCTCCTAACTCTTTCATATATTTATACTTGCTTGTTTTAATATGAAATTCTTCTTTTCTTTCCTACGTGGATACATAAATGAATTAAAGGATAATTTTTAAAGAATGGCATTAACAATCTGGAAGATGTTTCTTTGGTCTTAATATTTTGATCATTTGTCTTGGTAGTTTGTTTTATTTTTATATAAGATCAAAGTCAACAATAAAAGAAAAAAAATGTTTATTTCCAGTTTGTTTAACTGGCTAGACGATCCAACCCACATCATTACCAACCTTTATTTTTAACAAGTTAAACGAGGCAGACCAACTTAGGTATTCGAATTCAAACTTGGCCCCATTTAAAATGGCATATTAAACAGACTGATTTGGCAGGCGCTACCGTTTGCCATGCAACTAAATTGCAGTTGCATTATAATGGTTTTAGAGGTCTTTGCAAGTACAGCGGTATTACAACTGCAATTGTGGCCGCATTTTTTGCATTTTATATTTAAAACCATGTTTCAAGGGCTCTCAAACTAACTTTCACAAAACCCACAGAGGTCAGCAGAGTCAGAAAGAAGTAAAGTGAATGGAAGATGGAGATACTGGCTAGAGCAATGGGTAGACACACAACTTTCAAAAAGCAAGGAACTTGAAGATCTAGACTCAGTTTTCAGCTCACATTCAAGAGCTGATGAACAATTTGGAGGAAGACAACTTAAACCAAGAACTACTCAAAGACCAAATTCACTTGAAGGATTGGATTCTCCACTAACAAAATATTCTCCTCACAGGAGACAGTGTTCAATAGGAGAAGACAGATCATTTTCAAGCTCTCCTGTTACTCCAGCATACATGGCTGCAACTGAATCAGCAAGAGCAAAAGCAAGATCAACAAGCTCACCAAAAGCAAGGACTTGGAATTATGACATGAATTCTGATACCTATTCACCTTGCAAGAAAAAGTTATCATTTGTTTCATCTGTTAACAGTGAAGTGCTTAATATTGGAGGTAGAAGTTCTGGTGGTGGTAATTACCAACAAAGATCTCCAAGTTTTAAGGGTATTTCAGTGCCTATAAAATCAAGCAGGAGTATTAAGGATCTTAGTATTAATTCAGATTGTTCACTGCCTAATTGGGATAGACAAAGTTCCTTCAAATGAAAAGTTAATGATGCTCATAAGTTTATACTGCTTTTATAACATAATTCATTGAACTATGAGAGGGATTGAAGTACAAAAAGTGTTTCTAACTATGTATGATGTATATTATAAGTGGTTGAGAATTGAACATTAGTGTGGCAGAAAATAGTTGATTTGTTCATTGATTAGGTGATTAGTTGTATGCTTTATGCCATATTAATAATTTTCAAACAGTCTTATTTTTTTTTTTTTCTTCTCATGGTTCTAAATTTCTACAAATAAATTTATGTACTGCTTATATTTATTTATGACTATCATGAATTTTTTAGCCACTGCAAAATGGAGCTATTGTAATTTGTAGGACTGTAAGAGTCGGTCTGGTCTGACCAGTCGGTTAGACATGAACAGCGTTACACAACCTCTTGGCTGGTTTTTTTCACAAGGAAAAAACTTAAAATAAGTTTTGTTTTTATAATAAACTTTCAAAAAAATTATGGATTTATTTAAGTTAAGAACCATAAAATACCACGTTTAATATTTTTTTTTTATTAAATTATTTATTAGTTCGAGCTATGTAATAATCCTCTCACTTTCTTACAAATAATTATAAGATTAAGATAGTAATTAAATTATTATAATTTTTAGACATTGTATTTTTAGTTATAATTTGTTTTATGTTCAAGATTGAGATAGAAAATTGGTAGTATTAATAAGTATAAGTGTAAAAAAAAAAGAACACTCATTTTTCTTTTTCTCTCTCTCGTTCACGGGTATACAAAAACCATTCTAACTTTCACTTTCATCACCAACTACACTTTCCCTTCCATCCTAACACGCAATCACAATCACAATATGTTACCGTTCATCATCATCATCTCTCGCCTTCCTTTTCTTTCCAAGATCCTTCAAAGACAGCAACCATCTGAAGTTCTCTTCCTCCAATCCGACCTCGTGCATGTCATTTCCTTCTTCTTAGGTGTCATTTACTGTCCAAAGCAGCACTAAAAGAATATAAAGAGCAAATTAGGGAATCTCATAATCGAACAATTGCAACAGAAGCAGAAGTGTTGAGAACTAAAAGAACCAGACAGCTTCCATAACCCAACTTGATTCTAAAGGAAATTCTCCTTGTCTAAGAGTGTGAGTTTTTTTCCTAGAACAATTTTTCACAATTGCATGTGGGTTCCATGGTTGATTTTAAATTAATTTACTGTTAGGAATTCGTTTTATGGGTTTGAAACAATGAGACCTTTATAACCGAGAGTATGGAAAACTGTGAGGTTTGGCATGTAGGAACCGTGGAAACTTGCATTATGCTATTCAATTTTATCCATCTTCATATGTGTGTGTAAACATTTATAATGTGTTAAGGATTGAATGAATGTATTATTCGTGTTAACGTATCCTATGAACCTTCCCTATGGATGTTCTACGTACCCTCTAAAATTCCCTCTGAACGTGACTTCCTTTGATCTAGTTCTTTCTCTAATTAGACTTCCTCTAATTTAGTTATTCTTCTAATTGGGCTACCTTTGATTCCTTACTATAATCAAGCATTTCCTTTGATCAGACTGCCTCTGATTCATTCCTTCCTCTGATAAAGCTTTTCCTTTGATCAGGCTGCCTCTGATTCATTCCTTCCTCATATCAAATTCTTCCTCTAATCTAGTTCTTCCTCTAATTAGACTTCCTCTTATCTAGTTCTTCCTCTGATTAGGCTGCCTCTGATTCATTTCTTCCTATGATCAGACTGCATCTAATCCAGTTCTTCCCCTAATCTATTTCTTCCTCTGAATATAATTCCCAACTAATTTGGAATCCCTCTGACTAGGAAGTCATTCTAATTGTAATTTATACTTCCTGTTTTTGCATATTTATGATGTTGAAGTTAGTTAATTACTTGCAAGTGGTGTGAGAGGTATGCATTATATACAGAATGTCATGACATGCATGGTCTTAATCAGTTACAATGGGACATTGAGGATTGTTTCAGGTATGAAACATAGGTAAAGGAAGAAAAACTGAGACGCCGGTTGGAATAATGGCCATACCAACTTTACCAAGAGATTCTCAATTATCTTGGTGATCCACGTCAAGATAATTGAGGAGGTTTTTCCATATTTTAAGGAAAAGAAAGAAACATGCACTTTTTCCATATTTTAAGGAAAAGGAAGAAATATTAAGGATTGTTTTCTTAAATAAAATTTCATATTCATGACATGCTTGATATTGGATCTAAGAAAAATTCTTTGAACTGTCCTCCCCTCTTTTGATAGAATTCACTGAGATTATTATTTCACCTCCTATTTTTATATATTATAGCATATAAGAGGGTTTAAGGCTGAGATTTGGGCATTAGAGGATAAAGCACTGTAGTCATATTTTGTTTAATTTGTAATTTATTTTATATTTTGGTACGTCAGAGAATGTTTGTAGACTAGGTATTATATAGTTACAATGATTGTACTTAATGAGAAAATAATGTGACTTTTTATGAAACATTCGAATGTATGAATTATTATCATATTCTAGATATATGATGATGGTTAAAAAAAAATATTAATATTAAATTTGTCTATAATGTATGAGTATTTTTTTTAAAATTTATCCTTTAATTATTTCTTGAGAGTCTTATACAAATTAATAAGTCTTTCTGAAGAATTATACAAAGGAATAAATTGTTTTTACAATTAGAGTCTTATACATAAAAAATTGTAGCATTTTTTATATGCCGTAAATTATGTCATACCAAGGTAAATCCATGTGACTCATAAATTGATTTTTATAAATATTTTATGATAGAATTTGCCGACTTAAAATATTTTTTTACACACATATATATTTATATATATATATATAATTTGGCATTTTTTAGAAATGGTCCAACCATGGACATAGTATAGTACAAAACGTAAAACAAGGTTTAGCATTGATGTAGGAAGGTTCGCGGCCAGAATCGAGGAAGAAACGACTTTGCGGACAAATGCAACGGGAAATGCGGAAACGATCGTCCAGAGTCAGATTGCCTATTATTATACCTTTCTGGAAAGGGAATCGGCCACAAACACAACTCACCACTTCGCCGTGATGTATGGGCTCCAGAACCGTTTTGGGCTCGTCTTGGGCCTCAAAACAACATTTTTAGTTTTTCCTGTAATTTCAGCCTTTTACTGTTTTGTCTAATTTTCGCACTAGGGTTTCGTTTAGTTATTTAAAGACTTTCTATGCTGTAACGAAAAGTATCTTTCAATTGAATAATTAATTTCGAGAGTTTTATCTTCTCTTGTGGATTCCAAAACTTGCTTGTTCTTTTGGATTTAACGCTTGTTAATCCTTTGCGATTCCGACTGCGTCAAACATATACATGGAGTTCTACTTGCGACTAGAATAGCATAACAAAATTTCCAATCTAATAAAATGCACCCAAATTAGAATCTTTCAAACACCCAAGATAATGATAGTAAAAAAAATATGCATATGAGAAAACATGATTTATTTTATGTTTATATATTTGATGTAAAAAAATAGTAAAAATAGATTTTACCGTATTTTTTTAGAAAAATAAAATTGAGTCATTTTTTTTAAAGAATATAATAATTCATCTTTTGCAATTAGATATATAAAAGAATGAAAATATAAATATTGGTAACACAATACCCAACCTAACAAAGAAATTAATGGTTTGATCCTACCAGATCAAAGAAAGTACCTCACGATTTACCCACTACACCAAAATCGGGATTAACTAAATGGTCTGGGGTCCTGATTTTTCCCAAACCCAACTCAACCCGATCGTTATGCAACCCTAATAAAAAAGACTCGTTTTTGAAACAATTGTTTTCAGACATTGGAAATTAAAATAGTTATTTCTTTATAACATTGGAAAACAATGTTATTTCTTCGTAATATATTTTGGTCAACTATAATAAGATTAAGAGAAATGTCCATTCCACACCTTGTTTGTGCTAAACAAATATTTTTAGTAGTTAATCGAGAACAGTAAATAACTGAATTTAGAATAAGCCGAGGTATAAGAAATTGAGGCCCTCGTATGTAAATGGAGAACTAGCCAAGGAAAACAAAGTCAAGTTTTTCTTAGTTGCATTAGGTCCTTTAAGATAATTTCAAGTCAAATATAATCCAAATTTGGTGTAGACTGATAATTTGACATTCTAAAACTAATTTCTTAGTAGTGTTGAACTAAATAAAGTGAGAAGCAATGAGTTAAGCATGAGGGCCAAAATGAGGGGAGAAGTAAGTACGTGTGAATGCTAGGTGAATAGTAGCAGACCACAATCTCATAAACGATCACGTGAGCATAGCCAAGTAGGATAGTTAGGGCACAGTCAATCTTTAGTTGGCCACGACAATAGGATTTAGGCTTTAACATTCAGCCTATAAATACTCATTGTAGTTATCGTTGAAACACACATCAATCAATAAAAATCAATTTTACTCGCAATTTATCTTTATTTTCAATTAAGTTTTACATAGCTTTGTAGTTCTCAAAATTTATCATTATCTGACCTAATACTCATTGGAGTTGTTACTCAAAATGTCATATAGTCTCTAGAAAGGGGGTTGAATAGAGTTCTCCTTATTAGAGTTTAATCGATCACACAGCTGAAAATGGTTTTAAACATATTCAAAACATATTTTAAAATTTATATGGTATTGCAATCAATTAACACAAATTAACAATAGTAATTTTACACAAGAAATAATATTTGATTGAATGGTTTTAACAATAGTAATTTTACACTTCCAAACTACACAACTATTGAAACACAGAAGAAAAAAAAAACATAAATTTTCGTTAAGAATTAATTCACAATTGTTGAAAATGATGCAAAACGGATTTTCATTTCAACGATTCAAAACATGAAATTGATCCTTAACAAAATTTTCAATTTTCAATGTTATTAATCTTTCTATCACACAAAGTAGAAAATTGAAATTTCACCTCCAAATTCCAATATACAAAATCGATAAAGATACAAAATTGTAGAATTTAAATGAGTTAAAGGAAAGAGAAAAACACACAACAATTTATATTAGTTCTTCTACTTCATCCTCACATGTAGAGTACATTTTATCCTCATTCAAGGAATCAGAGTTTCTTCCTTGTATTTCAATTCGAACGTTTATAAGATCCGTCAATAATTGTTACAACATGTACACCAATTCCTTGTTCCCTAAACACTCTTCAAACTAGAAATCTTGGAACAATTCTCCACATAAATCTGAACTCATATCTTCAAGAAGAAGACTCATCTTCACCTCTAGCAATATAGAATCCTGAGAAAATCTCTCTCTAGCAAAACTAAATATATCCCCTCTTCAGCCTTTCAACAAAATATCAATAGAACCCTTTGATGATTTGTGTCTGGAATAATCACTCCAACACATATATCCCCTCTTTGTTATTTCTCACACAATATTTTGATCACAATTCGGACTTGAATAAAAAAAAGTGTTCAATCTAAGATTATGATCTTGAATTCTTGAAGTTTTTGGAATGGTTGAAAGTATTCGTTAATGCTACGAACAATTTAGAAAATTATTTAAATGATACATGAAAATATTAGCCACAATCTAATGCTTCCTAAAAGGAGTAAAAACTTTGTAACTGTCATAAATAAACATGCCAAGTGTTGTAAGTTGATTCATAGAGGTTGTGAATCGACTTACACGTGTCTTGCAAACTAATTTTGAAGTCTGAAGTAGTGTAATCAATTCACAAGTGTATGAATTAATTCACAAAACCTCTTTTTTTATTGCGATCGAGTTGATTCACAAGGCATGCGAGTCGATTCACAGTGTCTAAAACATCAAAAATAAGTTATGGACTTCTATAAGTTGATTTTAAAATGTGAGTTGATTTACAAAAATAAAAAATGACTTACAAATGGTTTTTAATGTATTTCAACACGTGTTAACTTGATATGAACATGCAATAGAGTTTATGCATGCTAAAAAAATATGGTTTTTTATGCACTTTTTCTGATTCAAATTGGTTTTTAAAGTGATTGATAAATGAGAATCAACATAGGCATACAAACCAACTAATCTACACAAACCTAGTTTTGAAAATATCAATCAAAACACTAAGTATAACCTCAAATATAAGAAAACCTTATAATTACAAGAGTAGTTAAGGAATCCACGACCGAAGAACAATTCCTTCATTAATGGCGTAATTGTATAAAGAAAAGAGAATCATTGTTGAGAGCTTTTAGTTGAATATATCGGCCAACTTTCAAGTTAAAAATTCAATTCTCCTAGTAAAAATTGTAACATCCCAGCCCCTTTGAATGAAAATTTTATTCACGATCTTCTCAACCCCATTCCCCTTTGGAGATTAGCAAGTTTTTATCTTACGTGGAAATCGCACACGATACCTAGGAGATAAGTACCATCGTTCATTCATTCCCATTACCAATTGAGTTGTGCCTTTTTGGTAGCATCCTAGCCCCTCTGAATGACACTGTTATTCACGATCTTTTCGCTATCTTTCTTTCGTTGGAAATTAGCGAGTTTTTGTCTTTTGTGAGAATCGAACTCGGTACCTAGGGAATAAATCGTTCATTCGTTCCTACTACCAATTGATAAATAACCCATTTTAAACTAACAAAGAAGATTTTGAAAATGATCAACACAATTCAAATCCTTCTTTCTTGTGTTTTTTGGTTCCTTCAATTGATATCAGAGCTCAGTTTCTTGTGATTAAGCACTATATCGTGCGAGGGTAAAGGTCCTTAACTACTAGAAAATATTGATAATTGGTTTGGTCTACATTGTGTTGTCAGTTCATTCCAATATTTAACTTTTATTGCAAATTCTTTTATGTTCAAAATAAGAAATGATCAAAAACAACTTGTAATGGATATAAATTATAAAAGAAAATATTTGTGCAAGCAAATATTCTACTTCACAATTTTTTAGTTCACAACAACAACCTTTGTGTTTAAAATCTTTTTTTTTTCAAAATGTTTGTTGTTTTTATTATTTAATCACTTTTCTATGATATTTTGAGGAATGGCTTAGAAATCTCATTATTGAGAAATCTGAGACACTCAAAGAAATGGCTTAGAAATCTCATTATTGAATATAAATTATAAGAACTGTTTGTCACTACTCGTTAAAATTGAAGGTTTTGATTTTCGCCTTATGTATTTTTGTTTTCTATATATACCTACGTTGTTCTTCAAATGTTTGTCAAAAATCATTTATGAATGATCCTTGAAAAAACACATTGAATGGTGTTAGAACCAACCTCCTCTGAGTTTCTCTGTAAAGGCATAAGTCTCAACACTTCAACATAGCCAAAAAGATCCCTAAAGTGGGAAAATCGCACTTTTATGCATTCTACAATGTGTTATGCGCTCCAACGAATGCCAAGAGCGCCCCTAGGGTTAGAAACTAATAGTTAAAAACTACATAAATGTGCCCCAAGCATAGGAATATGTGCTCCAGCGCAAACCATTTGAAGTATTACTTCTACTATATTTTGATCCTCTTTTGATTCAAAATTTGGTTCTAGTGTCTTCATTAAAGTTGTAAATACGGATCTTACCTTTAATTTGCAACCGGTTTGACTCCACTTGAACATCTAGAACTCCATATATGGTTGAAATACTCCTTATAGGTCATGTTGATTTCTCACTAAAATTCAGCACTGCACTAAAATAACGAAATAACGCAAAATCTCTACTTAATCAAAGAAATAAGAACATAAGAACACCATTAATTTCAAGAACTAAAATAAAAAAACTATATCAAGTAACTTTTAAAATTAACTAATGACTAAATATTGACTAATGCTTAGAAACCTCAAGTGTGATAATGGTAGTCAATTCTAGGATTTACAAGAACTCTTGTAAATCACATCTTCACATTTTCTATGTTTGAATGTGTAATCTCAAAGTTGATAGAAAGACTCCAAAATCTTGGAATGTCCATCCTCCTTTTCCATGTGATGGAATTATTTGGTGATATGACCAAAGACCACAACAATTGTGAGGGAATACCAACAAATCTCCCCATTCCTAACTTAATTGGGGGGCACCACTGAACCGACACCTATGCAGCATTCTTCAACCTTCTTGGATGGAACTGATTTAGTCGTCATATCAAACCAGTTAAGATCTATAAAAAATTTCCCTAACATCAATTTTTTTCATCAAAAACCTCTCATATCCAATGATAACGAATGTCAATGTGTTTTGAGCGGGAATGAAACATGGGGTTCTTCGCGACATGGATAACACTTTGATTGTCACAATTCACCATGTATTCATCTTGTATATGCCTTAGCTTACTTAAGAAGTTATTCAACAACAACATTTCCTTGCAATCTTCAGACACTGCTGTATATTCAGCTTTGGTAGTTCACAACGCAACACATTTTTTTGTTTTGATTGCCAAGACACAACTCCCTCTACAAAAGTAATTAGATATCCTAATGTGGACTTTCTTGAATCCATGTCTCTTGCCATATTTGCATCTGCCTATCCAGGAAGCATTAGATTTCCTTTGTCGACGCCCAAGCACCTATTGGAAGTTCCTTTTAGATACGGTAGTGTCCATTTCACAGCACTCCAATGTTCCATTCCCGAATTCGACAAGAAACTACTTAAAACTCCTATGGCATAAGAAATTTCTGGTCTTGTACAAGGTTGCCCACAATAGAAGCATAGGTTACCTTTCTCATTTCATATTTCACAATATAAGTGATAAGAACCTCAAGAGTATGAAGATGATCCATATTTTATTAAATTAAGATGAACTTTATTTATTTTAATTTGGTTGTAATAATTCTTAGTTTGCTTTGATTTAGAATTGTAATAGTTTTATTATAGATTTAGTTTATGTTATGTGTAAGTGAAGATACTTTACTTCCTTACATTTAGTTTAATTTAGAAAAAAAATATGATGTAAGTCCAATATGGACCGAGAGAATGGTGTCACTTATGACCCATTTAGGTTTAGAGATAGCTTTACTATAAATATGCATTTGTAACCTCATTGAGGGGAGATTTTGAACATTATTTTTGTGATGCTTTGCTCTCTCTAGAGTTCTTGAAAGAATTTACTTTGAACTTATCAAGGTTGTTAATCCTTGTGGCGTTCTTTTGGCTTATTAATCTTTAGATTGTGGCGCCATTCTATTCTTGGTTCGTTTGCTAAATAACAATTTTAAATTTCCTTTACATCAAACCCTAGTAAAGAAATTCTACCAATTTTCGTGTTCAGTAACCTGCTATCATATCTCGAGTTCTACATATTTGTTTTCGGTGATTCAACAGCCTAACTTACGTTTCAGAACGTCATCTTTCACCTCGTTTTGGAATCATTCGATTCTGACTTTCAGAGCTCCCGTTATCACGTTCTCCAGCAAATTGTGTTTTGGCTCAAATCTGTAAGTTTTCTACCTAGAACGATCCTTAAAGTGATTCATGACAACCAGGATCATATCATTTGGTATCAGATCCTGGTTGTCATGAATCACTTTAAGGATCGTTCTAGGTAGAAAACTTACAGATTTGAGCCAAAAACACGTTTTGCTGGAGAACGTGATAACGGGAGCTCTGAAAGTCAGAATCGAATGATTTCAAAACGAGGTGAAAGATGACATTCTGAAACGTAAGTTAGGCTGTTGAATCACCGAAAAAAAATATGTAGAACTCGAGATATGATAGCAGGTTACTGAACACGAAAATTGGTAGAATTTTTTACTAGGGTTTGATGTAAAGGAAATTTAAAATTGTTATTTAGCAAACGAACCAAGAATAGAATGGCGCCACAATCTAAAGATTGATAAGCCAAAAGAACGCCACAAGGATTAACAACCTTGATAAGTTCAAAGTGAATTCTTTCAAGAACTCTAGAGAGAGCAAAGCATCACAAAAATAATGTTCAAAATCTCCCCTCAATGAGGTTACAAATGCATATTTATAGTAAAGCTATCTCTAAACGTAAATGGGTCATAAGTGACACCATTCTCTCGGCCCATATTGGACTTACATCATATTTTTTTTCTAAATTAAACTAAATGTAAGGAAGTAAAGTATCTTCACTTACACATAACATAAACTAAATCTATAATAAAACTATTACAATTCTAAATCAAAGCAAACTAAGAATTATTACAACCAAATTAAAATAAATAAAGTTCATCTTAATTTAATAAAATATGGATCATCTTCATACTCTTGAGGTTCTTATCAATAAGGCTGCCCACAACAGAAGCATAAGATAATTAAAGACTAAAAACAATAAAAAACATACATATGATGAAGAATTATCAATAACCAATTCCTTCATAGCATTCTTTATTTAGTCTTCATCTTCCTAAATGATCATTGAAACATTTTAAGATCTTCAAATAATATGAATCACTCAAGATACATTTTGACTGGTTCCAAAATCTTAAAGTCATTATCTTTGGGAATTATGACCAACAAGATGGATTGTTACATGAGCATTGGACCTTGAATTTTTCTCACATATAGAAAAATATGAAACATAATGGTGAAAAAGGACTCTGACATATAAGAAATAAATTCATGATATGTTGGATGGTTGTTTGACAACCTCGCCATCATATGATTTTCCTGTTATATGGAGAATCTGGCTCAATCAAAAAGTATCAACTGATATTGGTGATTAACACCATTGCTTCTCCCCACCTTATCTTCCTTCATACCTTTTTCTATCCATTTATTACCTCCCATTCTCTCTCATCATCATTCTTTAACTAAAATAGAGGAACCAATCTTCAAGGATGAAATTCCATTGAGACTGTGTTCTAGGATAAAATTAGAAGATTATTTTCATGCGATCTTCTATTTTATCTACAAAAATGAAAAATAAATTACTTCTTAGAAATTACTATGAAACTTAAGAATTTCAAGAGAGTAATAAAGAAACTCAAATTCTCTAAAATTTGAGACTATTTAAATTTAAATTAAAAAATAAATTACTATGAAACTCAAATTCTTCTATGAAACTTAAATTAGAAAATAAATTACTGTGAAATTTAAGAATTTCAAGAGAGTAATAAGGAAACTTAAATTCTCCGAAATGTATGTTATATGTAAGATTAAAATTAAATAGATTTATTTCGTAAGAAAATATTCATATCTCACATGTAAGTTTTGAGATAAATATTCATATTTACCTAAGTTCAAACATAATTGTAATGTTTTTGTAAAATTTGGACACAAAACTGACAAGTATGACCAATGTAATTTTCTAATTAGTACAACATTAACGCAACAAGAAAATAAAATAAAATACTCTTCTTGTTATTTTTCTATCAAAGTAACATTTTAGAATTTCAAGAATAAGTAGGAAGAGAAGTTACACTTATAGAAGATATAATTATCTACATTATATATTATTCACTACATCGTTATTTAGAATAGTAAGAACCATAATCATAACTCATACTTATAAGATTTTAACACCTTCACATGTATCATATCAATGGTAATTTCTTCTACAACAATTAACATATACATTCATATTAGGTTGATATAAGCATGAGGATATTGTAATAATGACCTATTATATACACAACTATTCACAGCTTAATTGTAGGGATCCTTAGCATAAGTCTTAGAGTAAATTGCATAAACTTAGGCTATTATATTTGGAATGTTGGGCTGACAATGTTTTGATTGTTGATGTATATATATGTGATCGGGATTCAATAAACATCATCATATTCCATTACAAATCTGTTATGGCATCACAACAAATTTCCATATCATAGCAAGAAAACTATCTCCTCTTATGATAAAGTGAAATTAAAGGGACAAAACTATGATGAATGGAAAAAATAGCAAACCTGATGGAGAATTTGCATATCTTGAAGATTGGTGGCTAAACAACTATTTGTTGGTCACTTGGATCATGAACACAATTGATCCTTCATTTGGAAAGACATCAAGGAGCGGTTCTCCATTGTGCACAGACCACATATTCAACAACTCAAAGCAGAAATTGTTGAATGCAAACATATAGGGTTTACCATTGTAACATAGTATGGCAAGCTGAAGAAGTTGTGAGAAGAATTAGCAAATTATGATTAGATCCCTAGATGCAAGTGTGGCCTTTGCAAGTGCAATCTTACTTCTTTGTTCGAGAAGAAACGTGAAAAGGAAAAAAATTCATCAGTTTCTCATGGGGCTAAATGATGCTCTCTATGGGACAGTGTGATCCATTCTCCTCACACAAGACCCTCTTTCTACACTAAACAAAGTCTACTTAACATTGGTACAAGAAGAGCGAACAAAGACTTGTATGGAAAAGGAACGCAATGAAGTGATAGCGCTCGTAGTACAGTCCAACTTTAAGCATAAGGAGAAAGGTGGAACATGCAGTCACTGCAATCGGAATGGTCATAATTCTGAGAATTTCTTTCGAGTTATAGAATACCCTGAATGGTTGGGAGATCGATCACATTGACCGACAAAACGATCTGGACATGGGAAACCAGAACAACATAACGTTGCATCTCACAACAAGAAACGTGGAGGCTTCGTTAAAGTGTATGAGCACAAGCAATAATATCGAAAGAACATATCAATTATTATGACTTAGGCGTTGTGGTATCAACATAAGCAATATTACTAATGATCAATGGGAAGTATTGGTCAGTCTCTTAAACAATGTCAAGCTAGGTGCAACTGAGAAGCTCAATGGTAAGTGTTCTATCTTGCCATAGGTCATTAATATAGGTAATTCACATCCTATGACTTGGCAACTAGAGTGCTTAACCAATGTGCACAATATTTTTGAGTGCTTTGTTGGATTCCCAAATAGTGATGAAGCAGTGACTACAAAAGAAGGAAGTGTGGTGTTCAATGATAAACCAAGACTGAATAATGTTTATATGCCCCCAGTTTTCATTGCAATCTTCTTTCAGTATCTCAATTGGCTAAAATTTTGATTGCATTGTTTAATTCATTGATAAATCGTGTCTTATATAGGACACACCTTGAAGACGTTGATTGGATCGTGTTAACAAAAAGAGGGGTTGTGCTATCTTAAAGTGATGGTCAAGGCAGTTGTAGTGCAGACAAGTAGATAGATCTATTTTGATTTGTTGCATAAAATGTTGGAACCAAGTTGGTTCTAAGTACTTAAGATTTTGATGCTTACAAATGTACTCAATGTAAACTTATTTTGTACTTTGAATTATTAAGTTAAATGCCCCAGAAACTGAAGGAAACAGAAGCAGAGATCAAAGGAAAA
Organism: Cicer cuneatum; assembly: GCA_037974295.1. NCBI lineage: Eukaryota > Viridiplantae > Streptophyta > Magnoliopsida > Fabales > Fabaceae > Cicer > Cicer cuneatum. The sequence goes on along the minus strand of JBBPBO010000005.1, from coordinate 60,481,832 downwards.
TGAATTCTGGAATTTCTAGAAGATGTTCCAGGATGTCAAAACATCACCAGAGGATATGTTTGGTGGCCCATAACAGAAAGAATAAAAATCATAATGAAACATGGATCATACCATTGGAAAGCCTGCCAGAAGGAGTGTTGTTCCAGACAAACAGGAGTCGAATATCAATTTTATTCCAGATGTTATTCTGACCAGAAGATGGCCTGGCAGTGAAAAATTACACAGTCCAGACTTGTTCCAGACTTAACCAGAAGGTATGTTTATGAGTCCAGAACAAGAGGATCAATCCAGATTTGGCCAAGACCATAAGATAGCATGATTCAGGACATGGAACTAAGTCCAGACCAAAAGAAATGAGTTCCAGAATCAATCCAGACCTGGTCCAAAATTAAAGGTAAAATGTCCAGACTGAAAAATTTTTTGATCAAGTTAATTTCAGTTTGTTCCAGACCAAAGTCCAGAATATGTCCATATCAGAGTAAAAACTTCCAGATCAATGGTTTAGAAATAATTATTTGGTCAAGTGATGGTCCAGATCAGAAAATCAGACCATGGCCCAGTGGTGGCCGAAATCAGAGGGACAGATTGTGCAGTCCAGCAAAGGCCGAAATCAGAGGATTATAGCATATCAATTCGGCTGGTCCAGTTATGGAATATCGCATGAAGATCCAAGGGTGTAGATTTGATCATGAGGATTAAAGAATCTGAGAAAAACGTTCAAAACAGAAATGGAGAAAAAGACTCAAAACAGAATCTGAGCAAAAGGCTCAAAACAGAATTTGAGCAAATTACTCCAGAATATTCTCAAAACAGATTAATCTAAATATACTGCAGAAGTAAAGCATCAGTGAAGTTCTAAAGTTCAACTATAAAAAGAGACTTAATGCTGAAGAATAAAGTATTGAAAAACACAAGAACTCAAGCTTCAATTCAAAAATATCTGAGAGTTCAAAAGAGAGAAACACAAATGAACAAGAGCAATATTTTGTAAGTGTTTTCGAGAGAGAAATACAGTGCAACAAACAGCTTTCCAGAAGCAACGTTGCAATGTTCTAAACCTTTATTATAGTGGTGTAGATTCCTTCTTCAATCTGGGGTTGTCAGATTGGTAGGAGAAGACTTAGCTGGTTTAGTTAAGGTGTTGTTGTTCCTCAAAAGTCTGGGGTTGTCAGGTTGTTTGGGAAGACTGACTTGAAGGGTCAATGGTGTTGTAATTCAAAGGAGTTTGAATTAGTAAAAGGCCTTCTGGAGGAAGGGACTGGACGTAGCCTAGTTAACGGTGAACCAGTATAAATTGTTGTGTTATTATGTTATTATTATCCGCTGCTGAATCTGATTAATTATTTATCGAATAATTCAAATCAATATTTAATAAAACAGCAAAAGAAATTAAGTTTGACATACACAATTCAACCCCCCTTCTCGTGTTTGCACCTTCAATTGGCATCAGAGCTCGATCTCAAGGATGAGCACTTTACAGTGTTTGAGGAAAGATCCAAGGGATCAACATGTCCGGATTCAATGAAGAAGTTACTGGAGGAAACATCAACAGACCACCTCTGTTTGATGGAGAACGATTTGAATACTAGAAGGACAGGCTGAGAAGTTTTTTTATTTCACAAGATCTTGAACTTTGGGACTTGGTGGAAGATGGTTATACTGCTCCAGAAGATGCTGATGGTATTAAAATTTCTATAAGAGATATGGATGCTGATCAGAAGAAGATGTTCAAGTTGCATCACAAATCCAGAACGTTCATGATCAATGCAATCATGTTCAAAGAGTTCGACAAATGCACTAACAGAGAAACAGCAAAGAGCATCTATGATAGTCTGATTCTGACTTACGAAGGCAGTAAGCAAGTCCAAGAAGCAAAGGCTAACATTCTAGTCAAGAAGTACGAGTTACTCAAGATAGAAGAAGATGAAGACATTGAAACTATGTTTTCCAGATTCCAGACTCTAGTATCAGGATTAAGGGTACTAGAAAAGAGCTACACTACTGCTGATCATGTAAGGAAAATACTTAGAAGTCTGACAATCAAGTGGAGACCAAAGATTACTGTTATTCAGGAAGTTAAAGATCTGAATACTCTAAAGCTGGAAGAATTAATCAGCTCCCTCAGATCACATGAAATTGAATTGGAAGAAGATGAACCCAAGAAGAAGAACAAAACTCTAGCCCTGAAATCCAAGCAGAAAAAGGCTTTGAAAGCAACATCAGAAAATAGTGATTCAGATGATCAAAGTCTGAACTCAGAGGAAGAAGAAATTGCTTTCTTATCCAGGAAGTTCAGAAAGATGTGGCATAACAGAAGGAATAAATTTTCCAAGAGATATTCCAATCAGTCTAACAAAAGAAGTGATGATACACATGACAAGAAAGGTATCATCTGCTACGGATGCAATGAATCTGGACATATCAAGTCAGAAAGTCCAAATATGGAGAAAGGGAAGTACCAGAGGAAAGATTTCAGAACTAAGAAGAAAAGCATGATGGCTACATGGGATGATTCTGATGAATCTTCTGAAGATGAACAAGCAGATTTGGCTATGATGGCTCACACCAACTCTTGATCCAACACAGAATCTGATTCTGGAAGAGAATCAGAAGATGATGAAACTGAGGTATATTCTAAATTCACTCGATCTGATTTGATTACTGTTCTGAATGATTTTTTAAACTGTAATTACAAATTATCTTTAAAACTGAAAACTCTTAAGAAACAAAATACAAATCTAACAGAAGAAGTTAATGTTTTAAAAAATCAGATTGCAGAATTTAAAACAGAAAGTGTCATTCTTGAAACTGATATTGCAGAATTGAAAACAGAGAATGTATGCTTGAAAAACAGTTTTGTTGAACTAAAAGATGAAAGTTTAAATCTGAAAAATAATCATAATTCAACAACAATTGAAAATACCACAAGTAATTCTGATATGCATGAACAAGTTCTTCAATAATTTCTTGATAGTGGTATGGAAAGAAGCAAATATGCTTCTATGATTTATGGAGTCAGTAGGAACGGAAATAGAGGTATAGGATTTGAAGAAACAATAATTAAACCTAAACCTATGTTTAAACATGTTCCCTCTGATATAGTGTATACTGTTTGTTACAAGAAAGGTCATTCCAAAGTGTCTTGTCTTATGCTAAATACAAGGGAAAACAAGAAACTTTTCAAGACTAACAAACCTGGACCCAACCAGATTTGGGTACCAAAAGATAAAATTGTCTATGTTGCAGATGTTCTAAGCAACCAAATTGAAACACCAGTCATGGTGCCTGGTCAATGGATTCTTGCAATATATGAAGGGAAAAAGGTTTATGTTCCAACATATACCAAGCAGAAGCAAAGTAACTCTGGTGGAAGAAGAACTGGTAAATACAATGCCTATCAGAACCAAAACCATAGGAGGAACAGGAAATACCAAAACAGACAGAGAAATCACACATATCAACAAAACTGGAACCACCAGAGGAATCAGAATTATCATCAGTTCCAGAACTATCAGAGGAACCTGATATATCAGCAGAAAGAGAAGTGTCAGTATATGGAGAGTTCTTCAAACACTCCATTAAAATTCATCAAGACTACAAACCAGGAAGGGAATTCAAATTCCTTCATCCAAACCATCTAATCACAGAACATACAGATTCAAAATCTGAAAATCAGAAACAAGAGGATTTTCAGAGTAAAATTGAAACTGTTGACATAGAGGTTACATTTTGCTGTAAATACTATTATTGTTTGATATTTATGTTTAATGTGATAACAAGAAGCTTGATCTTAAAAATCAAAGCTAGATAAGTATTCTGCAGGTTGTCAAACTGTCAGAGGAACCAAGTGATTCACGTGATGTGAACACTTCAACAGAAACAGTATTTCAGTGGTTTCAAAAACAAGCAGAAACCACCAGAAGCAGAATTAATGTGCAGGTTCACCAGAACCAAAGGGAGCAGAAGCACAAGAAACAGAAGTACCTGGAAAGAACCAGAAGCTGATTTATCAAAATCAAAAGCTGTTACAGAACCAGAAGCTGATGCGAACCAAGCAATGTTGATGAAGTTTTGGCAGAGGAAGGTTGGATACTTGCTATACAAGAAGAGCTGAATGAATTCCAAAGGAATGATGTTTGGGATCTGGCATCTAGACCAAACAAAAACATTATTGGAACCAAGTAGGTGTTCAGAAATAAATTCAATGAAAAGGGTGAAGTAGTCAGAAACAAGGCAAGGCTTGTAGCACAAGGTTACAGTCAACAAGAGGGCATTGATTACACTGAGACATTTGCTCCAGTGGCCAGGTTAGAAGCTATTCGTATCTTATTGTCCTTTGCTGCAAATAATAATATCAAATTATTTCAAATGGATGTTAAAAGTGCTTTTCTCAATGGTTATTTGAGTGAAGAGGTATATGTTAAACAACCTCTAGGTTTTAAAAATTCAGAATTTCCAAACCATGTCTTTAAACCTAGAAAATCCTTGTATGGGTTAAAACAAGCACCTAGAGCATGGTATGATAGACTCAGTAATTTCTTAATTAAAAATAATTTTGAAAGAGGACAAATAGACAATACTTTGTTTAGCCGATCAACAGACAATGATATTCTGATCATTCAAATTTATGTTGATGATATTATTTTTGGATCTACTAATACCATTCTTTGTCAAGAATTTTCTGAATTAATGCAGCATGAATTTCAAATGAGTATGATGGGAGAACTTAAGTTCTTTCTAGGAATACAAATTCAACAAAGATCAGAAGGTATTTACATTCACCAAACTAAATATACAAAGGAACTTCTCAAGAAGTTTAAGATGAGTGATTGCAAACCTATGGCTACACCAATGCATCCTACTTGCTCACTTGATAAAGATGAATCAGGAACAAAAGTTGACCAGAAAATCTACAGAGGAATGATAGGATCATTACTCTACCTTACTGCTTCTAGACCTGATATCATATTTAGTGTGTGTGTGTATGTGCTCGATTTCAATCTGATCCTAGAGAATCTCATCTAACTGCTGTTAAGAGAATCCTTAGATACCTAAAAGGCACTACCAACCTCACTTTGTTTTACAAGAAAACTCCTACATACAAACTGAGTGGATACTGTGATTCTGACTATGCTGGAGATAAACTTGAAAGAAAAAGCACCAGTGGCTATTGTACCTTTTTAGGAGACAATTTAATTTCGTGGTCCAGTAAGAGGCAACACACTATTGCCATGTCAACAGCAGAGGCTGAATACATTTCAGCAGCTGGCTGCAGCTCTCAACTACTCTAGATGAAGCATCAACTTGAAGACTACAAAATATTAGAATCCAACATACCCATCTATTGTGATAACACCTCTGCAATTTGCCTAACCAAAAATCCTATCCTACATTCTAGAGCCAAACACATAGAAATCAAACACCACTTCATCAGAGATTATGTTGAGAAAGGAGTACTCAACATTCAGTGGACACTGATCCTCAATGGGCTGATATCTTCACCAAAGCTTTACCAGAAGATAGGTTCGAGTTCATTAAGAAGCATCTCAGCATTACCTCCATACCTGACTAGCTCAAGTTGTCATCTTAGGAGTTTTTAAAATTTCCTGTTATTTTATTTTCTGTCTTTTAATTTATGTTCTGTACTTTGTAAAGAAAAACAAAAAATCAAAAATAGTAGGACCACTTTTTGGCTGATGACAAAAAGGGGGAGAAAGAGAGAGAGAGAGAGAGAGAGAGAGAGAGAAAGGAGAAATAAGTAGAAAAGGAGAGATAAAAAGAAAGAAGGAGAGAAAAAGAAAGAGAGAAAATAGAAGGAGTTGAAAAGGAGAGGAAACAGGGAGAGAGAAAAACAAAGAAAGAAAAAGAAAGAGTGAAAGAAGAAGGAGTTGAAAAGGAGAGGAAATGTGAAGAGAGAAAAAGAAAGAGAGCAAAAAGAAGGAGTTGAAAAGGAGAGAGAAGAGAAGAAAAGAAAGAGAGAACAAAGAAGGAGTTGAAAAGGAGAGTATCAGACTTAGGGGGAGAGATTGGTCTGAGGGGGAGTAATTCAAAGTTTTCGAGTCATAAGTTAGCAAAATAAGTTAAGGTTTTGTCATCATAAAAAAGGGGGAGATTGTTGGAACCAAGTTGGTTCTAAGTACTTAGGATTTTGATGCTTACAAATGTACTCAATGTAAACTTATTTTGTACTTTGAATTATTAAGTTAAATGCCCTAGAAACTGAAGAAAACAGAAGCAGAGATCAAAGGAAAATGAATTCTGGAATTTCCAGAAGATGTTCCAGGATGTCAAAACATCACCAGAGGATATGTTTGGTGCCCCAGAACAGAAGGAATAAAAATCATAATGAAACATGGATCATACCATTGGAAAGCCTGCCAGAAGGAGAGTTGTTCCAGACAAACATGAGTCGAATATCAATTTTATTCCAGACATTATTCTGACCAGAAGATGGCCTGGCAGTGAAAAATTACACAGTCCAGACTTGTTCCAGACTTGACCAGAAGGTATGTTTATGAGTCCAGAACAAGAGGATCAATCCACATTTGGCCAAGACCATAAGATAGCATGATTCAGGACATGGAACTAAGTCCAGACCAAAAGAAATGAGTTCCAGAATCAATCCAGACCTGGTCCAAAATTAAAGGTAAAATGTCCATATTGAAATATTTTTTGTTCAAGTTAATTTCAGTTTGTTCCAGACCAAAGTCTAGAATCTGTCTAGATCAGAGTAAAAACTTCCAGATCAATGGTTCAGAAATAATTATTTGGTCCAGTGATGGTCCATATCAGAAAATCAGACCATGGCCCAATGGTGGCCGAAATCAGAGGGAAAGACTGTGCAGTCCAGCAAAGGCCGAAATCAGAGGATTACAGCATATCAATTCGGCTGGTCCAGTTGTGGAATATCGCATGAAGATCCAAGGGTGCAGATTTGATCATGAGGATTAAAGAATCTGACAAAAACGTTCAAAACAGAATTGGAGAAAAAGACTCAAAACAGAATCTGAGCAAAAGGCTCAAAACATAATCTGAGCAAACTACTCCAGAATATTCTCAAAACAGATTAATCTAAATATAATGCAGAAGTAAAGCATCAGTGAAGTTCTAAAGTTCAACTATAAAAAGAGACTTAATGCTGAAGAATAAAGTATTGAAAAACACAAGAACTCAAGCTTCAATTCAAAGATATCTGAGACTTCAAAAGAGAGAAACACAAATGAACAAGAGCAATATTTTGTAAGTGTTTTCGAGAGAGAAATATAGTGCAACAAACAGCTTTCCAAAAGCAACGTTGCAAAGTTCTAAACCTTTATTATAGTGGTGTAGATTCCTTCTTCAATCTGGGGTTGTCAGATTGGTAGGAGAAGACTTAGCTGGTTTAGTTAAGGTGTTGTTGTTCCTCAAAAGTCTGGGGTTGTCAGGCTGTATGGGAAGACTGACTTGAAGGGTCAGTGGTGTTGTAATTCAAAGGAGTTTGAATTAGTAAAAGGCCTTCTGGAGGAAGGGACTGGACGTAGCCTAGTTAACGGTGAACCAGTATAAATTGTTGTGTTATTATGTTATTATTATCCGCTGCTGAATCTGATTAATTATTTATCGAATAATTCAAATCAATATTTAATAAAACAGCAAAAGAAATTAAGTTTGACAAACACAATTCAACCCCCCTTCTCGTGTTTGCACCTTCATAAAAGACAAGGACATGCATATGTGAAAGCTTTGCAAATTCTTCGAAATGTTGGTCCTGAAGGTGCAAACACGAGAAGCGGGGTTGAATTGTGTTTGACTTAACTTGAATACTTTTCCTGTTTTAATACTTTCAAAACAAAACTTGATGTATAATTAAAACAGAGTTAGCAGCGGATAAAAATAAAAATAAAACTCACAGATTTTATACTGGTTCACCGTTAACGAGGCTACGTCAAGTCCCTTCGCCTTGAAGGATTTCACTAATTCAAACCTTGAATTACAACCGTGCTACTGACCCTCCAAGTCAGTCTTCTCAAATAGTCTAACAATCCTAGACTTCTTTGAGGAAAAACAACTCCTGTCTTCAGCCAATCTAACACCCCAGATTGTAGAAGAATTCACAACACTATGAATCTAATTGCTAAGTACCTTGCTACCTCCTACTGACTCCCTCAGTTTGTAGACTCTACTTCAACAACTTAGATTTGACACAGTGGAAAGAAAATAACACGAGTACTTGCTTCTTGAAAGTTGAAACTCACAATTGACTTATATGAAAATTTGGGAGCGTTTGCTTTGGAAGTGTATAACTCTTTTGTGATTTTCAATTCTTCAGTATTCTGCCTTGAGCCTCCTTTTATAGATGCAGATTTAGGCCTCTTCCAATGCTTAAATTCGAGCTGAATCTTGTTGGATTCTCTGTAAAAATAACTTGACCAATTGGGCTTCATATAAATAAAAAACATATCTTCAGATTTCCTTTCAAAATAACTGGCCAATTAAATCTGTTGGTTCGTTCCCGGCACAGCTCCTGAATTCCACAACACCTCACTTTATTTTTGTAATAAATCTTTTTAATCCTTTGATCAAAATAAATTAAATTCTCCACCGTATAAATTTCCTGATTAAATCTGGACCATTGGATCTTCATGCGCTAGTCCACATCTGGACCATACTGATTGTTATGCTGTGATCCTCTGATTTCAGCCTACCCTGGACCACACTTCCTGACCCTCTGATCTTCTGATTTCGGCCAGCCTGGATGCGCGCCTGATATGGTGAAATCTTCTGGACTCGGCCATTTCTGGACTTGCACATCCTGTTCCTCTGATTTCAGCCAACACTGGGCCATGGTCTGATTTTCTGATCTGGACCATCACTGGACCAAATAATTATTTCTTAACCATTGATCTGGAAGTCTTTACTCTGATCTGGATCGATTCTGGAATTTGGTCTAGAACAAACTGAAATTAACTTGAACAAAAAATATTTCAGTCTGGACATTTTACCTTTGATTTTGGACCAGGTCTGGATTGATTTTGGAATTCATTTCTTCTGGTCTGGACTTAGTTCCATGCCCTGAATCATGCTATCTTATGGTCTGGACCAAATCTGGATTGATCCTCTTGTTCTGGACTCATAAACATACCTTCTGGTCAAGTCTGGAACAAGTAATTTTTCACTGCCAGGCCATCTTCTGGTCAGAATAACTTCTGGAATAAAATTGATATTTGATTCATGTTTGTCTGGAACAACTCTCCTTCTGGCAGACTTTCCAATGGTATGATCCATGTTTCATTCTGATTTTTATTCCTTCTGATCTGGGCCATCAAAGATATCTTCTGGTCATGTTTTGACATTCCTGGAGTATCTTCTAGTCATTCCAGAATTCATTTTTCTGGAATCCTTTGATCACTGCTTCTGATTCCTTCAGTTTCTGGGGCATTTAACTTAATAATTCAAAGTACAAAATAAGTTTACATAGAGTACATTTGTAAGCATCAAAATCCTAAGTACTTAGAACCAACTTGGTTCCAACAATCTCCCCCTTTTTTATGATGACAAAACCTTAACTTATTTTGTAAGCATCAAAATCCTAAGTACTTAGAACCAACTTGGTTCCAACAATCTCCCCTTTTTTGATGATGACAAAACCTTAACTTATTTTGCTAACTTATGACTCGAAGACTTTGAATTACTCCCCCTCAGACCAATCTCTCCCTCTAAGTCTGATACTCTCCTTTTCAACTCCTTCTTTGTTCTCTCTTTCTTTTCTTCTCTTATCATTTCCTCTCCTTTTCAACTCCTTCTGTTTTCACTCTTTCTTTTTCTTTCTTTGTTTTTCTCTCTCCCTGTTTCCTCTCCTTTTCAACTTCTTCTGTTTTCTCTCTTTCTTTTTCTCTCCTTCTTTCTTTTTTATCTCTCCTTTTCTACTTATTTCTCCTTTCTTTCTCTCTCTCTTTCTCCCCTTTTTTGTCATCAGCCAAAAAGTGGTCCTCCTATTTTTGTATTTTTTGTTTTTCTCTTTACAAATTACAGAAAGTAAAAACTGAAATTAAAAGACATAAAAAAAATTGCAAGAAATTTTAAAAACTCCTAAGATGACTACTTGAGCTAGTCAGATATGGAGGTCATGCTAAGATGCTTCTTAATGAACTTGAACCTATCTTCTGTTAATGCCTTGGTGAAGATATCAGCCCATTGATGATCAGTGTCCACAAACTGGATGCTCAAAGTCCCTTTTTGAACATGGTCCCTAATGAAATGGGGTTTTATTTCAATGTGTTTGGCTCTAGAGTGTAAGATAGGGTTCTTGGTTAGGTTTATGGCTGAAGTGTTATCACAGAACAAAGTGCAGTTGCCACTTATACTTTTCCTTTCCAGCTCTGTATGTTTTCTGGTCTGCCTTTTGGCTGGTTTCATCTTTCTCAAGTGAGCAGGTTGGGTGCATGGGGGTGGCCATTGGCTTACAGTCACTCATCTTGAACTTTTTGAGAAGTTCTTTAGTATATTTTGATTGGTGAATGAGTATACCTGATTTGCCTAGATGAATCTGAATTCCCAGGAAGAACTTAAGTTCTCCCATCATGCTCATTTGGAACTCCTTCTGCATTAGGTCAGAAAACTCTTTGCACAAAGTGCCATTAGTTGATCCAAATATGATATCATCAACATAGACTTGAATAATCAGAATATCATGTTTAATGGATTTCCTAAATAGTGTATTATCAATCTGGCCTCTATTAAATTCATTCTTAAGCAGAAAGTTACTAACTCTGTCATACTATGCCCTTGGTGCTTGTTTTAAACCATATAAAGACTTTTTAAGTTTGAAAACATGGTCTGGAAAATCAGAATTTTCAAAACCAGGGGGCTGTTTGACATAGACTTCTTCACTTATGTAGCCATTTAAGAATGCACTTTTGACATCCATTTGATACAACATTATATCATGATTAGCAGAAAATGATAAGAGAATTCTAAATGCTTCTAACCTGGCCACTGGAACAAAAGTCTCAGTGTAATCCATACCTTTTTGTTGACTGTATCCTTGAGCTACAACTTCACCCTTTTCATTGAATTTGTTTCTGAATACCTACTTGGTTCCAATAATGCTTCTGTTTGGTCTGGATACCAGATCCCAAACATCATTCCTTTGAATTTCATTCAGCTCTTCTTGCATTGCAAGTATCCAACCTTCCTCTGCCAAAACTTCTTCAACAATGCTTGGTTCGCATCAGCTTATGGTTCTGTAACAGCTTCTCATTCTGATGAATCAGCTTCTGGTTCTGGTGAATCTGTAACAGCTTTCGATTCTGGTAAATATCCAGATTTCTCTTATGACTTATCTTGGCTGTTTCTGACTTGATCAGATTTATCTTTTGAAGATTTGTCATGTGTTGCTGACTTGCTTGTATCCTTTACCTTTCCAGGTACTTCTGTTTCTTGTGCTTCTGCTCCCTGCACTATTTTTATCTTGCTTTGATTTGTTAAGACCAAGCAGTTTGTCATTTTACATAATGCAAATCAAATAAGTTAAAATTTAACTCAATACAGCCAAACCATTCGTTCTGCTTCTGCTTCTGCTTCTGCTCCCTTTGGTTCTGATGAACCTGTACTATCTTTATCTTGCTTTGATTTGTCAAGCAGTTTGTCATATATCATAATATAAATCAATTAATTTAAAAATGAACTTAGTACAGCCAAACCATTAATTCTGCTTCTGGTGGTTTCTGTTTGTTTTTGAAACCACTGGAATGCTGTTTCTTCTGAGTGTTCAATTCGTGTGAATCACCTGGTTCCTCTGATGTTTTGAAAACCTGCAGAATACTTATCTAGCTTTGATTTGTTAAGATCAAGCTTCTTGTTATCACAGTAAATATTAAATAATAATAGTATTTACAACAAGATGTAGCCTCAGATTTACTCTGAAAATCCTCTTGCTTCTGATTTTCAGATTCCTAATCTATATGTTCTGAGATTACATGGTTTGGATGAGGGAATTTGAATTCCCTTCCAAGTTTGTAGTATTGATGAATCTCATTGGAGAGTTTGAAGAACTCTCTTGATTCTGAATCATTAATTTCTGTTTTGGCTCATACACCATATTCCTCTGGTGATTCTGGAACTTATGGTGATTCTGATAATCATACTTATTTTGATAATTAAAGTAGTTCTGATGATCATACCTCAACCTTTGATACTGATACCTGTTCAGGTTCTAGTTCTGGTACTGATTCTGATTCTAGTTCCAGTTTCTGTGCCTCCAGTTCTGGTTCTGGTTCCAGTGTTGGTTCTGGTTCCAGTTCCTGTACCTCTGATACTGGTTCCAGTTTCTGTGCTTCTGGTTCCAGTTCTGGTTCTGGTTCCAGTTCTTGTTCCTCTGATACTGGTTCTAGTTCTTGTTCTGATTCGAGTGATATCTATGATATTTCCTGTTCCTCCTATAATTTTGGTTAGAACTGATTGGGTCCAGGTTTGTTAGTTGTAACAACTCTCTGATCTTGTTCAGATTTTACCATTGGACAAGATAATTCAAAGTGACCTTTCTTAGCACAGACAATACATAAAACATCAGAATGAACGGCCTTATTTTCAGTAATTGTTTCTGTAAAACCAGGACCTCTCTTTCCAGAGTTACTGTTTCCATAAATCATAGATGCATATTTACTTCTTTCCATTCCATTGGAAATAAAGTTTTGAAAAAATTGTTCATGCATATCAGATTCACAAACAGTTTCAGAAGTAGAACAAATGTTACTTTTGAGAGTTTGGTTTTCAGACTTGAGTCCTGTAACTTCAATTTTAAAATCTTTGTTTTCAGTTGCATACTAAGAATTTCGATTCTTTAAAACTTGGACTTCTTTGGTTAGATTTTTCTTATCTTCCCTAAGAGTTTTCAGTTTTAAAGACCTTTTATTGTTTGCATTTAATAAGTCTTTTAAAGTCTCAATCAATTCAGATTTAGAGAGATCAGAAAATACCTCACTGTCTTCATGTTCTGATTCTGTTCCTGAGCTGTATCCAGAACTTGAGTAGGTATGAGCCATCAGAGACATAATTGCTTCCTCTGATGTGCTTCCAGACTTGCTTGAATGACTGCTTCGTTCATTCTTCCTTCTGCCTGCTTTCCTTCCTGAAATCATGCCTTTATGAGGACCAGAAGCAGACCTGATGTGTGCCATCTTTGCTGTTTCTGCCTCTTCTTCATCAGACGATTCTTCTTCTGATTCTGATACATCCCAAGCAGCCATCAGACCCTTCTTTCTGTATATCGAACTCTTCTTGTGCTATTGCCTTTTTCCAGATTTGGACATTCTGACTTGATATGTCCAGGTTTATTGCATCCATAACAAACAATATTCTTCTGGTCAGATTCTTCCTTTCCTCTGCTGTTATGTTTCTTCCTGAAGTTTCTTTTCTTCCTGTTTTCCCAGATCTTAACCATCTTTTTGGTTAAGTAAGCCATATCATCACAGTCACTGTCACTATCCTCTGATTCTGATGCTGCCTTTGCAGCTTTCTTCTGTTTCGACTTCAAAGCCAGATTCTTCTTCTTCTTTGGTTCATCTTCTTCCAGTTCTATTTCATGAGACCTGAGTGAGCTGATCAGGTCTTCAAGCCTTAAGTTATTTAGATCCTTAGCTTCATATATTGCAGTAACCTTTGGTCTCCACCTTTTTGGTAAACTTCTTAGAATTTTCATAACATGATCTGCAGTGGTATAGCTTTTGTTTAATACTTTTAAACCTGATACCAGAGTCTGGAATCTGCTGAACATTGCTTCAATGTCTTCATCCTCTTCCATCTTGAACAGCTCATACTTCCTGACCAATATGTTAGCCTTAGCTTCTTGAACCTGCTTGGTTCCTTCATAGGTCAGAACCAAACTGTCGAATATGCTCTTTGCTGTTTCTTTATCTGTGCGTCTATCAAACTCCTTGAATGTGATTGCACTGATCATGATGTTTCTGGACTTGTGATGAAGTTTGTGTAATCTGCTCTGATCTAGTTTCATATCATCCATGTCTAGTTTCTTAGTTGGATCTTCTGGATCAGTAGGTGCAGTGTATCCTTTAACTATCATCTTCCATAGTTCAGGATCTTGAGATATGACAAAGCTTCTCATTCTGTCCTTCCAATACTCAAACCTTTCTCCATCAAACAGTGGTGGTCTGTTGATGTTGTTTCCCAATTCTTCTGACATATTGAACCCCTTGCACCTTTCCTCAAATACTGTTAAGTGCTCAGCCTTGAGACTAAGCTCTGATGCCAATTGAAGGTGCAAACACGAGAAGAGGGGGTTGAATTGTGTTTGACTTAACTTGAATACTTTTCCTGTTTTAATACTTTCAAAACAAAACTTGATGTATAATTAAAACAGAGTTAGCAGCGGATAAAAATAAAAATAAAACTCACAGATTTTATACTGGTTCACCGTTAACGAGGCTACGTCCAGTCCCTTCGCCTTGAAGGATTTCACTAATTCAAACCTTGAATTACAACCGTGCTACTGACCCTCCAAGTCAGTCTTCTCAAATAGTCTAACAATCCTAGACTTCTTTGAGGAAAAACAACTCATGTCTTCAGCCAATCTCACACCCCAGATTGTAGAAGAATTCACAACACTATGAATCTAATTGCTAAGTACCTTGCTACCTCCTACTGACTCCCTCAGTTTGTAGACTCTACTTCAACAACTTAGATTTGACACAGTGGAAAGAAAATAACACGAGTACTTGCTTCTTGAAAGCTGAAACTCACAATTGATTTATATGAAAATTTGGGAGCGTTTGCTTTGGAAGTGTATGACTCTTTTGTGATTTTCAATTCTTCAGTATTCTGCCTTGAGCCTCCTTTTATAGATGCAGATTTGGGCCTCTTCCAATGCTTAAATTCGAGCTGAATCTTGCTGGATTCTCTGTAAAAATAACTTGACCAATTGGGATTCATATAAATAAAAAACATATCTTCAGATTTCCTTTCAAAATAACTGGCCAATTAAATCTGTTGGTTCCTTCCCGCCACAGCTCCTGAATTCCACAACACCTCACTTTATTTTTGTAATAAATCTTTTTAATCCTTTGATCAAAATAAATTAAATTCTCTACCGTATAAATTTCCATCTGGACCATTGGATCTTCATGCGCTAGTCCAAATCTAGACCATACTGGTTGTTATGCTGTCGTCCTCTGATTTAGGCCTTCCCTGGACCACACTTCCTGACCCTCTGATCTTCTGATTTTGGCCAGCCTGGATGTGCGCCTGATATGCTGAAATCTTCTGGACTCGGCCATTTCTGGACTTGCACATCCTGTTCCTCTGATTTCGGCCAACACTGGGCCATTGTCTGATTTTCTGATCTGGACCATCACTGGACCAAATAGTTATTTCTTAACCATTGATCTGGAAGTCTTTACTCTGATCTGGACAGATTCTAGAATTTGGTCTGGAACAAACTGAAATTAACTTGAACAAAAAATATTTCAGTCTGGACATTTTACCTTTGATTTTGGACCAGGTCTTGATTGATTCTGGAATTCATTTCTTCTGGTCTGGACTTAGTTCCATGCCATGAATCATGTTATCTTATTGTCTGAGCCAAATCTGGATTGATCCTCTTGCTCTGGACTCATAAACATACCTTCTGGTCAAGTCTGGAACAAGTAATTTTTCACTGTCAGGCCATCTTCTGGTCAGAATAACTTCTGGAATAAAATTGATATTTGATTCCTGTTTGTCTGGAACAACTCTCCTTCTGGCAGGCTTTCCAATGGTATGATCCATGTTTCATTCTGATTTTTATTCCTTCTGATCTGGGCCATCAAAGATATCTTCTGGTTATGTTTTGACATTCCTGGAGTATCTTCTGGTCATTCCAGAATTCATTTTTCTGGAATCCTTTGATCACTGCTTCTGATTCCTTCAGTTTTTGGAGCATTTAACTTAATAATTCAAAGTACAAAATAAGTTTACATAGAGTACATTTGTAAGCATCAAAATCCTAAGTACTTAGAACCAACTTGGTTCCAACAATCTCCCCCTTTTTGATGATGACAAAACCTTAACTTATTTTGTAAGCATCAAAATCCTAAGTACTTAGAACCAACTTGGTTCCAACAGGTCCAAGTAGAAATAATAACATGTGTAGTAAAACATGTGACATATGCCTTACAGAAAATCATTCACGAGATTTTTTTTTCTGTTAGTGAAAATAAAGCAACTTGTCCATTTCAATTAATCCATTGTGATCTATGGGAGCCTTATCGGAACTCAACTTTTTGTGGTGCTAGATATTTTTTAACTATCATTAATGACTACTCAAGAGTAGTTTGGATTTACCTTCTTTTTGATAAAAACAGAAGTAACTAAGTAATTTTTTCAATATTTAGCAATGGTTGCACGACAGTTCAACACATAAGTAAAGATCGTTCGTAGTGATAATGGGACTAAATTCACTTGAATGAAACCATACTTTTGTGATCGTGACATTATACATGAAATTTCATTGATGCTACCTCTCTCTCTCTCTCAACCTGTGAAAATTTACTATGATAGTTAGTCTGCATTGCATATAGCTGCAAATCCAGTCTTCCATGAACACACCAAACACATCGAAGTCGATTTTCATTTCGGGTGTGATGAACTTCTCAAAGGCAACATTTTAACTCACAGTGTGTCTACTAATCTCCACGTAGCTGATATTCTTACCAAAGCATTGGGAAAACGACAGTTTGATTACTTTCTTAACAAGTTGGGCATTCATAATTTGCATGTTCCAACTTGAGGGAGGGTATTAGGTTGATATAAGCATGAAGATTAATAATGACTCATTATACGCCAATTGTACATAGCTTAATTGTAGGGATCCTTTGCATAAATATTGGAGTAAACAACAAAAACTTAGGCTATTATATATGGAATGTTGAGCAGATAGTGATTTGATTGTCATTGTATATATATGTGATCGAGATTCAATAAACATCATCACATTCCATTATACATTTGTTAATTCACTTCTAGAAATAGAGTTCCACTTTCAATTGATCTTTCACATTTAATCAACTACTACTTTTTTATTTAATCACAAATGTGACTAATTTTTCAAAATATTCTTGAAAATATTTTCTCAACTTTTCTACTTCAAGAGCATCCACTACTCTTTTGTTCAATCACAAATGTGATTAATCTTTCAAAATATTGTTGAAACTATTTTCTCAATTTTGCTACTTCAAGAGTATTTTTAAGTGACATAAGTAACTTTTTTTCTTAAATTCCTTTGCTCCAAATTATACTAAGATCTTATAGATTTTAATCATAGGTATAATGTCTATTTCTTCAAAAACTCAACCACTTCATAAACGATAACCAAAAAAATCATACTTTAAGCAATCCTACATGAATATTTTAATATTAAATTTTTAGTTCTTTAAAAACTATATCACAAATTATCTTCATAAAAATTAGGCTAAATAGCACCCGTGGTCCCTTAACTTAATTTCAGTTAACGATTTAGTCCTTTATCTTTTTTTTTCTTCCCATTTTGGTCCTTTATGTTTCTAAATAATTTCAACGTTACCCTTTAAGTGGGGTTTCGTTACAAAAAAAAGTTAAAAAGTTACACTCTGTTTCTTTTTCCATGGGTTTTCTCTCAGGTTTATGTTTCTTTTGTTTGGTTTAGGGTTACCTTTCTTCTCCCATTCACTTTCTCTCTTCATCTCCTTTCTTCTCTTCTCCCGTATCAAACAAGTTTTCTCCTTTCTTCACAAATCAAACCATTTTCCTTATATTCCCAAATCTAATTCCATCTTTCCTTATCACCATCCATACACAATGAATATCGTTGTGCTAGTTTTTATGGCCATGAATTTTAAATTATTGGATGCAATTATAAAAGCTAAAGAAACACAAAGGAAGACTGGAAGTAGAAATTCTAAAACAAAATGGAAAATGACTATGTTGTGACCTTTAAAGGATTGTTACATAGGGTGG
>JBBPBO010000005.1:60399249-60463786 GCA_037974295.1 Cicer cuneatum | reverse complement strand
GGGGGGGGGGAACTTTCCCTACCTTGCTTAGGATATATGCAAATGCAATAAAAGGATTTGTTTTCTTTCGATAGTGCCATGGATTCAACATATCCTTGAACTCAATCATGCTGTTAGTTTTAAACTCCATTGTCTTTTTTAGTAAAAAATTGATTTTTTTTTCTTCTGAAAATTATTAATTTTTTTTAACTACGTTGAAAGTCATTATTCTATTTCAAATCTTGGCTTTATACACATGGTTCAATTTTATAAGCATTACTTTTTACCAAGAAAGTCCATTACCATTACTTTTTAATGGGTTTGATTTGGCTTCCCTCTCTCTTTAATGGGTTTGTATATGTTGGTGGAGGTTGTGTTTTTGGAGAATGCCAGGAAAGAACATATGGGTTTGAAGGAAAGAACATATGGGTCCATTACCATTATTCTTATTACATTTCTTTGAACCAAAATATTTGTATTTGGGGTTTATATATATATATATATATATATATATATATATATATATATATATATATATATATATATATATATATATATATATATATATATATATATATATATATATATATATATATATATATATATATTATTAAGAGTAGCTAAATATAAACATATACTTAATTACTAAAACAAAACAAAAAAATTAAGGTAGCCAAAGCTACCCTATCAATATAGGATCTTTGACCCTTGCTCATATATGATAGAGCTTCATGCTGATAAATGTTATAAACTAGAAAAATGAACAAGAAAATTGAAAATGATAAATGTTATAAACTAGAAAAATGAACAAGAAAATTGAAATTGATAAAATAAAAGTATATATTGTATTATTCTCTTTAAATGTATTTTTACAATATAATATAATGTAACTCTTATTTATAGAACACAAATAAACTACCAACAATAATTAGTCACTAGTGGGAGTTATCGGTAAATGGAAGGCTAATTAAAGCAATGAACACCCAAAATAATTTTATTCATATGTATGGATAAAAAAACTTATTCCTTTATGATTTAATAGTTTCGATGATCTTCAAGATTTCTCAAGCTGCCTCTATTGACATCAATTACATGTATGATTTTCTTCATATTTTATAACATTTTGTCGAGACTATTTGTATTTTATTAGCTAGAAATGACGATGCACGAAATATCGTTGTATTATATCTTGTTATATATTGTGGAATAAAATTTTCTCCAATTTAAAAAAATTATTATTATTATGGCCTAAAATTTAGAGAAATTTGGATACTAACTACAATTGATTTTCTTACCCTAAATATTCATAACTATATTTATTCATATAAGTTTTTTACTGATAAAGAAGAACAAAGAGGGGTAAATTAATATTTTATATTAAATTGCAAATGGAAATTTTTTATTTCAATTGTTTTACTTTTTCCTTAATAATATATATTATAACCAATTTCTAAATATTTCTATTTTTTATTGTCTTACTCAATATAATAACCAACACAGCCCAATCCATGCATATTTACATATATTTTACTCCTCATTTATCTCAAAATGAATATCACTATAACATAAAGTCTCAAAATAAATGTCACTATGAATGTCATTTTTAGTTTTTAATTTTAAATTAACTATTTTTTGTTAATTGTATCATCAAATTAATATTGTGTACATTTTTTAAAATATTGTGTTCTACTTTATATTTATGAAAGTGAAGAATCGATTGTTAATGAGAATAATTTGGTAAATTATATTATTCTATTTTTTTATTTTTGTTCGTAAACGGAGTGATAATTACCACTTGAAAACTTATACACACAACTGTGAAGTCTCAAGTTCAAACCTAAAAAAAAAAAACGTTTAACTTAACAATATCAATATTTATCGGTTAAGTTAAAATTTAAAAGAGATTTTATTTTTTTAGTAGTTTTTTAATATATGTGAAATGAATAGAGTAATTCTTATTACACGTTAAAACTAAAATGTTGCCCAAAATATAGTGCTCAAGTCCATGATTATATACAACTATACAAGTTACCTTTTCCAAAGATACAAATTATTTTGATTCGTTAAAGCGAAGTTGTCGACCACTAAACATAGTATTTGTGACTTTGAAGTATATGGTTTCAACTCAAGTATTAGTCGTTGGACTTAGACCTAATCAACTCTTTTTTGGAGTTTGCACATGATACTCATTTTTTTTTTTTTGACTTATGCACATGAGACTCATGAGAGAAGCTGAAACCAATACGGCCCACAAACGTTTCATAGCAATGTCATATAAAATTGACCCATGAAGGAAAACACTGGCCTATTAGAAGTAGCTTTTCAAGAAGTCATTCAAAATATATATATATATTATCAATCATTCTCATTCTAGAGTGTCGTGAGGTTGAAAGAGATTTGCGTGTTGGAGCATTCACATGTCACTGACTAGCCTTCTACTTCAAAACGACATTTATTTAACTTTTGAAATTTGAACAAAATTAGAGTCAAATGGGTTTGAATTGATAGATTGACGGTCATTGGTCCATAGGGTTCTATTATTCTACAACCAATACTACAAAATTAGATCTTCTACACAAATATACTATATCGACTTTATATTTCTCTCGTCAATCCATCTATTATAGTAACAACATGATTTTAAAAGAATAAAGGGAACAAAATCACAAATAAAAATGCAAGACATTTAATCACAAAGTTTGCAAAGTATACATACGTCTCTGACAATAGAGTAGTTGTAGTTCTATTTTATTTCTGAGTAGTGAATTAGAGTTCACAATCTTATAACAATACTCTGTTCGCCCGCCCTCTATCCATTTGATACTACCTATGAGTTATACTCAATATCTCATCTCTCTATTTCTCTATCTTTAATTTTTTTTCTATCTTTAATTTGTTTTTCTCTATCCCTCTCTTATATAGATGTAGAGGATCCATCTCCCATTCGTACACATAATAGATAGCCACTCACTTTCTACTCCATAGTATACTAGCCAGCTTGCTACCAGAATTACATGTGGTTTTTAGCTTGTGAGATGCTCAACCAACTCCAAAAACACCTACATTTTACTATTTTTGGGTAAAATACACTATTGGAAGCTAGTTTGTGCTGCGTTTAACATCTTGTGAGTAAAAATTGAGGGCAGAAAAGCAAACCATCATTTTTCTTTGGCTTATAGGATTTGATAAGCCTAAATTCATAAGCTTGTAAGGTGGGCTTATCAGTAACAACTTATCAACAACAATTTTGGGAGGTCATAAACTTTAATAAAATATTGAACAAATAGTTCTATAAGTGCATATACTACAAGAAAAATGTATTTTTCCATAAAACAAAAGTCCTACAAAATGTATCAATTTCCTCGCAAAAACACATTTACGAGAAACTTTTTGAGAAACTTTTTGAGGAACTTGATTTGGTCAAAAAATGGTCGGAAATGTTTTTCAAAAAAGAAAGTCCTCAAAAATAAATTCCACGAAACAAAGTCTTCAATGAGTTTCTAATATTTACTACCATGTATTTTTAACTCAACAACACTTGTTTAAAACATACACATGTATTTAAAACATCAAAAGTTTAAGAAAAAATAAAACATATCTCTAAAATCACAAAAAAATTACTAACTCGTGAAAATATTATTTATTACAACAATTTTTTTTAATTTTTACTAACAAATAATTTTTAAATAATCAACACTTAGAATTAACCAAAAATAATTAATAAATATTTCTTTTATCACTAAAGTTAGAACAAATTTTATATTTATCATTAACTTTATCAGTAAAAAAAAAAAGAAACATTAACTTTATTTATTCATATATTATGTAAGCTAATCTATATATTCTAACACATATTCATGTATATTTTTTCATCTAAGAGATATAGAATATTACCTGGTAAATTAAACTACCTCATAGTCACCTACTTAAACATTTCATTGGCGATATCGTTGAAACATTTTATTTGCGATATGATCGTAAGTTAACTCTTAAACTCTCTTTTCTAGGAGGATTGGAATGTTGTCATACAGTTCTTGAAATACATTAAGGGTGCTGAAGGAATAGGTGTAATTTATGACTAAAAAGGACATACTTAGATAGTTGGTTACTTAAATGTCGATTGGGAAGGCTCGCCGATTGGTAGGCGATCATCTTGTGGGTGTTGTGTGCTTGTTGGAGAAAACTTGATAACCTAAAAGAATAAGTGTTAACGTTGATTTTTTGTTTGATAGGCAATAGACAATCTACCAGAAACATCAACGAAATAAAAAATTAATCTTCAAATACATCTGCAGGGAATCAAATGATGAGCCAAATATTTGTAAAAATTATGCCAAGTTACCAAGTGGAAACAATTGTATTTATGGGAAATGGATGAAATGCAAACAATGGAACATTAAATGAATAAACATGAGTAACTAATGAGACAAACCAAGTCCTATGTGATGTGATGAAACTCAATAAATCCAACGCCAAAATTTTAGAATTATTCAAAATTTATAACACCAACATATTCATATATCATATAAGCAAGCATAGAAATATATATGCATAAGTTAGCTTATTAAAAAAATATATAACCATAAGTTAGGCATGTGACTTGAAATGTTGTGGTCATCAATATAGCACCACATAGAACTAGGAATCATGTACATAACCATGTATAATCATCAACACACTATACGACGAATCAATTGACATACAAAACATTCCATTAGAGGACGACACACCGACACAAGTCAAAATACTCAAAATCGAATAGATCTAAGTTTGCATATTTATATGTTAGTGCCAACTTTTACATTTCCATTGGATCTTGGTATTTGATGGCCCCAAAGTGTACCCTAACTACCTCGAGCTCCTTGAGGATGTTGAGACCTATGAAGTTACCCTACCTCCAAATGGTCAACTCCCGCAACCACATCATCTCTTTGAAAACAACGCTCGATAGGTGAAAATATTGTTGCCTATCAAACAAAAATATGTGTTGATGGCACACAGTGAGTCATCCTATGAGCATTCTGAATGGAGTAGGATGGAAAATGTTGTTAAACCCCAATGGGACTTGTAAAATAGGTGTCATCCATGCACAAACACCTATATTTTTAGGTTATTGATCCAACATACGCCACCACTCCTCCATTTGCATCAAACATCCATTCACCTGCATCATCTTATAGGATATCCAAATTACTCCATATCGAAAATCTCAAGCTTGTGATCAAATGCATCAGAGTTGAACCTGTCATCTGTAACAGTCCAGCCCTTACCGCGACACTGTTAATCACGAACTTCTCGCTCCATATCTCCCCTTTCCACCTCGTAGAAATAGCAAATTTTTGCTTCATGTGGAAATCGAACCCAGTACATGGGGATAAATACCACCGTCCACTCATTCCCACAACCAATAGAGTTATAGCTCAATTCGTAGTGGGAATGAATTGACAGTGGTACTTATGCCCCATGTACCGTGTTCGAAGGGAAGCGATAAGGTCGTGATTAACAATGCCGGTAACGGTAAGGGTTAGGTTGTTACGCCATCCTCCTCCGTTAAATATATAATACAACATATACACAAAATTACAAACACTTGAAGGGGATAAGAAGCTTATGTTGCCATAAAAATGGGAAAGGTAATAGTAAAGTACGTGAAAACAAGTCACACAACACATATATAAAACTAGGAAAGCAATCATTCTCAAATATTTATGTCTCAAATCAATTCCTAACTAATTTTGATTGAATGTCAATGACTCTGATCTTCATCTGAACTTACTACAAACACTCTCAAGTAACATTTAGGCGAGTGTTGTTTGATTTCTTGTGGAGTAAAGACTTTATAAGTCGATCACAACAAAAATGTGTCAAGATGACCTAACCCTGCCACCACATTCATCAAATCAACTACATGATTTTGCATTCAATGAATCTTTTTCAAGCTAAGAAATTCACCACTATCAAAACGATATTGTCTTTTACTATTATTTGCATCAAAACATAATTTTATTTGTGTGTCACAATACTCAAGGGTCGGAACTACACTGATTGCCAATATGACCTAGTCATTTACTATTTTTATCAATTCCAATAAAACCTTAGTCGATTGTCATACTTTAGACCTAATAATTTTTCCATGTTCCTCACTCATGCACAACCATCCTTTGTTTCTTTCTTATATTATTATATTATCAGTTAAAGTAATCTATTCTAGTATAATAAAAAAATTTAAACATAACACATGAATATACACTTCAAGTAAAAGCACACATGCATATTCGTATATCATTTTCACATAACACATAAAGTAGATATATCATAGCATCACTCTAACAAACATCCTCAAAATCCATAATTGATCATCCAATTAGAGAAATCCCTTGACTCTTTTCTATCTCATAACTCCCTTTTACTATAACGGTATATGGTTTTATTTCATTCAATGATCCTATTTATTTTCATTACTCGTGTAATTATTGTCTTCATAATTGGAGGATCAAATTAATCCATCCTTGTGTATATCTAAAAACAATACGTGAATGAAAGATTGAATAACATTCTTAATAATCCTAACTTGGTATCAGAACGCTTAAGCTTGAAGGCTCTCGATCCATCGATCCAATTCAACCATGTCATCCATTGCAGATACAAAAAATAAAAATGACCTCCCATCAACGGTTTCTGTCAAGTTGGATAGAGACAACTATCCCTTAGTTTTACCAGTCATCAGAGGTTGCAGGCTTGACTGCTACATGCTTGGAACCAAAAGGTGCCCTGAACAATTCATCACCATTGTAGACAAAAGCTAGCAAACCAATCCAGAGTTTGAAGAATGGCAAGCACAAGATCAAAAATTGTTAGGATGGTTGTTAAACTCCATGACAGTAGACATTGCCACACAACTACTATGAATGGTTGTTAAACTCCATAACAGGAACTAGCCAATCAGTAGAAGGAATAAATAGCAGTTCATTTATAGCCTCACCCTACAATGGACAAGACTATGAATGGTATTTTGATAGTGGTGCTAGCAACCATGTTACTCACCAACCTGACAAGTTCTAAGATCTCATTGGTAATGGTGAGAAGTTAAAAATTGTTGCTTCAGGTTCAACCAAACTTAAAAACCTAAACCTGCATAGTGTTGAAACATTGTAATGTGAAGACCTCACCTAGTGATACATTTCAGTTTTGTCAGGCCTATCAATTTTTTAAACTACATAGGTTTCCCTTTAAGTCATCTAGTTCTCATGCTCAAGAACCTCTAGAGTTGATTCACCTTGATATATGAGGAACGAATAAATAATATCAAATTCTGGTTAATATTATGTCCATTTTATTGATGATTGTAGTAGATTCACATGGATTTGCCCTTTGAAACAAAAGTCTGACACCATATATGCTTTTATCCAATTCAAAACATGGTAGAGAATCAATTTAACAAAAGGATAAAAATTATTCAATGTGATGGTGGTGGTGAATTTAAACCTGTACAAAAGGTTTTCTTAGAAGCATGCATTCAATTTAGAATGGCATGCCCCTATACCTCTCAGCAAAATGGTAGAGCTGAGAGAAAGCACAGACGTATTGTTGAACTAGGCCTAACCATGTTGGGTCAAGCCAAAATGCCCCTACATTATTGGTGGGAAGCTTTCTCCACAGCTATTTATCTGATAAATAGATTGCCTTCATCCATTGATCAAAATGTTTGTCCTTATGTCCAGATCAACAAGAAGGAACCAGACTATAGTGTTCCAAACCTTTTGGTTGTGCTTGTTATCCTTGCCTCAGACCTTACAATAATCATAAACATCAATTTCACACAACCAAGTGTGTATTCTTGGGATATAGCAACTCACACAAAGGTTACAAGTGCATCAACTCACATGGAAGAATATTTGTCTCAAGACATGTAGTGTTCAATGAGGAACATTTTCCTTTCATGATGGATTTCTTGACACAAGAAATCCATTGAAAATCTAACTGAAAATGTATCTACCTTGTTTCCTCTTGATCCTGCAGGTGGCACAAACAACAACACTGATGATCCAAAAAATGACTCAACTATTCATGATGAAAAAGCCTCAAACTCCTCAAGCATCAGCCAATCATGTGAAGATCAACAAGATTCTAGTGACAGAGTCTCTAACACTAATGAGAACACTACAATCAGAGAATAAGAAGACAACAATGGTTCAAGTGACATAGTGGAGAGAAACAGACAAATTGAACTTGAAGTTGCAGCAAGCAGTTAGGATAACAACACCAACACACACCAGATGCGCACCAGAAGTAAAGATGGGATTTACAATCCAAAACCACCATATATAGGGCTGACAAAAGCATAAACAAAAGACAAAGAGCCAGATGACATCAGAGAAGATCTCAACAAGCCCCAATAGAAAGAAGAGATGGACACATAATTCAATGCTTTAATGTCAAACAGAACCTGAACATTAGTGCCATATGAAGGCCATGAAAACATTATTGACTCAAAATGGGTGTTCAAAACAAATTATAAGGCAGATGGCTTAATAGAGAGGAGCAAAGCAAGACTGGTTGTCAAGGGCTTCCAACAAACAGTTGGCCTTGACTATCAGGAAACCTTTAGTTCTGTTGTCAAATCTAGTACAGTGAGAATCATCGTATCCATTGTTGTGCACTTCAATTGGGAGGTAAGGCAGCTAGATATAAACAATGAATTTCTTAATGGTTATCTTAAGGAAATGGTGTTTATGCATCAACCAGAAGGATATTCATACTCAACCAAGCCTGATCACATATTCAAACTATCAAAAGCAATCTATGGCCTGATGCAGGCTCCTAAGGCCGGGTTTGACAGCTTGAAAAATGCCCTAGTAAACTGGGGCTTTCAGAACACCAAAAGTGACTTCTCTCTCTTCATGCATAGAGACACAAATCACACTACATTTTTTCTAATTTTTGTAGATGACATAATTGTGACAGGAAGCAACACCAAGTTCCTAGAGTCTTTCATCAAGCAACTCAACATTGTGTTCTCCCTAAAGGATCTTGGTCATCTACACTACTTTCTGGTTATTGAAGTTAAAAGAAATGCAAATGGAATGTATTTGAGGCACTAAAAGTACATAGGTGATATACTTAGGAAATTCAAAATGGAGAAAACATCAACATGTCCAACACCTATGATAACAGGAAGACAATTCACAAATTAAGGAAAACCAATGGCTGAACCAACCAAGTACAGGCAGGCCATAGGTGCACTACAATATTTGACAAACACAAGGCCTAATATTGCCTTTGTAGTCAACAAACTCAACCAATACATGAGTTCTCCTAGCACAAATAACTGGCAAGGGATAAAGAGGATAGTAAGATATCTCAAAGGAATAATCAACTTTTGCTTACACGTCAAGCCATCCACTGATTTAGATATAGTAAGGTTCTCATATGCTGATTGGGCCACAAGTGTGGATGACAGGAAATCCATGCAACGAAAAGTGTATTCCTAGGAGAATCATTGATTTCTTGGTCCTTCCAAAAACAAAAGGTTTTGTCTAGATCCAACATAGAGTCTAAATATCATGCTCAAACTGATCTTGCAACTAAGATAGCTTGGGCCAGATCCCTCCTAACTGAACTAAAATTACCATTACCTAGGAAGCTAATCTTATGGTGTGATAATTTGAGTGCCAAGGCACTTGCCTCTAATCTCGTCATGCACGCCATATCCAAACACATTGAGTTTGATGTTCATTACATACATGATCAAGTCTTACAAAATGAAATCATTGTGGCCTATGTTCCTTCAACTGATCAGTTAGCAGAATACTTGACCAAGCCACTCACTTACACAAGGTTCAACATGTTGACAGACAAACTTGGGGTGACTCTTCCACCATCAGTTTGAGTGGGAGAATTAGAGAAATCCCTTGACTCTTTGCTATCTCATAACTCCCTTTTACTGTAACAATATATGATTTTATTTCATTCAATGATGCTATTTATTTTCATTACTCATGTAATTATTGTCTTCATAATTGGAGGATCATATTGATCCATCCTTGTGTATATCTAAAGACAATATGTGAATGAAAGACTGAATAACATTCTTGATAATTCTAACTCATCAAAAGTATGGAATGGTAAGGAACGATATAACTCCTATTCAAGAAAAATTAATAATAAAAAATCGGTAAAAATTAAATTTTATTTATTTATTTATTTCAAACACATCATACAACTTGTAAATAGTATCACTTAAACTTTTATAAAAATTTTAATTACAAAAATACCCTTAAAACCCTTGTCACTTGGTTAGATCCTAATGTAACTAAAATATAAGGATTGCAAGTCCTTAATCCTTGACGTCACATTGCAAGAAGATCAATACACTCTAACACATTTGAAAAATGTTGCTATGCATGGTGAGAATCACAACTTAAGCATATAAAATATATAGAACAAGCATAACAAACACAAAATCAACACACAACATTATTTGATCTATTACCAAATATTATTAGCATTCAATTTGATTAACTTATCATCAAACACATATATCACACAACATCAATTCATAGACTAATGGCTCCACTAATACAAGTGCACCTAAGATGCAATGCTACCTTAACCAACTAACACTGACACATGGATCCAACTACTTTGGGAAGTGCAAGTTGAGAAGCCACCTCTTGCCCAAAGAACTAGACAGTCTAATTAATTAGGTGTCAGTATACATTCGGAATGTCCCAACAATATTGATCTCGCCTTTCACATAAGAACTTCCTCATAACATCCCCCTCAAGACCTCAATTCAGTCATCAGCTCTAATTCTAACATAACACTAACCCCCGATATGCCTTATATATGCAACATAAAGGATATTATAATCATCATTGTCAAAAGACAATCAACTCATACCATGACTTGAGTTCATTTACAAAAGATCAATTTATCAACAACATCACCATTGAACGAAACTTAGTCCATACTGCGACTTGAGTTCATTTACAACAAATCAACCTATCAACAACATCACCATCAAACGACTCACAATGCATACTACGACTTGAGTTCATTTACAACGGATCAACTATCAACAAGTTTCATTAGACCACACATAGCCGATATTGTGACTCGTATGTCATAATGGTTTAACTTAACATTAACATCATCAAAAAATACATCATACTAACATAGATACATCATACATCATCAACAAAATAACATTGATGTTATCATTTCATCATCCTTATATATTATTTTAATGTGTTAAGTTATAAGCTATATATTATTATTCATTAATAATTAGTTATCGTTATACATTATCTTTATCAATTCACCAAGTTACTAATAATTATTAAGTAATTAATTAAGTTTTATTAATAACTAATAAGCATAAGTATAATTTTGATCCTTTATCTTTTATCTAACATCCATTTTAGTCATTTATTTTTTTTTATTAATTTTCATCATTTATCTTTTTTTATTAATTTTTGTATTATCATTAAATAAATGAAAAAAAATCAATTTTTACTTATATCTTATTACAATTTAGATGAGCCTAATTTTGCTTATATTTTATTTAAAAAAAAGTATTGGTCTTTAAATATAATTGTTTGGACGAAATTCTCTAAAATAAAAATCACCATTCCAGAGTTGTTACTCAATGCCACTTTTATATCACGACATTTTAAGTACCACTCATTTATTCTTTATTATAGGATATACTTTTGAGATTTATTTACCTTTTAATATAAGATATTTTCTTTTTTTCAAATTCCACATGCATTAATGATTTCTTTCAAAAATACATTCATTAATTTACTATTGAAAACGTAAACTATTTTTCTCTCAATTATATTGCTCCATCTGTTCCATAATAACCAAATCATTTAATCATTTCACACATATTAAGAAAAATGTATAAATAACAGAGAAAAAAAATACTACTTTTATCAAATTATCTTTATTAGATATTAATACATTATCAATGACATAAATGTATAATCTAAGATATTACATTAAAAATGATGGAATAATATTAATTAATAAATATAATTAAAAAAATTATGAAAATTAAAGGATAATTCATCTTTGAACAATATTTCTTACGTCACTTATTATGGAACGAAGCCAGTAATAATTATAACAATAGTTATGAAAAAATAATACAATTTTTTTTATTAATTTAATGCTACAATTACTTTTTTTAATACTTAATATCTGAATGAATCTTAAGCGATAGGAGGAGTATTGCTTCACACAACATTTTTTTTTGTGTGTTAGTAGGTCGTAGCCATAATGCCATGGTTGGATACTTATCCTATTTGCTACATTGAGAAACTTTTTACTGCGAATCTGATTTGGTATTCTTGTCTTATTTTGTTAATCAAATGATTCAACATTGTAAGAGATGATTTCCTTCTCGCCGCCCATTGATTGTGAAACATGACATGTGTTCAGTGTGTACAAACTCTTTAGATTTTTTACTACCTCAAAAGGTGATTCTATGCTTCCTAAAATCTAAGCATCAAATGACAACAAGAGGTACCATGATGTGGCTACATCACTATATATGTTATGGAGTATTTCCACGTGATAAATATCTTACTTTAACGATACTTTCTCCTTTGTTTAAACACATAATAAAATATATAATTATTAGAAGAAAAAAAAATTATTTTTCCAAACTATTGATATTTTTTTTTCAATTATTTTTAATATAAAGTATACTAATATTTAAAAATGATATACAAAATAATAATTAAATAATACTAAAGAAAATTAATAATTAAAGTTAAATTAAAAATTAAGAATAATATTTATTTTAAAATAATTTTTTGTTAAAGTGTATTCTGAGGAAAAAAAAGTAATTTTTATCTTAATTTGTTTTAATGAATAGTTGGTTTCCTTCTAAAAAACATGCCATAAAACAGGGTTAGGTTTTCCACCACAAATGACAAGACTAGTTGTTTGCTTTCACATTTTCACACTAGTTATGATAAAAAATAATACCGTGTGCTTACGGCAAATTCTAACAACATTTAATAATAATAAAATAAATCTTGATTGAAACATGTTCATTAACATTGAGGGCGTCTTGTTTTAACCTTATGAATGTGCTACTATTATATAATCTTGTTTTTCTTGTCGTGATTATGTTTCCATTCCAATGCATGTATCTCTTATTAGTATTATTGTATTATTATAATAGATTCCGTGTTATACAAACTAATAAAGGAAGCCGTCAAATACTAGTAAGAAGGTAAGACTCATGATCCCTTTATTTAAATTGAAAGTCAAACACTTCCATTAAAATATGCTAAACACTTCAATTAAAGGAGGAAGAAGACAGGACAATCCTGTATTTACCTTCAATGTGGTTAAGGGGCTTGACCGGTCCAAGGAGAAAATGGTTTTCATATTCTAATTGTGTCATATAGTTATTTATTTACTTAATCTCTAATTAATGATCAAGATTATTTATAATTAATTTATTGATTATAAAATTTGAACTATTTAATCTCATATAAATGACTAGAATTGATTACTACGTCTAAATGTGTGATGTTTTTGTAGTAGACAATTCGGGTTTGTATAAGGTTAAATTAGACAAATTCTAACTTAAGGTTTAAGCCGTTGGCCTATTATAAAGATGATTAATTTTATAACTTCACATCTATTTTGATACTTAAATAAATTGTATTGTATGAGACATTTTTTATTTTTCTTTAGGTCTCATCTTACTCTAAATTGGAATTCCATTATCTGTAATCACAATCCTATGATTTGACGGAGCTTAAAAGAATTTTATGAGAAGGCCAAAATATATCTAAGTATAATAAAAATGTTTATAGAAATTATGTATTTAAATGAATAATTTCCTAATATACATATATAAAATGAATGGTGGCATATCAAAAAGAAAAATAGAATGAATGGCGTTACAATGGATTAGCCTATTTGTTTTCGTAAAAAATAAAGAGTTTAAGTATTAATTTTTTTATATTAAAATATTATTTTTTATTTTGCACAAAAAAATCAATAGTAATCTTTCTAACAAGTGTCGTATATCTTTAGAGAACTTGTTAAAAAAAAAACCTTTTATATTGAAAAAAAAATTTAACTTAAAAAATAAATATCCATATTTCTATATATTTTAGATATTATATTTCTATATTTGAATCAACTAACAAATTTAAATAATATAGCTTTCTAAATTGCCACTATACCATAGAATAACTAATGTATTATTGATTGCATAGTATGGTATATAAAATATATACTTGGCGGTTCCATGAGCACCACCCGTCTCAATGAACCCGATGTTGCCTGTGATTGTACACATTCACAGACATATTGATTGTTTAAATAAGATTGTATTACTCAATCGTGTAAATGCATTTTTATTTAATATTTATTAGTAAATTGTTCAATATTGTGCCCATAAAAAGAATTGTTTGATATTATAAAAATAATTAGATTTAAAAGACTTTCAATTTTATTATTATTAATTTTTAAAAGATTTCATTTAAAATTTTAATTTTAAACCTCTAAATTTATTAGACCTTATCTGACACATCTTTGAGTGTAAGAACGTCACTCATTTAAGAATAGGAGCAACAAGCCAAAATTGAATAGAATATTCTCTTAGCAAATTCACTTTTAAAACACTTGTGAGAAAACTGCACCAACACCATCAATTATTGTGTTTATAGTTTTTTTTACCTTCCTTCTGAAAAACAAGCTATTGAGTATTGAGCATAATTGATTAAATTTTTCAATGGGGAGCAATGAAGATTTTCCAGGACCACATAAATCCCATCGATGACCCAATATAATTTCTAAAGAAGACCACGTAAACCTTTTAGCCAATCTAAAGAAGTGACAAATTGATTTGGCCATAATATGAAGACAAATTATTTGTATACATACTATTGTGATGTGACACCGTATAATAATACACTTTTGAATTGTTTAGTAATTTTCTCTCTCTCATTTGCATTTAGAGTTGTATATATTGGTGCTCAGGAGTTAAAAATTTTACGATATTTTAAAAAGTGAAAATTGAAAAAAATAAATAAATGAGATAGTTCATAAACTCAATATTTTACTTGTGTGGTTGTTTTTGAGTCAATGTAGAGGATCGTTTAAGATTCTCTTATGACTCAATAGTTGTATTATGTAATATCTAATTTATTTGTGTATTTGTTTTTTTCTATTAAAGATAACTCTCGTGTCATACCCACTTATGTAATTATTTTTAGCCTAATGTAGATTATCTCCAACTCTCCCTCATGACCCAACAATACACACACTCACTTGTTCTACTTACATTTTATAGTTTAAATGACGTGAGTATATAATATCTTAGATCAGATATTTAAATTCACTGTGCTATGAAAAAAGGGATAAGATGCCATACTATAAAGATGCATAATTTCTCATGGGACCAATGTTTAAAACAAATTATGCTATTATACTTATTACTAGTATTAGAAACCATTTATATAAGACCATTAATTATATTATCAACGCACTAAGTCTAAAAGTAGTGTATAAAAAAAAGACGTGTGTTACCCTATAGCTAATTTTTTAAGGATGAATAGAGTAAATTCAAAATCCAATAAAGTAATTAAAAAAGTTTGTTTATTAAAAAAAAAAGAGTAATTAAAAATGTAGCCCTTTAAAATTAGAAATAAAGAAAGTAAACACAAGAGAATCGCACAAATTACTTGTCCAATAGCTTGGTACTTAAGATTCGACATAATAGCTGCAGCAGTACAATGTAGGAGTGCATACGTAAGTAAACCTATGTTGCATTTGTTTCTAACAATTTCCTTATTCTTTCCTATTCTATATGAGAGAGAGGTCCCTACACAACCAATCAATGGTTAGAGCCATAGTACCAAACAAAGAACAAATGAACAAGTCTTCACGTGTCTCATGGACCAACACATATCCCACCAATTAACTTCATGTCTTGGTTCAATTGTAGCACAAAGCCTAATTGATAAAAACCTTACTCAAATTATAAATTATTGTTAATTTAGTTCATGTGTTAAATTTTGTTATAGCAAATATTTTAACCGAATTTTCCTTTAAAGTTAAATCCTTAAAATTAAATTACTCCATGTTTAGAATCAGCTTTCAACTCACTCTATTAGAACTATAATTTCACAATATAATATTATGCTTTGTTTAGTGTGTCTTAATCTCAATGGTCCTCCTTACTCAATAATCACCTATCTCGACGAGAGATTTGTTAAAGTCTTAATTGTTATGTCTGTCAACGATCTTAAATTTTAACTATAAATAATATTATTTTGATAGAGTGAATTAAGATATACAATTTCTTTTCAGGACCTCTAACTCATTTCTTAATCACTTACTGATTTGAGCATCAAAATGTTTGCAAATACCATCTAAAAAGACTAAATATTACCCTATCCACACATCCTAACTACCCCTTATTATATCAAATTAAGCATTAATTACATTTGCTATATAAAACTTAAAATGCTACTCTCAATAGTATGATAAAAACTTTACAATTTAATTGATGTTTTCAAATTGATTATTCAATTGGTGAGTTAAGACATTACGTCACATCTTGAATAATGACTTATATAGTGTAAATCGAACATTTGTTGTATGATTGTATCAAGGGAGTTGAAGAAGAAGATTCTTTGTAATTCACTCTCTCTTGAATCCAAATCTAATAGCAGGATACGCGATGTTTACATTCCAACAATAGTGGATTCCAACATTTTCAACATACGTGTAAGCTAGATAGAAGTGATTATTGAGGCATGTCATATCTTTGAAAATGGTAAATAATAAGTATGCAATGTAGCTGAAGCAAACGGACCTATTTCTAAATTTAGAAAAAAGTATCCTTAAATTGGTTAATGACAAAAACAAAATTCAAAGTACACGTCTTTCCTTCGTGTTACTACTATATGTAAATGTGGTCACAACTGTTTGGAGACAAAAAAAGATAAAAGATCTTTGAGATCTCTTTTTGTTGTTACTTTTGATCTTCAATTTGGCTTTTAAATGATGGCTTTGGTTCTTGACCCAACAAATACGAGGATAAAGACAAACTTTAATATAAAACATTTTAAATTAATAATAGTATTTAAATATAATTATTAAATATGATACTTTAAAATATAAAATCATTTATTGAATTTATATAATTAATTTGGTAAAATATTTTTTTGTTGATGATAAAATCAACTGATTTAATATTTATTGGAACAATATTAATTTTGGTTTTGAAAATATATTAGAATGTTAGATTTTTTTAATAAGTAAAATTACTTTTTTAAGCCTAAATCAATATTTTGGGGACTTTATTTTTAGATCGGCATTTAGTTAACTCTAAAAACAAAAATACTTTTGCTAGTCATATCTTGTTTTATTTTATTTTTTCAATTATACGCAAATAAATTAGTTATGTGTGCTAGTAGTAAATTAAATTTATATATATATTATTATAAATTATTCACGTAGTCTATTTGAATCTAACCCAAAGAAAAATAGTAACCAACAAGATTAAACAAAAATCCAAAAACTCTTCTTCCTAAGTAGACAGTCCTCATACGCATTCTCACGAGTCATAACTTAGGAATAGTTGACTTAGCCACTCAAAAACTTCTTTAAATTCTGTCCAAAACCTTAAGTTCCACCACACTCAATCACTTTATAATTTTTTTTATTTGTGCTCACAAACAAACAATCCAACACAAAAAATGAAACACCACCCAATTAGCCTATTTGGACAACACAACATTTTTTTCCTCAAATTCTTCATTATCTTGTTCCTTAGTTGTGTAGCCACAAGATTCAACTTTTGTCTTTCCAACATCCCTTCATCACTAAAAACACTTCCACTTGTAGGACATTTGAGTTTTGATGAACTTAGCCTTACCAAAGCATCAAGAGATTTTGGCGATAGGTACCAATATCATCCAATGGCAATTTTGTATCCAAATTCAGTTTCTGACATTTCAAACACAATAAAACATATATGGAACATGGGACATAGCTCTCATCTTACTGTTGCAGCAAGAGGACATGGACATTCACTTTCAGGACAAGCACAAACTCATGGAGGAATTGTGATTAATATGGAATCACTTAAGGTTAATGAAATGAATGTACATGTCGTAGGGAATGATTCTCCTTATATTGATGTCTCAGGTGGTGAGTTGTGGATAAATATCTTGCATGAGAGTTTAAGATATGGGTTGGCACCTAGATCATGGACAGATTATTTGCATTTAACAGTTGGTGGTACTCTTTCAAATGCTGGTATAAGTGGACAAGCTTTTAAGCATGGTCCTCAGATAAGTAATGTTCAGCAACTAGAGATTGTTACAGGTTTGTATATAAAAACATCTATTGAATTTTTATTTTAAACTACTATTTGTGACATTAATAGTCATTTACGATTGTACCATACGTGACAGAAGTGTACAATGTCAAAACTATTACTACTAAACTGACACTTCAAAGATAGTACGTTAGTATAATTGATTTGAACTTGAAAGAGTAGTTTATCAAAGATTCCTTGTTCATAACTTGACCTTGGTGACATAGAAAATGTGAATCTAATTATTGGTTGCAAATTACTTTTCATTTTTCAAATGAAGAAACTGTTTTTTCTTTTTTCATTTTGATTAATAAAAGGAGGTTAATAATGAGTGCAGGAACAGGGGAAGTGGTAAACTGTTCTAAGGATCAGAATGGAGAACTCTTTCACAGTGTTCTTGGAGGGCTTGGTCAATTTGGCATTATAACAAGGGCAAGAATTCTTCTTGAACAAGCACCTTCAATGGTACTAATGAATTAATGCATACAATTATGAAGCTCTTTTAATTTCTATTAGTGCTTTGTAAGCATCAATTACTCTGTAGCAATACCGAAAACATGTTCCAATATCTGACATGGGTTGGTGTCCAATACCGATACGACACCAAAATCTTAATTATATTTAATTAATGTTGGTGTCGTGTTCGGTATCCGTATCAGTATATGTGTTTTATAGAACAATTGCCATCAATTAAAATTTTATTGTTTGCAACAGGTAAAATGGATTAGAGTGCTATATTCAGATTTCACAGCATTTACTAATGATCAAGAGAGATTAATATCTGAAGAAAATGCATTTGATTACATTGAAGGATTTGTAATAATAAACAGAACTGGTCTACTAAATAACTGGAGATCGTCGTTCAACCCACAAGACCCACTTCAAGCAAGTCATTTTAAGTCGGATGGAAAAACTCTCTTCTGCCTTGAATTGGCCAAATACTTCAATTTCGAAGAAATGGATATAGTAAATCAGGTACGTGAAAAACTACTAGATTTAATTTTTTTTTTTATGAAAATATATATAGATATTTAAATCATTAATACTTATTTTGTCTCTAAAATATCAACTCAATAGTAAAAGTTTGAGATTAGAGTTCAAAACAAATCATGTGGTAAAATAGTCATTAATAACATTTAACTAATAGTTTCTATTATGATAAATATAAAACAAAATTGAGTTAATAAAAATTGATTTTTTTTATAAACAGCAAAAGTTGATGTAATAAAAAAAAATTAAATCAATAAAGTTGATATAATACATTAATTTTTATTAATCAAATTTTTTCTTATATTTAATACCATTCTACAAAATTTTCAAAAAATTAAATCATTATTACATATATAGGTATGATAAAAAAAAAATCCTTAAATCAACTTTCTCTAACTATAACTATGTTTCTTCTTTTCTTTTTTTTTTTTTTTTTATGCAGGAAGTTGAGAAACATTTGTCACATTTAAACTATATCCCATCAACCCTTTTTCAAACAGAAGTTACATATGTAGAGTTCTTAGACAGAGTGCATGTATCTGAGGTCAAATTGCGTTCAAAAGGATTGTGGGATGTTCCACATCCATGGCTCAATCTATTTATACCAAAAAGCAAAATACACAGTTTTGCACAAGTCGTCTTTGGGAATATCCTAACACAAACAACCAATGGCCCTGTCCTTATCTACCCAGTAAACAAATCAAAGTATATATCTTTTACCCGTCAATACTTAGAATTTCATTACTATGGTTTAAACATCTTAAAAAATGTTTCACAGATATATTAAGAATATGTTTGTTACAGTTTATTTTATACAAAAATTATTTTTTCTTTACAAAAAATAATTATTTTTAAAAGTTTTTATCTATTGTGAAAAAAAATGATAATTTAAAAAAAAAATTAAACTGATTCAAATGAGAAATTTTTTATAATAGTTAATCAAAAACATTATAACTGCTTTTTTTTCAAAATGTGATTTTCATTGTTTCTTTAAAAAATTTAAAAGTAATCTCTAAATTATTGATTATCAAAATCACTTTTTTTTATAATATGTAACAAACACTAATTATTTTCACCTATACATCTATTTTAAATAAAATAATATTATATGGTACTATGATTAAAATATAATTAGAAGTTTGTGTAAAAAAATTAGAGTTTAATCTACACACATTGATAGTGTGTAAAATATTTTATATTATCAATATATCACAACTACTCATGTTTATTACTTTAAAAACGGTTATCATATAAGTTAAATATTTTTGACATTTGATGGTTGTGATTTTGAATCGAAAAAATTATAGTGTAGCATAGTTATTAAACTACAATTCTGAATTGAATTTTAATGTATATATTTTTGTATGCAGGTGGGACAATAGAACTTCTGTTGTTATTCCAGATGAAGATATTTTCTACTTAGTGGCATTTCTTTCCTCTGCAGTTCCTTCTTCCAATGGAACCGATAGCTTAGAACATATATTAAGTCAAAACAAAAGAATTTTAGAGGTTTGTGAAAGAGCTAATCTTGGAGTGAAGCAATATTTGCCCCACTACAATACACAAGAGCAATGGAGGGTCCATTTTGGAACACATTGGGAGGCTTTTAGGCAAAGAAAATTTGTTTATGACCCATTTGCAATACTTGCTCCTGGCCAAAGAATATTTCAAAAATCAATAATCTCTACATGACTTTAGCCAGCCACCACATTTTATTGTGATTATTAATTTATTAAAATGAAAATGTCCCTTTTGGCACATGTGACACATGGAAATTGTTATTTGATTAGACAGGTTTGGATACGGACCACACATATTGTAAAGGAGAACCGTTGATAGTGTACAGAAAAAAGGGGGAGAGATTTAGAAAATTTGAATGGTGATGTTTGTATGGCCTGCCAAGTAAATTACGAATTTTGTCTATGTATATCATTATTGAATTGAATATTGATGCAAAAATTACCAAACGTGGTTTTTTTTATAATTAAAGAAAATAATATTTTATCGGAGTATAAACAGTACTCAACCTAAATTACAAGTCTTTCTACGGATTTATTAATGATTAGATAAACAACTCTATAGACAATTTATACCTATCTGAGTACATATAACCATATTTATGACCAACTGTTAGGGATCAGATAGACAACTTAGTGGATCATGGTGCAAATAGGCCCAAAGTTTGGAATGTTGATTACAGGAAAAATGGTGTGGTGCTAGCAAGGGAGGGAGAGTAGTGACATGAGTGGAAGTTTGAGTACTTAGTTTTTTGGAAAAATAAGACATAATTATCTCAATAATGCGATTTTTTTTTACATGTGCAGATAAATAGTCAAACAGAAAAAATACAATTCCACATAGTAATAACAATGGACAAAAAATTAAATACGAAACAAACACAATTTTTAACGTGGAAAATTTCTCTAAAAATGAGAGAATAAAAATCACGAGACCTAGTCCAATAAAACTTTCACTATAATAATTAATTGGTACACTAATCTTTGTAGTAACACTAGGGAACATCAATCAACAATAGTCATCACGAAATGGTGGAAACCAAACAAATAACAAACAACATTACACTAAAGTGTGGATATTCCAAAGTAACTCTCAGAGAAGGTAAAACTACTAACATTGTATATTAAGAGAACAAATACAGTGGTAGAAATAACATACTAAAATTGTAGACCAAACGAAGCAAGTTTGCTACAAATTCATTACCACCAAAATCAAGCTTTTTTCTTATTTCCCTTCTTGTTACTGTAGCCGACTTTCTTCTCCTTTTTCCCTATTTCTACCGTGAGACTACTTTTCTCTCTCTCTCTTGCTATTTTTATAAGATCCCTTTTTTTTTTCACACGGGCCAAGCCTAATAAATCACCCTATTCCTTTTATTTATTTATTTATTTTTTCTTTCTTTAATAATAATAACAATAATAATACTAGTAAAATTGGCGGGTTCCACTTGGGGAGTGAGCCCACCCAACAAATCTCCCCCTCACGACTCAAGTACAAAGGTACTACTTAATCATGTCGGCCTTCTTTCAACTGCATATCATCTTCGATACAAGTAAGACCTTTGTCATCATATCTGAACCATTCTATTCGATGTGAATCTTTTTTATTGAAAATGACTTCATTTCTAGTGCATCTCGTATCCAATGATACCGCACCTCAATATGCTTCGACTTTGCATGAAAAGTAGAATTCTTGCTAAGATAGATCGCACTCTGATTGTCACAGAATGACACAAGCTTGTCTTGCTTGAGACCTAACTCATGTAGGAATTTCTTCATCCACAACAGTTCCTTGGAAGCTTCGATTGTTGCAATGCACTCAACTTAAGTAGTGGATGCAACACACTTTGTAACCTTGATTTTCAAGACACAACTCCCCCTACAAATATCATCATACAACTAGAAGTAGATTTTCTATATTCAAGATCACCTGCCATATCTGCATCTGTATAGCCATCCAACACAGGTTCACCACCTCTATAGCATAAACACACTTTGGAAGTGAATATGAGGTATTTGAGAATCCATTTCACTGCTTGTTAATGATCTTTACCAGAATTAGAGAGAAACCGGCTGAAAACTCCAACTGCATGAACAATATCTGACCTTGTACGTACCATAACATAGATAAAACTACCAATTGTGGATGCATAAGGAACCTACTTCATCTTTTCTTTGCTTTTCTTACTTGTAGGACATTGGTCATAATTCAATTTGAAATGAGTAACAAGCGGAGTATTAATAGATTTGCAATTGCTCATGTAATATCTCTCTAAAACCTTCTCAATGTAATTGTATTTAGACAATCACAATTTATCATTCTTTCTGCCACGAGTAATTCTTATGCCCATAATTTGC
Organism: Cicer cuneatum; assembly: GCA_037974295.1. Lineage (NCBI taxonomy): Eukaryota > Viridiplantae > Streptophyta > Magnoliopsida > Fabales > Fabaceae > Cicer > Cicer cuneatum. The sequence goes on along the minus strand of JBBPBO010000005.1, from coordinate 60,440,578 downwards.
TTTGCAGGATCCAAGTCTTTAATTGTAAAAGACATGTTTAAATCTTTCTTTAGAGATTGAATCTTCTTAGTGTCGTGACCACAAATCAACATGTTGTTGGAACCAAGTTGGTTCTAAGTACTTAGGATTTTGATGCTTACAAATGTACTCAATGTAAACTTATTTTGTACTTTGAATTATTAAGTTAAATGCCCCAGAAACTGAAGGAAACAGAAGCAGAGATCAAATGAAAATGAATTCTGGAATTTCCAGAAGATGTTCCAGGATGTCAAAACATCACCAGAGGATATGTTTAGTGGCCCAGAACAGAAGGAATAAAAATCATAATGAAACATGGATCATACCATTGGAAAGCCTGCCAGAAGGAGAGTTGTTCCAGACAAACAGGAGTCAAATATCAATTTTATTCCAGAAGTTATTCTGACCAGAAGATGGCCTGGCAGTGAAAAATTACACAGTCCAGACTTGTTCCAGACTTGACCAGAAGGTATGTTTATGAGTCCAGAACAAGAGGATCAATTCAGAATTGGCCCAGATCATGAGATAGCATGATTCAAGGCATGGAACTAAGTCCAGACCAAAAGAAATGAGTTCCAGAATCAATCCAGACCTGGTTCAAAATTAAAGGTAAAATGTCCAGACTGAAATATTTTTTGTTCAAGTTAATTTCAGTTTGTTCCAGACCAAAGTCCAGAATCTGTCCAGATCAGAGTAAAAATTTCCTGATCAATGGTTCAGAAATAATTATTTGGTCCAGTGATGGTCCAGATCAGAAAATCAGACCATGGCCCAGTTGTGGCCGAAATCAGAGGGTTAGGACGTGTGGTCCAGGAATGGCCGAAATCAAAGGATCACAAAATATGAAATAGGCTGGTCCAGATGTGGACTATCGCATTAAGATCCAATGGTGCAGATTTGATCATGAGAATTAAAGAATATGAGAAAAACGCTCAAAACAGAAGCTGAGCAAAATGCTCAAAACAGATCAGTGAGCAAAAGGCTCAAAACAGAATCTGAGCAAAATACTCCAGAATATTTTCAAAACAAATTAATCTAAATATACTGCAGAAGTAAAGCATCAGTGAAGTTCTAAAGTTCAACTATAAATAGAGACTTAATGCTGAAGAATAAAGAATCGAAAATCACAAAAGAGTCATACACTTCCAAAGCAACAAACACCCAAATTTTCCTAGAAGTCAATTGTGAGTTTTAGCTTTCAAGAAGCAAGTACTCGTGTTATTTTCTTTCCACTGTGGCAAATCTAAGTTGTTGAAGTAGAGTCTACAATCTGAGGGAGTCAGTAGAGGTAGCAGGGTACTTGGCAATTAGATAGGGTTGTATCTAAGTTGTTGAAGTAGAGTCTACAAACTGAGGGAATTAGAAAGGGTAGCAAGGTACTTAGCAATTAGATTCATAGTGTTGTGATTTCTTCTACAATCTGGGGTTGTCAGATTGGCTGAAGACAAGGTTGTTTTCCTCAAGAAGTCTAGGATTGTTAGACTATTGAGAAGACTGACTTGGAGGGTCAGTGGCACGGTTGTAATTCAAGGTTTGAATTAGTGAAATCCTTCAAGGCGAAGGGACTGGACGTAGCCTCGTTAACGGTGAACCAGTATAAAATCTGTGAGTTTTATTTTTATTTTTATCCGCTGCTAACTCTGTTTTTAATTATACATTAAGTTTTGTTTTAAAAGTATAAAAATAGAAAAAGATTCAAGTTAAGTCAAACACAATTCAACCCCCCCTTTCTCGTGTTTGCACCTTCACATGTCATCCACATATAAGAAGATAATTATATAATCACCATTAGAAAATTTCTTAACAAACACACAATGGTCAGAAGTAGTTTTACCGCACCCATGTTTCTCCATGAAAGAATCAAATTTCTTGTACCATTGTCGAGGTTCTTGCTTGAGCCCATATAAGTTTTTCTTCAATTTACAAACAAGCTTCTCTTTACCTCTGACTTCAAAACCCTCTGATTGCTCCATATAGATCTCTTCCTCCAATCTCCATGATGGAATGCAATTTTCACATCAAGTTATTCAACTTCTATGTTCAAACTAGGTGTTAACCCAAGCACAACTCGGAAAAAGGACATCTTCACCACAGGTGAAAAAATTTCTTCAAAGTCAATACCTTTTCTCCAATTAAAACCTTTCACAGCCAATCTTGGTTTGTATCTTGGTTGAGAACTATTCTCTTCTAAACTTTATCTTGTATACCCATTTGTTCTTGAGTGTTTTCCTTCCCTTAGGCAAATTTAACTACTCAAATGTGTGATTCTTATGCAAGAAATTCATCTCTTCTTGCACGGTCTTAAATTACTTTTCTTTAATAATATTTGTAATAGCCTCTTGGTAATACTCTCGCTCACCACTATCAGTAATCATCATATACTCATGTGGAGGGTATATTTGAGAAGGTTGATATTCTCTAGTAGATATTCTCAACTCAAACTCAACTAAGGGCTCAACGTACATGATCATCAGTTATATTCTCATCATCTACCTGTATATCTCCGCCATAAACAAAAGTTTCTACAGGGGGCTAAGGCAAATCCTCAATGTAATTTATGGAATTTGATATATGTTTATCAGCTTTATCAAAATCTTCAATAGTTTGGCCTTCAAGAAAAATCACATCTCGGCTTCAAAAATTTTCTTGTCAGTTGGATCCCACAATCTATAACCAAATTCTTCACCACCATAACCAACGAACACACACTATTTGGATTTACTATCAAGCTTGGACCCCTCATCTCTTGGAACGTAACAAAACATCTACAACCAAATTAAGTGGAATAGATGGAGAAAGATTGATCAAATCCACTGCAGTTTTCATTGCTTCACCCCAAAAGGGTTTTGATAATTTTACATGAGATAGCATACATCTGATTCTATCATTAATCGTATGATTCATTCTCTCTGCAACACCATTATGCTGAGGTTTCTTTGGAACTGTTTTCTCAAGCTAGAAACCTTGTTCTCTACAATACTCTTCAAAGGGACCTATGTATTCATCACTGTTATCTGATCAAACACATTTCAACTTTCTTCCCTTTTCTCTTTCAACACTTGCATGAACATGCTTGAAGACTCCAAGTACCTGATCTTTAGATTTCAAAGGAAAATCCCACCCTTTTCAAGAGTGGTCGTTAATAAAAGTAACAAAATATGATTCACAACCAAGAGATTTACTATCCATTGTGCAGACATCAGTATGAAATAAATCAAGAATATTTTGCCTTCAATGAGTATCAGTATTATGAAAAGAAACTCCATGTTGTTTCCAGCAAAACAATGAGTGCATGTTTTTAGAGGCGTACCATTCACAAGAAGGAAACTTTTCTTCGCAAGTATTTTGAGTCCTTTCTCACTCAAGTGACCAAGGCGCGTATGCCATAAATTAGAAAAGGCATATTCAATTGCATTCACTTCTTCCTTGCATAGCTTCATAGGCATCTTATAGAGAGAAGTGGAACTTTGCTCCTTTGCAACTACTAGAGACCCTTTGGTGATTTTACATATACCACCACCACCAAAGTAAGTGTGATAACCCTCAATATCCAAGGCTTTCACCAAAATCAAATTGAGACAAATATCAGGAACATGTCTAACATTCTTCAATTGAAGCTTGCAATCAATCTCAATTTCAACCCAAACGTCTCCTATACTAATAATTTTACACACTCCTTCATTTCCCATTTTTATCGTGCCAAACTCACCAATACTATAAAATAAGTAGAAATCACACCTAGGAGTAATATGATATGAGGCACCCGAATCAACAATCCAAGTTAAATCTTGACATGCAAGGTTTATGGAATTATCATAGCAAACAATGTAAGCATCACTAACAGATGCAATTGCTACTATATCTTTATCATTTTTCTTCTCATTGTCTTCACCTTTTTCCCTTAATTGATCTCTCTTAAGGAACCTGCAATTTCTTTTTATGTGACTTGCATTGCCACAATTATAGCATATCACTTCTTTTCTAGTCCTCAACTTGCTTCTTAACTTTCTACGACTTTCAGAGTTATCGCGTCAATGGAAGTGTCTAGATTGACTTCTCCCCCGTGACTTTGTAACTAATGCTTCTGACTTTGAGGAAGAACCAATCAAACCATGTTCCTTTCTTTGAGCTTCTTCATTCAACATACTCTCTTTAGTTGTTGACATTTTCAACTTTCCACTTGAAGTTGAATTGGTCAACGTCACAATAAGGACTTCGTAGTTATTAGGAAAATAACTCAACAATAACAACGCTTGTAACTCATCATCTTATTTAATATCTGTCATTTCCAACTGATTCCCTGTATTATGAAAATTACTCATATGCTCTGCCATTGAATCCACATCTTTGTATTTCATATTCATCATCTTCCGAATCAAGAATATTTTCTTTTGCACATTCTTGAAGTAGCAATGTCAATTTACAAGAAAAGGGGGTTTGAATTGTAAATTCGCCCTTTTAAAATTTCCTGTTAAAACTTAAGAAAATAACTCAAGATTGATCTTGGTTGGGAAAATAGAAAACGGAGAACGTTCTTGGTTTTGACCAGAATACAGAGAACATTCTTGGTTAGTTAAAATTAACAATTTAATTTATCTATTTAACTAAATAATCAAACATACTGAAAGTAAATAGATAAGGGATTTAGGGTTTAGGGTTAAAGATATATCCTGGTTCACCCAACTCGAGCTACGTCTAGTCCTCACAACTGTAAGATTTTCACAAAGTGCTAAAACGGAGATCAATCTTGGTTTTACACACCCTGTTTCAGATCAACTTTGATCTGTTACAAAAACAAATCCTTTCCACCCAGAAAGGAGTTCAATCAAATCACCTATCAATCTTTAGATATGATTTTACAGTTCACCTTTTAATCATAAAAGGATTTCTTACAAGCTTACTCAAAACTATACTTCACACTATAGCCTTGAGTTTACAATGATATGATTTAAAGTGTTTTGTCAGAATCTGAGAAGGCTCAACACTTGTTTGAGTTCTGATTAATTGATAGAGAAATACACAAGAATGATTCTAGGAATCGAATAGGAATAATCAGAACTAATTCAATGTATGTGAATGAGAGAAATTCAAGTATGATTGAAGTGAGTAATGAATTTCTTAGTACTTGAAGCTTTGATTTTGGACAGAATCTGAGTATGCTCAACTCGTGTTTGAGATTAGATTCTTGACAAAAGAATTTAGTAGAATGATTCTGATATGAAGAAGAAAAACAAAACTGAATCTTTTGTTTGTGATTGAGAAGCTTTCAAGTATGTATGTGTATGTAAGTGATATATTGCTTTGTACTTGAACCTCTTATCTTTTTCTTTATCTTGAGGTCTGTTTTATAGGCTGCAACAGAGCTTATGACAGCTCATTTGCCCGTTGGGAGCAGTTCAACTGTCCTATGTCAGTGAGTAGGTGAGATCAAGTAAAAAGCAAGAATGTTCTTCATCCTTGGTTCTGAAGTTCAAGAACAGTCTCCGTTCTTGCTCTTTGTGGCAACTGAGTTTTGATCTTAATGATGCGTATCCTTTGCCTTTGACTTTGTAGAGAAATCTTCCAATAATGATTTGCTCTATCACATTTGAGAGAATATGATTGGATTTGAACTGCAGAAAACTGAATCTGAAACTATTTTGCGTTTTGCATTTCTGGAGCACCTGGAAAACATTCTTCGTTTTTCTCCAAAACTGTTTAGAACGTTCTTGTTCTGTTTGTATGAGTTGCTAGATTTTGAACTTTTGGCAGCTTTTTGTATGTCATGCTTCTCTGTACTTGCGTCAGAGATGCAATAGTTTATGCATAGTATTGTAAGTACAATGTACTTGTGTCCTTGCTCACAACTTATCACTTTGGAGATCAATCTTGGGGCTGTTTGTTCTTGATGATTTTGCTTTGCCTCTATTAATCTTTTGACGATTTTGTCACTTTATGACAGTTGTTTGTAGACCAACTATACTGTACTTGTATTACAGATGTAGTGCCTCATTTGTCTAAGTTGTACTTGTTTTATCTATGCCATCAATCTTGAAGATCAATCTTGCAACTTACTCTTTGTACATTGTTTTGGCTTTGTTGATTCTTTTGATGAATCTGTCCAAATAGTAACCTTGAGTATGTAATGTTGTTCCTGATGTTTTTCTTTGTAGCTTGCTGCATTTTCGTAGCTTGTAATAATCTTGAACTAAGAAGGCTTTGTTCTTAGTAAACTAGAATGTTCTTGGATTGAATGCTGTAAAAACCAGAATGTTCTTGGTTTTTCAGACTGCTGTCCAGAATATTCTTGGATCTTCAGATTTGATCTTGCTTCTCTCAAATGATCTTGTTTCTGATTTATAGCATAGTGTGATCATTGATTGTTGTATGAATGTATTTGATCATCTTCTTCATGAAGATGTTATCTTGAAGATGTAATAATCTTTCTCTTGAATGATTGATATCTGATATATTCTTTTTGAGATTCTTGCACTTTGATGATGTGAATGACTTCTTGCTTGTTCACTTATGCAATTCATCTCCCTTAAACAAAACTCAAGTGCAATCATTAGTAGATCACCATTCATAAAACTCAATCATTTAATTTAAAAGGTTTGTTGTCATTAAAACATATATCAAAAAGGTTTTTCCTCAACAATTTTTTCGTTCATACAACTCATTTAATTTCTCCCACATTTTGTTAGCATTTATTTCAGTTTCAATATGTTGATATACACTTATCAAGGCCAGTCCCTTTCTATTCATCTTTTTTCAGTCAGCGCCAGATTTATTTTTGGGTTTAGCAATGTCATCAAATACAATGCTACATCATTTATTCTTTTGTTGTGAGATTATTAATTAAAACGGGGATGAACTTTCATGGGAGAAGTCGAAAAAAGCACCACGGATTTCAAGATACAAAGGAATGAGATTAGAGAATCTACTCAAAGAATTATCAATTTTGATACTATCATCCCAGTCCAACACCAAAAATGGCTCGTCCTCGAAGGGTTCCACTAGGAGGAAAAATGATGCCAATGGGAGGAGTGTTGTCATATTCAAAGTTAATGGAACATAGGAAGAATAGGTTGTGCTTTTGTTGCAGTGAAAAATTTCACCCTCTTCACCAATGTTTGTAAAAACAATCAAGATAGTTAATTCTTGAGGAATTGGAAATTCGCTTGATGTTGATCAAATATATCGCTTCATCAAGCCCAAAAGTTAAATTAGATGATGTGACATTCAAGGACCAATATGATAGCATAAATTTGAACAGGTATGCAAAGACCAATTTGAAGGTGCAAACACGAGAAGGGGGAGTTGAATTGTGTTTGACTTAACTTGAATACTTTTCCTGTTTTAATACTTTCAAAACAAAACTTGATGTATAATTTAAACAGAGTTAGTAGCGGATAAAAATAAAAATAAAACTCACAGATTTTATACTGGTTCACCGTTAACGAGGCTACGTCTAGTCCCTTCGCCTTGAAGGATTTCACTAATTCAAACCTTGAATTACAACCGTGCTAAACCCTCCAAGTCAGTCTTCTCAAATAGTCTAACAATCCTAGACTTCTTTGAGGAAAAACAACTCCTGTCTTCAGCCAATCTGACACCCCAGATTGTAGAAGAATTCACAACACTATGAATCTAATTGCTAAGTACCTTGCTACCTCCTACTGACTCCCTCAGTTTGTAGACTCTACTTCAACAACTTATATTTGACACAGTGGAAAGAAAATAACACGAGTACTTGCTTTTTGAAAGCTGAAACTCACAATTGACTTATATGAAAATTTGGGAGCGTTTGCTTTGGAAGTGTATGACTCTTTTGTGATTTTCGATAATGAGTATTCTGCCTTTAGCCTCCTTCGATAAATTCGAGCTGAATCTTGCTGGATTCTCTTGCAAAAATAACTTGACCAATTGGGCTTCATTTAAATAAAAAACATATCTTTAGATTTTCTTTCAAAATAACTGGCCAATCAAATCAGTTAGTTCCTTCCCGCCATAGCTCCTGAATTCCACAACACCTCACTTTATTTTTCTAACAAATCTTTTTAATCCTTTAATCAAAATAAATTAAATTCTCCACCGTATAATTTTTCTGATTAAATCTGGACCATTGGATCTTCATGCGCTAGTCCACATCTGGACCAACCTATTTGATATAATGTGATCCTCTGATTTCGGCCTTCCCTGGACCACACTTCCTGACCCTCTAATCTTCTGATTTCGGCCATCTTGGATGCGCACCTGATATGCTATAATCCTCTGAATTCGGCCTTTGTTGGACTATACATTTTGTCCCTCTGATTTCGGCCAACACTGGGCCATGGTCTGATTTTCTGATCTGGACCAAATAATTATTTCTGAACCATTGATCTGGAAGTCTTTACTCTGATTTGGACAGATTCTGGAATTTGGTCTGGAACAAACTGAAATTAACTTGAACAAAAAAATTTCAGTCTGGACATTTTACCTTTGATTTTGGACCAGGTCTGGATTGATTCTGGAATTCATTTCTTCTTGTCTAGACTTAGTCCCATGCCCTGAATCATGCTATATTATGGTTTGGGCTAAATCTGGATTGATCCTCTTGTTCTGGACTCATAAACATACCTTCTGGTCAAGTCTGGAACAAGTCTGGACTGTGTAATTTTTCACTGCTAGGCCATCTTCTAGTCAGAATAACTTCTGGAATAAAATTGATATTTGATTCCTGTTTGTCTGAACAACTCTCCTTCAGGTGCGCATTCTGAATAACTTCTGGAATAAAATTGATATTTGATTCCTTCTGAATCAATCCAATGGTATGATCCATGTTTCATTATGATTTTTATTCCTTCTGATCTGGGCCATCAAAGATATCTTCTGGTCATGTTTTGACATTCCTGGAGTATCTTCTGGTCATTTCAGAATTCATTTTTCTGGAATCCTTTGATCACTGCTTCTGATTCCTTCAGTTTTTGGTGGCATTAATTTAATAATTCAATGTACAAAATAAGTTTACATTGAGTGCTTTTGTAAACATCAAAATCCTAAGTCTTAGAACCAACTTGGTTCCAACACAATTTGATTGATATAAAAATTCTTATGATATAAAAAAACGTTTCCCTCTTCTTGCTCATTACCACCACATTCTCTTGTCTCTTGTCTTGTGAAACACAACAGTTTTTCCATCACCATAATACTTTAACATCTTATTCTTCTTCCATCATCAATTTTTTCTTGCTCCGAAGGTTATTTACTCACACATAGATTAGTTAGATGTTTCCTTTATTGTAGTGGTTTTATTTTTTAAATCGAAGAATATGAAATAGTTTTTTATTGTTCATGGGTTTTTTTCACTGCATGTCTATCACTTCGTTCATTATTTTTAGTGATTGTGTTGTTTATTGGTTCATGTTTAAGATTTGGGTTTATTCCTTGTTGGCTCATTTTTTTAAGGTTCCGATTTATTCATTGTTTGTTCATTGTTTTGTGAGAGTTTGGGTGTATTCCTTGTTGGTTCAGTGTTTTGTGAGGGTTTGTGATAGAACAATGCAAATTAAGAGGAATGAGGGCCCGAAGAGTGGACCCCACTCACCCAAGTCACACACATTTACTTTCTAGTATGATGAATGCAGAGAATAAAAGCTAGTTAATAATGTGTCTTATTCTAATAATATTCCATTAAAGGAATGAACGAAGGGGAAGTGGAAAGGCATTCAGTTTCAAGAAGGATGAATGGAGGGAATAAAAGCAAATTAATAATGTCTCTTATTTTATGTTATAAGAAGGAGGGGAAATACGCATAAAATATTTTAAGAACTAAATAGGGGAATTCTTTCTATGGTTAGGAGCAATTCTACTCTGGTTTAGGAGTTCTTAGAACTCTGGTTTAGTTTTTCTTTCGGCATCCTTTCCCAATCTCGTCATTGTAAGAGATACTACTCTGAATTTTAAAAAATAATATACTTTTTTCTTCCATTAAAATTCTGAGTTCTATCATTGGTCCGACTTGCCAGATAGAGATAGAAGCTAGCGAAACCGAATGCCACCGAAAATGTCTGACAAAATTGAGGCTTTGGAGATACGAATGGCTGAAATGGAAGGTTCGGTGCGCCAAACCTTGGATGAATTTCGTCATGTTATTTTGGAAGAGTTTGCAAAACTATTGAATCGGCCTACACCTGGGGTGTCGCAGACAACCAGGGAGCCAATTACGGAATACAAGATGGCAGTGAAGAAGGTGTAGCTGCCGCCATTTGATGGTGACGATCCAGTGGGGTGGATCACACGAGCAGAGACATATTTTGAGGTACAGGGAATATCTGAAGAGGTGAAGGTTCATTTGGCAAAAATTACCATGGAGGGAGCAACCATTCATTGGTTTAATCTTCTACGGGAAACAGAGGATGACCTCACATGGTTAAAGTTGAAGGAAGCGCTGATTGAGAGATATGGAGGAAGAAAGAGCGATAATCCATTCGAAGAATTGAAAGATCTTCAACAAATTGGAGATGTGGAAAAGTACATTTTAGATTTCGAATATTTCTCTTCCCAGGTTATGCGTCTCCCCGAAGAACAATACCTTGGGTATTTTTTGGGTGGCCTCCGGTCAGAGGTACGTTTGTGAGTAAGGACCTTCAACCCTAAGACACGTGTGGAGGCGATGAAATTGGCTCGTGATATTGAAACAGAGTTACAAGGTGTGTTGAATTACAGAGGAAGCGGAGGTGGAGGTCATTTGCGAAACTGGAAAGGGGGAAGAGAAGGAAGTAATGGGCTTACTAATAGAAACGGGTCCGTAGTGGGTCTTTTTCCAAACCCAAACAAGGGAAATGCGAGTTCTGGGCCAAGTGGGGGAACCCAATCCAGAAATACTCAAACAGGGTCAAATCCTAACCCGGAATTGAGCATGCAAGGATCCAACCTTAATCAGAACCAAACACGAACAAATGGTGATGAGGAGCGAAGGGGGAACCACGAAAATCGTAATAGGGGAACCAAGCATCTTCCCTATTCCGAATTAATGGATCGTAAGACACGAGGCCTCTGTTTCGATGTGGGGAGAGCTTCCATCCCCTTCATCAATGTGCTGAAAAACAGTTGCGTTTGGTGATTCTGGGAGATGATGAGTGACAGACAATGCCGATGAAGTCCTAGCTATCAAACTGAAGGAAGGGGAGGAAGACGTTGCACTAAGATGCAACTCCACGATGCTCTTCAGAATAGAAGAGGAAGGCAGAGCTCGAAATTCGTTCCCTTTTCTCCTACATTTGGAAGGTACCGTGAAAGGCATACCGGTTACGATGATGGTGGACACTGGTGCTAGTCATAATTTTGTGACTCCTCAAATGGTTGCAGTTCTGCAGCTTCCAGTAGAACAGATTCCGGTTACGAACGTGAAATTTGGAAACGGTTCCCGTGTGGCTATAACAGAGAAGTGTGGGAAGTTTAACATTCAAATTGGAAGGTTCGAGACCACTGTTGACTACATAGTGGAATTACAAGGTGAGGACATGATTTTGGGAGTAGCTTGGCTGCATAAGCTAGGCAAGGTGTTATTTGATTGGGAAGAAATGGCAATTTGCTTGGACTGGAAAGGGAAAACTGTGAAGTTGCAGTGTCAAATTCCGGAGAATTGGAGAATCAATCAGGAAAAAGAACTGAATGTTGTTACCACGAATATACTAAGGCCAAGAAAAATCGTAACGTGGGAAGGGAATAAGGAAACCATCAGTTGGGAACCTGGAATTCTGCCACAAAATCAATGTCTTAATGTTAGCCTTGAGGACAAGGCTCATTTTGAAGTGAGTGGCAATGATAGAACAATGCAAATTAAGAGGAATGAGAGCCCAAAGAGTAGACCCCACTCACCCAAGTCACACACATTTAGTTTCTAGTATGATGAATGCAGAGAATAAAAGCTAGTTAATAACGTCTCTTATTCTAATAATATTCCATTAAAGAAATGAGGGAAGGGGAAGTGGAAAGACATTCAGTTTCAAGAAGGATGAATGGAGGGAATAAAAGCAAATTAATAATGTCTCTTATTTTATGTTATAAAAAGAAGGGAATGGGAATAGGGGAAATACGCATAAAATATTTTAAGAACTAAATAGGGGAATTCTTTCTCTGGTTAGGAGCAATTCTGCTCTGGTTTAGGAGTTCTTAGAACTCTGGTTTAGTTTTTATTTCGGCATCCTTTTCCAATCTCATCATTGTAAGAGATACTACTCTGAATTTTAAAAAATTATATACTTTTTTCTTCCATTAAAATTCTGAGTTCTATCAGTTTGGGTGTATTCATTGTTGGTTCATCTTTATAGTTTGAGTCTATTCATTGTTGGTTGTTGTTGATTTTGAGATTATCATTGTTGGTTTTGGTTTTGATTATCTTTATTGTCTTAAAAAATAAGTTTTGTTGGTTATTCTACAGTGAACCTGTTTATTTATTTATTTATTGTACATGATGGATGAAATGTTTAGTATGATATTTCATCATGGAGGAAATTTGCAGTGAAATGACAAAAAGGAAAGTTGTGCATGTTGGTGGCAAAATAGACGTGTGGGGTAACATAAACCCTGATACCAACAACCTTATTGATTTTGTTACACTGGTGAAAAATTGTAGATTCACTACTACAAAAAATGGTTTTAATAGCGCTTCTACATAAAAGTGCCATAATATAGAGTGCAGAGATGGTTAATAATTGTACTTATTTGATTATGTACTATAAAATAGTGTACATTTAATAACATTTATTGTGAAAATGATATTAAATAAAAGATAAAAAAATTGATTGCATCCTATTGCGTGACTCGTGAGCTCTTACATTAAAACAAAAATGAATAAAATAAATCCTTGAAGCACTCTTTGAAACCTTTTGTCCACCATCTTCTTCAAGTTTACCAAAATACATATTTCTTTCATAAAACCGTCGCTTATAATACCTCACCATCATCATTGTCGACCGAGGGAACCACGTCTCTGCCACATCTCCCTGGACCAATACACCACAAAAATCGTCCCCTAAACCCCTTTTGAAACCCTAGTTCTTGTTTTAGTGGTCTCTCAACACTTGAGCAACCAACATGTGGTGTGACATTGCATCCCTCCAACACCCAACCCTCGCCGTCGTATAACTCATGTTGCTGATGGTTGTCGTAGAAACTTGTCGCTCATTTTTGTTGGAGTAACCTTTTCCTTGGAGTAAAACCGATAACATTCATCGTCGTGATAATATGATGTCACTTGCAGTAAGTATCCCTTTATTTCTTGACCTACTTAGTAGCTCTGGAAACATCAATGCAATGTTAGTTGCTGCACTCAAATACAAGCCAATCGTGGACCTCAAAGACATTACTTCCATTCTTTCAACTATTATGAAAGGTGTCGTGCATCAAGATATTTTTCCATTGCTTAGGGCTTCTGAACCTTGATTGGTTAGATTAATGTTACAATGGTTGTGTTTTATGGTTTTTGTCGTTGTAGGTGAGAATTCAAATCAAGACATCGTATTGTGTGTGTAGGGTTGTTCCCCTCTATCAATTAATATTGAGGATGCTTCTCATAGTGAAGTTGAAATCGAGAAGGCTCTTTAGGTATGCTGGTAAAAACATGCCTTAAAAAATCATCTTGCTCCTTTTTTGTTTTTATCGCAGGTGTATGCTATTTATGAGATAGTTGGTTGAGTCTCACTTATTGGTTGAAACATTCAGTTTTATTTAATGAATGTTTAGCAATTTTGTGTGCTTATATTATTGGTTTTTACTCCTGTAATCATTTGTTATATTCCACATTTTTTTATTCTTGTGCAAATAAACACTTTAGTTGTAGGAGAGATTGCAAGATATGTGTTTTAATTATGTGTTTGTAGATGTCAATTGAAAATTTGTGGAATTGATTGTAGACATATACTCATATGATAAAAGCATCATTCTTGTTTCTAGTTTTCCATGTCTTAACAAAAAAAAAACACTTAGATTTTAATCCCCAGTTTTGACGATTCTTTCAAGAATTATGTATAAAAATTCTTATAAATAGGGTGGACCATTTGAAGAGCTTTGAATTCTTAGTATTATTATAATATAATCCCTTGCTTTAATGTTTCTTTTTAGAATTATGTCATCATATTTTTCTATTACAATTTATAAGGCTGCTATCAAGTGCAATGGAGGAGTGTTATTAACTCACTTTGAGCCAAGTACCTATGACAGTGAAGTGAAACATGGATATATTAATGAAGCCAATCATTGCTAGCAAAATATTTTTCTTAACATAGTTGAAATTTACCTCATTAGACATAGTATATTTTTTTTATAGGTTTGGAATTTTGTCTACTAGTTCTACTCATCAGACAAAGAAAAAAGAGATATGCTTTGTGTGCAAATTAAATTACAATGAAATAGAAAAATTGGACCATGGTTTGTGAAACTCGTCATAGTGATTTCATACGAGGTCTCTTTTTGCTAGTATTGTTTATTTACATATTCTATGTATGCAATAGTGTATCTTGTGATAAAATGTCAAAGAAAAATAAGTTTATGTTTGATATCAGTAATGGAGAAGATTTTTTCTTTGTTATGTTTCCTTTGTTTACATGGGTGAGATGGGAAAAGAGATATATAGCATGAAAGGACGTAGAGACGATTAGAAGAACAACTTAGGAAATTCATAAGTTGTAGGTGAAGTTTCCATATTCAGCTAGCGATAATAGACTAGTGGTTTATGTCGTGGGCAAAGATTGATGTGAATAAGAGGTTTTACATTAGTTACATTTAGTTATCGGGAAATTTGGTGATGTTGAATATATGTTATGAAGTGGTTTCTATATTTTGTTATTTCTATTATTACATAACCAATATTGTGTTATACATTAGTTGAATATATCTTACGAAAGGAAGCAATATGGTGGTCTGAATACTAATTATTTTGAGTATTTTGTTTAAAATAAATAACCCTTAAATAATGCTTCTTTAAGAAAACGCTATAATAAGTTAGAGGTTTTAATTTCGAGGACATTTATAGAAGTTTTAAGCGCTTTTAAAAGCCAAAAAATGCTCTACAAAAAGTCTTTTTTTGGCATAGTGAGATTATCATAGCATTGCTAGGTTTTCTTGGACGAAACCAAATGAAGATATTGATTTTGATATTGGTATGAGACCTATGAGAGTTGATCATTATGTTTTGGATATGATTTAGGATACAAGGATTAATGGAAATAAGGTTAAAATTTATTTTGAACACCCTATTATCGAAGAATCTGAATGTGTAGAATTGACTAAAGAAGACATGGAAATGCTTGAAAGATTGATGCCTACACAAGAACAAGATGTTACTACTCAACCTGAACAAGTTCCTTATACACTGGTTCCTACTAATGCTCAATTAGTTCCTTCTTACTGGTTCCAACTACTGCTCAACCAGTTGCACCGATTCCTACTACATAGGCTCTGTACCTACACATGCTTCTGCACGTATTGCCCAACCATCAAAGACTAACCAAGGGAAGGAAAAGGCAACCCGACAATCAAAGAGTTACAAATGGAATGAAAAGGCAGAAATCCAACCAACAAAGAGAAACAATGGGAAGAAAATGGCATCCCAATCAGCAAAGAGTAACAAAGGGAAAGAAATGGCAGCCCAACCAAAAGAGTAAAAGGAAAACTAGAAAAAAATTTAGGATTAGTAGTAGGGAAGGGTGTTCTCTACCAATTCCATTTGATTCATCAAGTGAAGATAGTTCATATGATGACGATTTTGAGGTACAATATATGTTGGGGCACCAAGATAATTATTCTGAAACCCATGATTCATCAAGTGATGAAGATATACCAATGCACATACAAGATGAAGTTGATAGTGATGAAACCTATCAAACTTATCACTCTGAAGAATTGAGGAGTCCACTTAGTATTGACGATGAGAGTGAATATAGTGAAAAAACTATATTTCCTCAATTTAATGAAGCTATTGGTTTTGGTAATATTAATTTGGAATTGGAATGGAATTCAACAATCTGCCAACCTTCAAATTCGTAGTGAAGGGTTATACCATTCATTTAGGAAGACAAATAAAGTAGGTGAAGAATGATAAGATAAGGGCAAAAGCCATATTGTGTCCAAAAAGATTGTAAATGGACAATCTATTGTTAAAGAATGAGAAGACAAGAGTGTTAAAGAAGTTTCCAAGTTAAAACTATTATCGAATAACACTCTTGCTCAAGAGTGTTCAAGAACAAACAATCTAATAGAAAGTGGGTGGTGAAAGTCATGGAAACTAAGCTAAGAACACATCCAAATATTACTCATGGTGAAGCCTTTGACCATATGAAAATGGAGTATGGGATCATTGTTGACTACACTTGAATTTTAGAGAAATTAAGGAAGCAAGGCAATTGGTGGAAGGTAGTGAAAGGGAATAATATGGTCTTATATGGGATTATGCACATGAGCTTATTAGGAGTAACCGATACACTATTGCAAAAATAAATATATTTCGTATTCTAGACTCACCACCACAATTTCAAATGTTCTATGTCTGTCTTGATGCATGTAAAAAAAGAATTCAAGGCTGGTTGTAGGTCTTTTATTGGTTTTGTTGGATGCTTCCTAAAGAGTTACTCTTGGGAAAAAAGTGAAACAATCAAATATTTGTCATTGCATATGCAATTTTGGATGTGGAAAACAAAGGATTTAGGCCCTCTAAAGTGAAAAGTTAATAAAGTGAGTATATCGAGGACCAATTTTATAACCATCCATGATTGGTCATGCATGTGTATATAATCTCAACCATTGATTTGTTTATGAACAATTGATATTACTCACTTTATTCTCTAGAGTGAGTTGCTCACTTTAGAGGAGTCTAATACAATTGGAAGTGATTTTGCACTCTTTTACATGAAGACCTTGGAGATCATGTTCCACATGACTGGAATTTTATGTCTAACATGCAGAAAGTACCTAATATAACTTAAGGACTATATTGATAATACATTTTTTAATTTAGGGATAAATTGGATAGTAAGATATATATAATTCAAGGATAATATTGATATACTGAAAGTGATGCCATGAGTGCCACATAGATATTGTGCCATGAACTTAAGGAGAAACATTACAAAAAATGGAAACATAAAGAGTTGAGGGTTGTGGTATATCCCCTATAGTATCATAATTCAATCATCACATGGATAGAATGAAAAGCTTGAATGACATAGCTTTAGAATATATTAACAAGTGGCCTAAAGAAGCTTGGACAAAGGCATATTGTAAGAAAAATTTATGAGGGATAACATAGTGAACAACACTTGTGAAGTGTTTGATGCCAAAATTTTGAATTATCGTAGGAAGCCAATATGGACTATGAATGAGGCGATTAGATGTTATATGATGAAGACTATTAGTTCAAACTTGTTGAAGCTTGTAGGGAGAACAAGCCCTTTAAGTCCTTGGTAGCAAAGTAGATTGGAGAATGAAAAGATTGTCAGTAATCGGTGGAGACCTTATTATACAAGTGACACTTTTATGCAACGGTGTCAAGTAGAAGATAATTACATGAGCAAATTGGATGTAGATCTTTTAACACATTCCTAGACATGCATATTTTGGCAATTTACAGGTGTGGATCTATTTCAATATGTTTGTTGTGCATAAAAAGCCATATTTAATGGACCATGTTCCATCATTATGCAAAAATTACACATATATTCATATTTATTGCTTCATTAGTTAAATAGGGGTGCCTTGCATGCATGCATGTGCAACACTAGCACATAGATGCCTAAAGATAGAGGATTATTGTCATGCATGGTTAACATTTGGTTCATATAATGCTACTTATAAATACTTTGTTCAAACAAAAAATTCGCAACAATTTTGGGAACCATGTTAGTATATCAAACTCGTACCGCCCAAAATGAGAAGAACAATAGGCTGGCCAAAAAAATAAAGAAGGAAGGATGGGAATGACGATCCTGTTAATTGATCAAGGATGAAGTGGTCTTTTATGGATGGAAAGTGCAGCATGTGTGGTTTGTTAGGGCACAATAGTAGAAGATGCATGAAACAACATGGAGAGCCATAAGGACAACCACAAAAATAACGATAAGAACAAGGTCAAAAATAGCAACATGGAGATCAACATGGTCAAAATGATCCTTTATAGGTATCTAAATATTTTACAATCCATTTGTCATAGTGTACAATCCATTTAATTGAAAAAACAAACATTTTACAAATTTCTATTTGTCCTAGTTTGTTCCTGATGAAGAAATTGGTATCCAATATGGACTTGTTGAAGAATCTACAATCCAACAAAAGTAAAATGTATGCCTTATTATTTGGGGACTATTTTGCTTGTAAGTAATAAATTTTAAGGACTAATATGACTATAATTACATGTTATAGTTAAAGAGATATGGCATAAGAGGTCCAATAATACTTGGTGATGGATTTGGTGGTTTCGAGCATCAACCAATTACATGTTTAGTTTGTTTACATGGCGAGATGGGAAAAGATATATATAGCATGAAACGACATAGAGATGATTAGAAGAACAACTTAGACAATACATGAGTTGTAGGTGAAGTTTAATATTCAGCTAGCGATAATATACTAGTGGTTTATGGCATGGGCAAAGATCGATGTGAATGAGAGGTTTTACATTAGTTGCATTTAGTTATCGGGAACTATTGCTGATATTGAATATATGTTATGAAGTGGTTTCTATGTTTTGTTATTTGTATTATTATGTAACTAGTGTTGTGTTATATATTAGTTGAATATATCTCATGAAAATGAAGCAATATGGTGGTCTGAACATATAATCTAGCTTAATTATTTTGAGTATTTTGGTGGTCTGAACATATAACATTTACTCACGAAGTGCTATAAAAAATATACCTCCAATAGCGCTTAAAAGCATTATAATAAGTCTAAGGGTTTGAAACAGGGGCATTTTATAGCACTTTTAAGAGTTTTGAAAAGCCAAAAAATGCGATATAAAAGCCTATTTTGGCATTGTAAGATTATCATAGCATTGCTAGGTTTTCTTAGAAGAAACCAAATGAAGATATGGATTTTGATAGTTGATCATTATGTTTTGAAATTTATTTTGAACGCTCTATTATCAGAAAACTTGAATTTGCAAAATTGATTGAAGAAGAAATGACAATGCTTGAAAAGTTGATGCCTACACTAGAACAAGATGTTACTACTCAACCTGAACAAGTTTGTTTTGCACCGGTTCCTACTACTGCTCCGTTAGTTCCTTCTGCATCGGTTCCTACTACTGCACTAGTTCCTACTACTACTCAACCTGAATGCTTTGATGAAAGTCAATACTTTGAAGAAGACAAATCTTTTGCATATCCTCTTGTGAACATTTTGAATCTACTACTTATCTGAGGGTCCATGAGACATGCTTCGATCATCATATCCTTTGTTTCCTCTATCTTCATACCAAGATACACTAAATCAATTACAAGGATTCATTTAGGAAAACTTTCTATGGCAAATCAATCTCAAAAGATTTGATACAAAACTTCATGATGTATGTTGATTTCTTGCAATTGGAATAACAACCAGAAACCCTAAACGATCTCTATAAAAGGACGTGCATTCCTCACTTGAAACACATAATAGAAATTGCACTGCTATAAGCGTATACAACCGCGTATGCACTCTCGCTCTTAATAATTCGTTTTACCTACGTGCTGAGATAAGTTTATGAGATTACAACTTTGTAAACTCACTTTTGTGAGATCTTTTTCAAAACACCTAAGCTTATGCTTTAGTAACCTAGCCCAATTGTGGATGCCTTACTCAACAGCTTGACTGTACTTTTCTAGAAGGTTGAGAAGACTTGAACAGATTTGACTAGTAGGTTTTCAGTAAAAGTGTAATTCATTGGTGAACTAGTGGATTAAAACCTTCAGGTTAAAGGGACTGGGCATAGCTACCGTGTTGGTGGTGAACCATAATAAATTGGCTGTTATTCTGTTTATTTCCGCTCATCTTCTCTGTTTTTCGTAACTTTAGTTTAGTCATGTTAAAAAGATTTTAAAAAGAATCACAATTCAAACCCATCATTTCTGGTGTTCCTCATTCTACATGCATTAGAGCTTGATTTCAAAGTTGAGCTCTTAATCGTGTTTAAGTAAAGATCTGTTATTATGACAAACTGTGGTGACGAAGTTACAAGTGGAAACTTTAACGGGCCTTCCCTATTCGATGGTGAAAGATTCGAGTACTGGATAGACAAACTTAGAAGCTTTTACATCTCTCACAATCCTTAACTCTAGGACATAGTCGAAGCTGGCTATGAGGCTTCAAAAGATGTTGTTGGTGGTTAAATATCTAGAAAGGTTCTCGACTCTGAACAAAAGAAACAATATAAAATGCATCATAAACCCAAAACCTTCATGATGAATGTTTTCACCTTAAAAGAGTTTGAAAAATGTAGCAAAGAAACAACAAAGAGTATCTTTGATGCTATGGTTTTCAACTACGAAGGAAACAAGTAGGTATAAGAAGTCAAAGCTAATTCACTCTTCAGAAAGAATGATCTCTTTCAGATAGAAGAAGATCAAAACATTGAGACAATAATCTCTAGATTCCAATCTCTGGTTTTTGGACTGAAGGTTCTCCAAAAGAGTACACTACCTCTGACCACGTCAAGAAGATCCTTTGAAGTCTTCTCAACAAGTGGAGACCAAAGGTAACAACTATTCAAAAGGCTAAGGATAAAAATAAATTGCCTCCAGAAGAGCTAATGAGGTCACTCTGATATCATGAGATTGAACTGGTTGAAGATGAGCCCAAAAATAAGTCAAATTCATTGGTTCTCAAGTCCCAAGGAAAGAAGGTGATATCTAAGGCTCTACAAGCTACTAAAGACTCAAAGGAAAGCAAATTGGACAATCAAAGTGAAGAATCAAATGATAAAAAGTTGTCCTTTATCTCAAGAAAAATCCAACACATGTGGAACAACAAAAAAGAAATCTTTTCCCAAAAGAGATTTTAGACGGTCCTAAAATAGTAGAGAAGGAAGTGAAAAATTGGACAAGAAAAGACTAATAGCTATGATTGCAAAGAACCAAGTCATTTCAAATCACAATGTCCTAAACTTGAGAAAGCAAAATGCCAGAGGAAAGACTTCAAGATAAAGAAGAAAGGTCTTACGACCACTTGGGATTACTCTTATGAATCAATTGATGAAGAGCATGCAAACATGGCTCTGATGGCAGATACTCACTCTGATTCATACTTTGAATCTGCTGATGGGGAAATTGAGGTATTCTCTGACCTATCTCGTAGTGAACTCATAGATATGTTAAATGATTTCCTCAACAAGAATTATATGGTTTCTTCAAAACTTAAAACTCTAAAAAAGGCTCATGACATCTTAACAAGAAAATGTAGTTTCCTTGCAAAGGAGTGTAAAAACCTAAAAAGGGGAAATCTAACTTTGAAATAAATTTTTTCAAAGCTTCAAAGGATAGAGCTTGCAATTTTGTTAAGTACGAAATAACCTTTCAAGAATTTCTTGCAAACAACATAAACAAAAGCAAACAAGCTTTTGTGATTTACTCAGCCTGATATTGTTTGCGCATATTACCATAAAAAAGGTCATAACAAAATAACTTGTCCAATGTAGAAAACTTGGAAAGAGAAGATAACTTTCAGAACTAACAAACTAGGACCCAACCAAATTTGGGTACCTAAAATTAAAATAATTTACCTTGCAGATATCCTTAGCAAAAAAGTTAAAATACTAGTCATGGTACCTGGATAGTGGATGCTCTTGACACACAACGGGAGAAAAGTCTATGTTCCAAGACCTGACCCTCAAGAACGGAGGATTCGTAGGATTTGGAGGTGATAAAAAAGGTAAGATCATTGGGAACGAGACAATAGGTAATGATTCTCTTCCCTCTATTAAGAACATTTTACTTGTAAAAGGACTAATGCATAACCTACTGAGCATAATTCAATTAAGTGACATTGGTTATGATGTCTTCTTCAATAAAAATTCTTGTAAGGAAATAAGTCAAACAGATGGATCCATACTATTCACTGGCCAAAGGAAAAATAACATTTACAAAATAAACTATATTATTTAAATAAATAAGAAGTCAAGTGTCTTATGTGTGTCAAAAGATTAGGACACGCTAATTTGAGGTTCATTTCAAAATTGAAGACTTGAATTAGTCAAAGGCTTGCCAAATCTTAAGTATGAATCATGTGTTCTTTGTGAGGCATGTCACAAAGGGAAGCAAACAAAATCTTTTTTTCCCTTTGAAAACGTTGTTTCCATTTCTAGACCACTTGAACTTTTACATCTTGATCTATTTGGCCCTGTAAAGAATGCCTCTATCAGTGGTAAATAATACTCACTTGTTGTTGATGACTATTCCATATGGACATAGGTAAAGTTTCTAAAACACAAGGATGAGTCACATAAACTCTTCACTAAATTTTGCAAACAAGTGCAAAATGAAAAAAGTTTTTGTATAACAATGATTCATAGTGATCATGGGGGTGAATTTGAAAACAAACTTTTTAAAAACTTTGGTGAAGAGAATGACATTTTACATCACTTTTCCTCCCTTAGAACACCCCAAGAACGGTATTGTAGAAAGGAAAAATAGATCTCATTAGAAGATGAAACGTACCATGATTCACGAAATGAACATTGCATGTTATATTCATAATAGAATCTATATTAGACCTATTCTCCATAAGACTTCTTATGAATTGTGGAAAGGAATAAAACCCAACATTTCATGTTTTCATCAGTTTGGTTGTATATGCTATATTTTGAAAACCAAAGACAAGATTGGCAAGTTTGACTCACGATCTCAAAAGTGCACCTTTTTAGGATACTATGAAAGGTCTAAAGCATACAAGGTATACAACAAAGAAATACTGATTATTGAGGAATTAATTCATGCTTAGTTTGATGACAAAAAGCTTCACCATAAAAATTCAAAGTTAGACGTAGAATTTCAGATCTACAGATTTCATATGAACTAGATATATTAGAGGAACCAAATAAATGAGACCAATCAACAAATTCAGTCCAAAATGAATCAAAAGATCGAGCTAACAATTCAGATCAAAAGCATCAAGAATCCAAGCCTTGACAGTAATGTTGGAACCAAGTTGGTTTTAAGTACTTAGGATTTTGATGTTTACAAAAAGCACTCCATGTAATCTTATTTTGTACCTTGAATTATTACATTAAATGCCACCAGAAGATGAAGTTTCCAGAGGCAGAAGATGAAGACACCAGATAATGCATCCATAAGGTACTAGAGGATGCATCCTGAAATTACCAGAGAATATCTTTGCTGGCCCATATCAGAAGGAAGCAAAGTCAGAAGGAGACCTGGACCAGACCAGAAGGAATCCTGGCAGAGGGAGACTTGATCCAGACCAAAAGGAATCATAAGTCAGACTTAGTCCAGAAGTTATTATGACCAGAAGATGGCCTGACAGTGAAATGATAAACAGCCCAGACTTGATCCAGACTTAATCAGAGGATAAGTTAATGGCTCCAGAACAAGAGATTCAATCCAGATTTGACCCAGACCAGAAGATAGCATGGTTCAGGGTATGAAACTAAGTCCAGACCAGAAGAAATGATGTCCAGATTTGATCCAGACTTGATCAAAATCAGGAGGTAAAATGTCCAAACTGAAATATCATTTGTCCAGTTTTAATTTCAGTTCAATCCAGACCCAGTTCAGAATTGGTCTAGATCAGAGGGAAATGGTTCAGATCAATGGTCAAGATTTAAGTATATGGCCCAGTGTTGGCCGAGATCAGAAGATCAGACTATGTCCCAGTGTTGGCCGAAATCAGAAGGTCAGAAAGTGTGGTCCAGCATTGGCCGAGATCAGAGGATCACAGCAGATCAGTTTGCAAGTCCAGGTTGGCCGAGATCAGAAGATCAGAAAGTGTAGTCCAGGGTTGGCCGAAATCAGAGGATCACAATAGATCACTTAGTATGGTCCAGATGTGGACTAGCACAGAAGATCAAACGGTCCAGAATTAATCATGATGTAATCGGTGGAGATTTAATTTAATTTGATCAAAGTATTAAAAGGATTTGTTACCAAAATAAAGTGAAGTCGTTTGGGAGTTCAGAAGCTATTGGCGGGAAGAAAGATTTGTTCTAGAATTAATTAAAGACAGGATTGACCCAAGTTATTTATGAAAGCAAATATGGAGCTAAAAAGATATGTTTTTTAATTCTATGAAACCCGATTGGTCATAGTATTTTGGTAAGAGAATCCAGCAAGATACAACTCGAAATTAAGCTTGGAAGAGACCCTAATGTGCATCTATAAAAGGAGGCTCAAGGCAGAATACTGAGCATCGAAAATCACAAAAGAGTCATACACTTCCAAAAGCAAACACTTAAGTTTTCAGTGAGGTTAATTGTGAGTTCCAACTTTCCAGAAGCAAGCACTCGTGTTATTTTCTTTCCCTTGTGTTAGATCTAAGTTGTTGAAGTAGAGTCTACAATCTGAGGGAGTCAGAAGGGGTAGTGTAACATCCTCTAAATTTATTATTTAAAATAATTAAGACTTATAAATATATATATTTCGTTATTAATTTAGGTGTGATAATTATATTACCTTCTTTGACTTATTGTAGTTGATAAAATTATTAGTAAGAATTATTTAATCAATGGAGAAGTTTTATATAATTATATATATATATATATATATATATATATATATTTGTTTTTTTAGTACAAGAAGAATTTGAGCTAAGGGTTTGTGGCTAGGTGTGACCCAACCCGTAATAGAAATTTGGGCTTGGAGTTTGTGGCTTAGTTTTTGTATGATCAAGGTTAAGAAAAAATAATACTAAATAAATAAAATAATATTTTCTCCGTTCTATTCTTTATTTGGGCCCAACACTATCTACCCAATAATCTCCACTTTAAATTTTCCCTAAAGTCCACAATATTTCCATACTAAGTAATAGTAAACAGAAAAAAATACCGAAACCCTAGCCGTCATCTCCTTCACACCTCATCTCCTTCGTGCAGCAAACTTTTCGTGTGAACAACTTTGTGGGGGCTTAGAGATTCGTACTAGGAAGAAAGCGGCCAAGGTAAGGGCTTTTCCCCACACAAATTTGAGTTAGACCGTTAGTTGGATGACATAGAACTAATAATTGTAATTGCTTGCTTTTGAAAGAAATAAATGTAGACTAATAAAATAAAATAATGGAATATGAAATCCTTTACGTCGAGTTCGATATGTAATGTATGTCTTTTTAAGAAGTAAAATATGAATTTTTATATTATACATGATAGAGTTTTAATTTTTATGATGGATATGAAGCAAAATATGATTTTTCTTGTGTTATATATATGATAAAGTTTTGATTTTGATGATGTATTATGAGTTGGAGTTTGAAGTTTCTTGTTATATATAAAGTTTTAATCTTTATGGTGTAAATGAAGTCAAGTCCCGATTTTTATGCGTACGTGGTGAAAATTATTATTGAATGATTATTTGTCTATGAATATATGATTCTCATGATAAGGATGTGTGATATGTGATCTTTGTGATGTGAATAAGATGATGGTTTTAAAAAGGTGATTTTTTGAATGTATATGACATGATTCTTAGTGGGTTGTGTGCGAGTATAATTGTGATAATATATGGTCGTGTCATGGCATATGCATCTTCGTGGGAGTTGCCTTAGTGGCAGGTTTATTTTCCCCATTGGTATGGGTGATCCTTCTGTGTGGAAGTTGCCTTAGTGGCAGGTTTATATCCGGATCATATAGTTTTAGGAGCATGCATTATGCATATTTTTTTATATACGATTTACTGTTTGCGCATTTTTTTCTTTTAAATTACAAGTTTTTACCTTTATATGTTTTGTGTTATTCTTCTATATGTTTAGCTTTGGTTTGATGTGGATGATGGAAAAAATTGACCCTTACAACAACATTTTAGGTACTAATGAGTTCGAGGAGATTCAAGAGTAATTGATGAGTATTAACGTGCGGCGAACGTGGGTTAAAAATGGGGTTTTCAAGACAATTTTGTAATAATAAATATTGCCGCAAAATTTCTATGTTTATTTTTTTTTTTAATTTTTGTCACTAAACTTTTAAATGCATTCGAATTCTATAAATACGGAAGTGGATTTTTGCTTCCGTTAGGAATAATTGATTTTTCCTTTATTTTAGCTTAAATAAACCTTTTTTATAATATTAAACAAATGTGATTGTTACTAATTATTTAAAAGTATAAATGTAGATATTCTTACCAAAAAAAAATTATCGTAAATTTTTCTAAAAGTATTTTTTAGTAATGTTTTGGACCAAAAATCTGGGGCGTTACATTATGGTATCAAAGCAATAATCCTCGGAAAATTTTTGGGGGGACGATTATGTATGACGCATGCCTTGATTTATGTGTGATGTTTGACCTTGGTATATTTTATTCTATGATTTATTACTAATTTGGTTATATATATTCATATAGGGAAAATACAATTTGCATTGATTATTTGGTCTCTTTTAATACTGATTGATTTTTTTTTCTTCTTCTCAAAAATAGAAATTTTCCTTCAATTAATTGCAATTATGATATGCCTTAAATTCTTAATCCTATGATTTGAAATAGTTTTAATTTAATTCAATGCAATAATTAATTACGATTTTATGATGATATAAATTATGAATTTATTGCATTATAATTTGAAATTATCTCCATTTAATTTGATTCAATGCAATAATAACTTTTAATTTTATGATGTTGTGAATTTACTCTCGTGATTAGAATTTTTTTTTTTAATAATTGTCGTTTGTATGTTATGAATTTATTATTTGTGAATTAATGACGTTATGAATTTAATATTATGATGTTATGAATTTACTCTCGTGATTTAAATTTTTTTTTAATTATTGTTTGTATGTTATGAATTTATTATTTGTGAATTAATGACGTTATGAATTATATATTATGATGTTATGAATTTACTCTCGTGATTTAAAATTTTTTTTTAATTATTGTTTGTATGTTATGAATTTATTATTCGTGAATTAATGACGTTATGAATTTAATATTATGATGTTATGAATTTATTATTCGTGATTTGAATTTTTAATAATTGTTTGTATGTTATGGATTTAATAATCGTGATTTAATGACATTATGACATTATGAATGTACTATTATGACATTATCAATTAGTTGAAACTGATTGATGTTTTTTTTTAAAAAACTATAAATGATTAGTTGTTATTTTGTTATACAGTGAAATTATTGCGTAATAAATTAGATTGATTTGATTTGAAAACGACATTTAATTGGTCTCCACCTTAATTATGACACTAATTAGGCCAATTGAATTTATAATGATTATGAATGTTCCTTAATTATTTAATTTTGTGTTATGATCTAAAATTTTATAATAAAGACAATGCGGTAAATCTCTAACTGGTATAAAATTGTATGATTCCCACAATATAAGTGAAGGGTAACACCGTAAAAAGTTGTATTAGTGGAATTCTGACTAAGGAAAGACTTGGTTATTAAGTGGTCCATTGACTCACCTCTCTTTCCTGGGAACTCCACTAGTACACGACTTATCGTGTGACCTAAAGCTATTGTCCCCATAATAGAAGGGAAGGGTAATACCGTAAAAAGTTGTAGTAGTGGGATTCTGGCTAAGGAAAGACTTGGTTATTAAGTGGTCCGTAGACCCACCTCTCTTTCCTGGGAAGCCCCCTAGTACACCAATTTATTGTGTGACCCGAACCTACTATATAGTCGTGAATAAAATATTCCTTACGACCCTAAGGCTACAATGAGATCGTAGTGTCATCCTGATTAGATAATTTATAGGAAGTATGGCTCGTCGCGCGAATCGACCAGTGCCCCAGGGAGAAAGTGACATGACTGAAGCTATCCAAGCCATGAATGCAATGGCTGCCGCAATGGCCCAACAAGCTGCAGTTCAAGCTCAACAGGCTGCAGACCAGGCTCAACGTAATGCGCAGAGGGACCTGAGGGAGGAAGTAGCTATGGCAACAAGAGGACTGACCGAATTCCTTAGGCAAGATCCGCCAAAATTTAAAGGGGAGCATGACCCTGACAAGGCCGACCTCTGGCTGCAGGAGATCGAGAAGATCCTTGAGATCCTCCACTACCCAGATGACATGAAGGTGGAGTATGCCACCTATTTGTTGATTGGTGAAGCTGAAAACTGGTGGCGAGGGGCGAGGCAAATGATGGAAGGAAATCATGAAGAGGTGACATGGGAAGTTTTCAAGAGAAAGTTCTTGGAAAAATATTTTCCGAAGAGTGCCAGGGCTGAGAAGGAGGCCCAATTCCTGAGACTATATCAGGGAAGTCTCACAGTGTCCGAGTATGCAGCAAAGTTTGAGTCCCTAGCAAAACATTTTCACTACTTTCGTAACCAAATGGATGAAGAGTACATGTGTGAGAGGTTTGAAAGCGGGCTCAGATATGAAATTAAGGAATCTGTGGGACCTCTAGAGATACGTCAGTATCAGGTGCTGGTGGAGAAGTGCAAAAAGGTGGAGATCATGAAACGGGGCCGCCTGAACAGAGGTGCTATTAGGGGACCAATGAGACCGCAGGTAGGAAATCAAACACAACCTTACCATTTAATTATGGGGTTCTATCTCTAATTATTTCATTCAAATAGGGAAATGGCGACCAACAAAACAAAGGCAGTCAGTTCCAACAGAAAAAGCCGTATGCCCGCCCAAAGGGGACTACTGGAGATCGACCGGGACCCCAAAACAGGGGAGATCAGAGGCATCAGAGTCCAACACAAAACCAGGCGCATATTGTTCGATGCTATCACTGTGGACAGGAGGGACATAGGCTGACTGAGTGTCCAAGAAGAACCAGGATATGTTATGCTTGTCAAAAACCAGGCCATATGGCAAAAGATTGTCGGGAGAAGGATATTGTCAACAACAAGGATGTGGCACGCCCTACTGCTCGAGGACGTGTTTATCACATTAGAGGAGAAGAAGCACCATCTTCCTTAGAACTTATCCATGGTGAGTGTCTTATTGCTGGAAAAATACTTTCTGTGATATATGATTCTGGGGCAACACACTCGTTCATTTCATTAGATTGGGTGGAATCGCTCCAACTAGATGTCACTACCTTACCATTTGATTTAATGGTTACCCTTCCCTCTGTTGAACCAGTAAAATGTAATTTGGCGTGTTTGCAATGCTCGCTGACTGTGTTTAAAATGAATTTTAAGATCGATTTAATTTGTATTCCTCTGAAACATCTTGGAGTAATTTTGGGAATGGATTGGTTGTCTAGCAACTACATCATGTTAGACTGTGCCCGACGGAACGTGATATTTCCAGGTCCCGATATTTCGAAGTTCCTTTCAGCCAACAGATTGAAGTTTTCTCTGAAGGAAGGGGTCCAGAAATATGTGTTTCTCAACTCAGTCAACATGAGTCCAGAGGTTGTTGTCGATGAGATCCCGGTAGTGAAAGATTTCTTTGAGGTTTTCCCACCAGACGTACCAGGACTACCCCCAGTCCGTGATGTCGAATTTTCTATCGAGGTTATTCCAGGTACTGGACCCATCTCTATCGCTCCTTACAGAATGGCCCCCTTAGAGCTATCAGAACTAAAGAATCAATTGGAAGACCTTCTGTTTAAGAAATTCATTCGGCCTAGTGTGTCACCATGGGGAGCCCCCGTGTTATTGGTCAAGAAGAAGGATGGAAAGTCGAGATTGTGTGTTGATTATCGACAACTCAACAAAGTCACAATAAAAAACCGATACCCTTTACCTCGCATTGATGACTTAATGGACCAACTCAGAGGGGCAGAGGTGTTTTCTAAGATTGATCTAAAGTCAGGATACCACCAGATTCGAGTGAAAGAAGATGATATATCCAAGACAGCCTTTAGAACGCGATATGGGCACTATGAGTACCTGGTGATGCCTTTTGGAGTGACCAATGCGCCAGCTATCTTCATGGATTATATGAACCGTATCTTCCGTCCGTTCTTAGACAAGTTTGTGGTGATCTTTATTGATGACATCTTGATTTATTCCAAGAGTCGGGAGGAACATGAGGAACATTTGCGTCAAGTTCTGCAAGTACTGAAGGAGCAACAACTATACGCCAATCTAGGAAAATGTGAATTTTGGTTGGAAGAAGTGAAGTTCTTGGGACATGTAATTTCTAAGGAAGGGATCGCTGTCGACCCATCCAAGGTAGAAGCCGTGATGGCATGGAACCAACCGCAGACAGTCACAGAGATTAGGAGTTTTCTGGGGTTGGCTAGGTACTATAGGAGATTTATTGAGGGATTTGCCAAGATTGCTGCTCCATTGACACACCTTACGAAGAAGAACCAGATTTATGCTTGGACTGAGGAGTGTGAGAAAAGTTTCCAACTGATGAAAGAGAAACTAACTACATCTCCAATGTTAGTGTTGCCATAACCAGAAGAGCCATACGAAGTTTCTTTTGTTGCATGTAATAAAATTACTCTATATCAAATGGATGTGAAAAGTGCTTTCTTAAATGGTTACATAAATGAATAAGTGTATGTCAAAAAAACCTTCAGGCTTTGAGGATAGTGAATTTCTAGACCATACCTTCAAACTAAAGAAATCCTTGTACGTTCTAAAACAAGCTCCAAGAGCTTGGTATGATAGACTAAGCAACTTTCTATTAAAAATTGATTTTGAAAGAGGCTAGATCGACACTACTTTATTTAGAAAAACATCTAAGAATGACCTTCTGATTGTCCAGATAAACTCTTATGTCACTTTAATTCTAAAATTCTTGTTTTACTTCTGCCTCTGATCACTTAACCCAATTGTTATCACTTTTATTCTTAGTAAATCACCAAACCCAAGCCAGTTTTAAATAAATTAGCAAAAAGATTCCAACTTAGTCAAATTCTCATGTTTACAGCTTCAAAGCAGATCCACCTTGTTTAGAAAATCAATAGGAGATGACATTCCTATTATTCAAATATATGTTGATGACATTATTTTTGGATCTATGCATTCTTTGTCAAGAATTTAGAAGGGCATATACATTCATCAAACCTAGTATACAAAAAAGCTTCTTAAGAAGTTTAAGATGAATTATTGCAAACCTATGGCTACACAGGTGCACCTTACTTGCTCACTGGAAAAAGATGAATTAGGCCAGAAGATTGACCAGAAAAGATACAGAGGAATCATTGGATCACTTCTATACCTTACTGTTTCCAGACTCAATATTTTATTTAGTGTGTATGTGTGTGCAAGATTTCAGGCTGATCCAATAGATTCTCACTTAATTGCTATTAAGAAGATCCTTAGATATCTGAAGAAGTGGCTATTGTGATTCCTACTATGCTGGAGACAAACTTGAAAGAAAAAACACCAGTGGAAATTTAACATTTCTTGGTGAAAATATAATCTTCTGGTCAAGTAAGAGACAAAGTACAATTGTAATGGAAATAATAGAGGTTGAGTACATTTCAGCAGCTGGCTGCAGCACCGAACTGCTATGGATGAAACACCAACTAGAAGATTACAAAATCCTTGAGAATAATATTCCTGTATTTTGTGATAATACTTATGCTATTTTCCTAACAAAAAACTCAATCTTGCATTCTAGGGCTAAACATAGAAAAATTAAACATCACTTTATTAGGGACTTTGTTCAAAAAGGAGTATTAAATATTTAGTTTATAGACATATTCACCAAACCACTAGTTGAAGACATACTTGAATTCATTAAGATAAATCTGAACCTTACCTTTATACTCGATTAATGTTGTGCTATGCCTTGATCAATTTAGATTCATATTAGTATGTATTTTATGTTTTGTCTACTCCCATAAAAAAAAGGGCATGACAAAAAAAAAATTTTCAAGTCTTTTTGTCTGATGATAAAAGGGGGAGAAGGATATTTAAGAACAATTTCTTTTATGATCTATTTATGTGGGGAGAGAAAGTGTGTCCATGTGAGGAGAAAAGAATTGTAAAACTAATTAGACTTAGGTGGAGTCTTAAGTAAAAGGGAGTCAAGTAATAAAAGCCAATAAATTTTTATAAAAAATTAAAATTTTTTCATCATTAAAAAGAGAGATTGTTGGAACCAAGTTGGATTTCCTCTTGTGATTTTGATGTTAACAAATGTATTTTATGAGAAAAATTTGTATGGACTAATGGCTTCATTAAGTGTGTAGGAATTAGAACAGGAAATCAAAAGAAACAACATCAGAAGAAGAAATCAAAATCAGATATCAGAAGCAAATGGGTGATTGTTGGAACCAATAATTAGAACAGGAAATCAAGAGAAAAAACATGAATAAAAAAATCTGAAGCAGATATTAGAAGCATGTGACCAAAGGAAGTCACCAGAGGAAATAACAAGAGGCAAAGACTAGAGGAAGCAAAGTCAAAACACTGCCAATGCACGTGCTGTTGTGTGCTCACATCTACCCCTAAAGTTTTGCCTGTTATGATTATGAGCGTCGGCCTTTAAAGATTGATATGTGCTTCCTATTAGCATGCCTATAAGAAATAGTATTTTTGCACGCCTTTGAGGGACATTATTTATGTATGCCTCTGAGGAACAATATCTCTGCATGCCTATAAGGAACAATATCTTTGCATGCCTCTGACGAAGTTTACCTTCTACATGACTCTGAAATTCTAAGCTATTGTTCAAGCTTCCCTCTAAAGCTCATGTTCTGCTAGCTCTAATAATTGCATCATATTCCAGAATGTTGCCTCTAATTAGAAACCTTAAAAGTTGCACTAACTCTGATAATACAACAAAGGTGAAGAGACACAACATCTACTCCAACAATCAAGTCAATGATTCCGGTGGAGAAAAGTCAATGACTCAGATAGAAAGTCAACGACTCTGATAAATTGTCAAAATACATAAATGGACTTAGTCGTATCAAAAATTTTGAAGGTCAAATAACATGCCCAGATTTGTTTGCGCCTCAAAATCCAATCAACAGTGTAAAGGAAGACTCAGCTGAATAATTTCCAAATGAAATCGAGAGAAAATATGCATCATGTATTTTTAGAAGAGTTGCTCATATCAAATTTGGAAATAAGGAAATGGCTAACGTTCATATTATCAAAATATATATTTCATAATAATATTTGGAAGAAAAATTTGTTGATCAAGTTAGAATGAAGATATGACTCATAATTCACAAGGGACTAAACTAAAGCCCTAATTTTAATTGTAAATAGATAATCAAGGCTGAAGAAAAACTCAACGAACCAACAAATTGAGAAATCCTAAAAACCAAAGTTTTTCAGAAAAACCTCAAGAGCTCAATTTTTCTAAGTATTCAGAGTTTAAGGTTTTATGTTAGCAAAACACTTGCTCAATGTAAAATATTCTAAGTGTTGTAGTGTGAAAAAATCATTGTATCAAATCTGCTTAGTAGAAATAAAACCAAACCAGTTTCCAACTCATTGTAACCTAGCCCGAAAGTGGCTTTAGTGTGCCTTAAGCAATATATGGATCTCAGGTTGTAGGTCAAGTGAGTAGTTTTCCTCTAAAAATCTATTGGAGTAGAGAAGACTTGACTTGTAGGGTCAAGGTATGGTTTGCCTTAAAAAGTCTGTAGGTCCAGGTTGTTTTGAGAACACTGACTTGTAGGGTCAAGTGTTGTGTAATTTAAGGTTTTGAATTAGTGGATAAATCCTTCGGTGTGAGTGGATTTGACGTAGCTACTAAGTTGGTGGTGAACCAGGATAAAATCATGTGTGTTGTTTTTACATATGCATTATCTATTTTACTGATGCCTCTAATTAGTAAAATTGTTTAAGTCACCAAATCAAAATTAGAATTAAGAAAAGAGTTTTAAATTAGAAACACAATTCAACCTTTCTTCTCGTGTTTGCGCACCTTCAGGTTTCTTCTTCCTCGTCATCTTTAATCCTTGGAGTCTGGACAACTCTTTTCCTTTTTTTCTCAAACACTTTTGTAGCCTTTGGTAGAGGTAGACAAACTAGAGCCATAACTTGGCCAGACTGAAACATCGATAGATACTCTAGAACAACTTCCTTGTTATCTTCTGTAAATATGGGAGCACAGAAGTCGTCAACCTCATAGGGAATGGCCTTACAGCCATTGGCTTGTCCTGTTGACCTTTTGGAATCACCACTAGGTCAAATACAGTTCTTGGGAGATACCAATCTCAACTTGATGAGGTTGGAGATGTTGAACATGGGAGCATATGAAAAGACCAAATGTTCCTCTTAAACGGATCCTCCAACTTTCTCTAGGGCCTAAATAAAAGGAGTACACATGAGTACAACAGTTATCAGTCTAGAGTTGATGACACATGACCTCGTGTATTCCAAGATGATGCGGGGAAGGTTTGTCCTGATCCTTTGAGAAATGTTCCATATTAGAACATTGTGTTCTTTGCTAATGTGGGCCACTGACCCACTTTTTGGCACCAAACACCCAATACAAATTTTAAACAAAACTCTATACTTAAAGTGTACAAACTTAAAGTTCACCATGGGGTCTTCGAACAACTCTTTGTTGATTTTGAATGTGCCAACCTTCGACACATACCCCTTCTCAGTCAACATGCCTTCATCTGGGCATCTGGTGATGGCAGCAAATGATTGCCACGTTATCTTGATATGAAGCCCTAACTCGGTGCTTGGTAGATCGTAGTCTAAGTTTGCATCAGCGAACCTCCAAAACCCTTTAACTAGAACTTCCAAAGCGATCTCTTGCTCTAGCTTAAAATATTCAAACCAACATACTCTAGTAAGGTCCTCAATGAAATCAAACTCATTCGCAGCTAGGTTTGTGAAGTCAACCTTTAGTTTTTGAAGACTCTCTAACTGATCCAGATTACATTACAGAGTAGGAAATAGGAGATGTTTCCGATTGAGCGGATTGAGGAAGAACTCAAAGCCATCAAAGCAGGATAGATTCAAGGAGAATTAGCGAAGTTAAACGGTTTGAAAAGAAAAGAAAGTGTGCCAGTGGTGAGAGTAGTGGGCGATAAATGATTTTACGAGCAAAAAACGATTGAGTTTCTAATCCCATTACTAGTACGCATGCACGAGTAACACTTGTCAGAGAACTTACGAGAAAGGAAATTGTTCATATTCAAGATTAGTTTAATTTAGATTGACCAGAGGCACAAATAATTTCAATGTCATAAGAGGCAGATCATACACACATTTAACCATTCACTCTATTTTACCATAAGCAAACATACGGAGGATTCAACATCATTTTTTATCAATAAAATATTTAGGTGTTTATTTATAATACTAAATCTATCCTCAACAAGGGGTTTTGTGAAAATATCAAGCACCTAATGATCAGTGCTAACAAATTTAATGTCTAAAATACCCTTCTTGAATGTAACATAGAGTTTTTGGTTAAACATATGGCTAAAATATTACCACAAAAGATATGAATGTTACTCTCATAAATTTTGAAATCTTCAAGTTGATATTTCATCCACAACAATTGAGTACTTCAACTAACTGCTGAGATATACGCTGCTTCTATTGTAGACAGAACAATAATGCCTTGTCTTTTGCTCGACCAGGAGATTTGATTATCACCAAGGAATGTACAATTTCCAATGGTGCTTTTCCATTCTAGCTTATCTCCAACATAGCTAGCATCACAAAAACCTACTAACATGTACTAAAGGATGACTTATAACACATACCAAGGTTAGTAATGCCTTTCAGATATCTAAAGATCCTCTTAACATCTGTTACTTAGGATTCTATAGGGTCAGACTGAAATCTGGCACACACAAACAACACATAATATCAGGTCTAGAGGCAGTTAAGTAAACGAGGGAACCTATCATTCCTCAATATATCTTTGTCAAGAGAACAGGTTGGATGCATAGGTGTGGCCATTTGCTTACAGTCATCCATTTTAAACTTCTTAAGTAGATCTCTTGTGTACTTGGTTTGGTGGATAAGTATGCCATCTAGTTTTTGATGAATTTGAATTCCAAGAAAGAATTTTAATTCGCCCATCATGCTCATCTCAAGTTCAGTGTGCATTAGCTTAGCAAACTCTTGGCAAAGCATGCCGTTAGTATAACAAAAAATAATATCATCTATAAAATGCAAACCTAGCTGAAAAAGTTAATGTTTTAAAAAATCAAAGGGATGAATTTAAAACAGAAAATGCAACTCTGAAAACTGATATTACTGAACTTAAAACAAAAAAAAGCAACTCTAATAACTAACATCACTGAACTTAAAACAGAAAATGCCAATATGAAAATTGATATTGCTGAACTTAAAGATAAAACTTTGAAAGATATCCATGTTGAAATTACCACATGTAATTCTGATAAGCATGAAGAAATATTCCAAGATTTTCTAGCTAATGGTATGGAAAGAAGAAAGTATGCATCTATGATTTATGGTGTTAGTAGAAATGGTAAAAGAGGTCTAGGATTTGAAGAAACAGTAAATAAACCTAAACTTATTCACTCTGATGTTTTGTGTATTGTTTGTTCTAAGAAAGGTCACTATAAATCATCTTATCCCATGTTAAATACAAGGAAAGAAAATAAACTTTTCAAGACTAACAAATTAGGACCCAATCAGATTTGGGTACCAAAAGATAAAATTGTTTATGTTGCAAATGTTCTAACCAAGTTGAAACACCAATCATAACATCTGGTAAGCGGATGCTAGAAACTTATGAAGGAAAAAATGTCTATGTTCCAAGACCTAACAAACAGAAGCCAACTGACTCTAGTGGAAGAAGGATTGGTCAGCACAATACCTATTAGAACCAAAACCAGCTGATGAACCATAACTATTAGAAAAAAGAAAAACCATATGATGAACTAGAAATATCAAAAAAATATAGAGTATCAACAGAATAAAAAATGGTAAAGAAATCACACATATGAACATAATCAAAACTGGAAGAGAAATCACATATCAACAGAATTGGAACTACCAGAAGAATCAGAATCACCATTAGTTCCAAAATTACCAGAGAAACCTAATACATTAGCATAAACAAAAGTATCAGATGAACAATCAGAATAAGGAGAATTATTTGAACACTCCAATCAAATTCATCAAGACTATAAACCTAGATGTGAATTCAAATCCCTTCACCCAGATTCTCTAATAAGAGAATATGCAAATTAAGAATCTTAAAACCAAAAAACATAAACTAAGAGGGTTTTTAGAGTGAAACTGAAACTGTTGACATATATGTTATATCTTTCTTTAAATTTAATTATTGTCTAATACTATGTTTAATTTGATAACAAGAAGCATGATCTTAACAATTAAAACTAGATAAGTATTTTACAGGCTCTCAAAAATTTAGAGGAACTAGGAGATCCACATAATCTGAACATTTCAACAGAAGTAGCATCCAAGTTTGGCTTTCAGAAACAAGCTGAAACCACCAAAAACAAAACTTATGTTTTGGCTATTTATTGAAACCAAAAAAAAGCAAATTCAAGCAAACCAGAAGTACCTGAAAAATCAAAGGATACACGGAAATCAAAAACAGAAGAATCTGATCAAGTCAGAAACAGTCAAGATAACTCAGAAGGAAGATCTGGATGGAAGTACAAGTCATCTCATCCTGAAACTACAATCATTGGAAGTGCAAGTGATCCTTTGAGAACCACATTATCACTAAAAGATACCACTTTGTTTGGCTTACTCTCATCAATTGAGCCTACCTTTATTGATAAAGCATTGGCAAATGATGGACGGAATGATGTTTGGGATCTAGTACCTAGACCAAAGAAGAACATTATTGGAACCAGGTGAATTTTCATAAACAAACTAAATGAAAAAGGTGAAGTGGTCATAAATAAGGCAAGAGTTGTCGGACAAGACTACAATCAGCAAGAGGGCATTGATTACACTAAGACATTGTCTCCAGTGTCTAGGATAGAAGCTATTTGTATCCTTCTTTATTTTGCTAAAAATAATAACATTCCATTATTTCAAATGAATGTTAAAAGTGCTTTGCTAAATGGTTATATAAGTGAAGAATTCGATGTTAAACAACCCTCAAGTTTTGAAAGTTCTGAATTTCCAAATCATTTTTTTAAACTTAGGAAATGTCTATATGATCAAAAACATGCACCTAAAGCATGGTATGATAGACTTAGTAACTTCTTGTTTAAAAATAACTTTGAAAGAGGACAAGTAGATAATACACTTTTTAGAAAATCAATAGGAGATGACATTCTTATTATTCAAATTTATGTTGATGACATTATTTTTGGATCTACTAATGACACTCTTTGCCAAGAATTTTCTAAATTGTTGCAGCTTGAATTTCAAATGAGTATGATGGGAGAACTTGTTCTTCTTAGGGATACAAATCCAGCAAAGTCAAAAATATATATACATTCATCAAACTAAATATACAAAAGAGCTTCTCAGGAAGTTTAAGATAAGTGATTGCAAACATATTGCTACACCAATGCACTCTACTTGTTCACTTTACCTTACCAATTCAAGACCTGGCATCATGTTTAGTGTATGTGCAAGATTTCAAGCTGACCCTAGGGAATCACATTTAACTGATGTTAAGAGAATCCTTAGATACCTAAAAGGCACTACCAACCTCACCTTGTTCTACAAGAAATCTCCTAAGTACAAACTGAGTGGATACTAGGATTCTGATTATGCTAGAGATAAACTTGAGAGAAATAGCACTAGTGGCAACTGCACCTTTCTAGGTGACAACTTAATATCTTGGTCAAGTAAGAGATAAAGCACCATTATCATGTCAACAACAGAGGCTGAATACATTTCAACAACTAGCTACAATTTTCAACTACTTTGGATGAAGCATCAACTTGAAGACTATAAAATCCTAGAATCAACATTCCTATCTATTGTGATAACACTTTCATCCATTTGCTTAACCAAAAACCATATACTTCATTCTAGAGCTAAACACATAGAAATCAAACACCACTTCATTAGGGACTTTGTTCAAAAAGGGGTACTAAACATTCAGTTTGTAGACACTGAACATCAATGGACTGACATATTCACCAAATCACTACATGAAGATAGGTTTGACTTTATCAAGAAAAACCTAAACTATACCTTCATACCTGATTGATGTTGTGATAACTTCAAAGTAATTTAGATTTACATTAGTTTTTATATTTTCTTGTAATATGTTATATTCATGTTATTAAAAAAAAGCAAAAATAAAATAAAATAAAAAAAGAGCAAGTTTCACTTTCAAGTCTTTTTGTTTTATGACAAAAGAGGGAGAAAATATAATTTATAAATGGAGAGAAAAGAGAAAATGATACTTAGACATATTGGGAGCCCTAAGTTAGGGGAAGTCAAAGAAATATAAAGAAAAGTTGTTTTCGAAAATACAAGTTTGTCATCATCAAAAAGAGGGAAATTGTTGGAACCAAGTTGGTTTTATGCTAAGAGTTTTGATGTTAACAAAAATATTTTATGAAAACATTATATTTGACTTCACATAGTATGAAAGAAGATTTATATTTGAATAAAATCTAAAATAAGATTTGATTCAAATTTATAATTGAAGAAACTCTTGAATCAAATCTAAAGTAAGATTTGATTTAGATTTATAATTGAAGAAAATCTAAAATAAGATTTGATTCAAATTTATAATTGAAGAAAATCTTAAATAAGATTTGATTCAGATTTATATTTGAAGAAAATCTAAAATAAGATTTTATTCAGATTTATAAATTGAAAAAAATCTTTAATCAAGTTGAAAAAAAGATATGGTCAAGATTTGAAGAACATTTTATCAAGATTTAGCACAAGAAGATTTGATCAAGATTTACCTACAACAAAATACAAATAGAATCAATCTAAAGAATTTACAAACTCAATTTGAACAAAATTCAAACAGAATCAATCTGAAGAATTTACAAACTCAATTTGAACAAAATTCAAACAGAATCAATCTGAAGAATTTACAAACTCAATCTAAACAAAATACGAACATAATCAATCTAGAAGAACTGCTCATATTGGACTCATAAATAAAGAATTGGCTAAAGAACATATTAAATAAAACTATCTTGTTCAAAATTATTTTTGAATAAGATCATTGTTGACCAAACTAAGAATGAAGATACAACTCAAAATTAAATAAGGACAAAATTGAAGCCCTAATTTTAACTATATATAGATACTCAAGGCTGAAGAAGAAGATCATCAAAAAATCATAAAAGAATAGAAGAACTCAAGCTCATATTCCAAATTCATCTTAGAGTTTCAATCTTTTGTATTCAACCCGATAATGGTTTAGTTCCGTTTTCAATCTAGGGTTCTCAAGTTGTTAGGAGAAGACTTGGCTTGTAGGGCCAACGTGGTTAGTTCCTCAAAATTATGGGGTTGTCATACAGTTTGGGAAGACTGACTTAGAGGGTCAGGTGCTTTGTAATTCAACGTATTTGAATTAGTGGATTAAAGCCTTCGAAATGAGGGAACTAGATGTAGCCAAGTTAGTGGTGAACCAGGATAAATCTACGTGTCCAATTATTTATGCTTTCATTTTTTGCTGCCTCTAAACGCGATTGCTTCTTATCTAAGTAATTCATAAAAACCAAGCAGCCTTCATCAAATTAGCAAAAAAGATTGAATGATTAATATTTTATTGTTTGATCACAAATAATGCGTATAGACCCATTACCTGTTATAAGAAGAGCCTTTTCTATGTTAACTCAATAAGAAATGTATATTCATCTCCCTATTGAAGAACCTAAAATGGTGGCCAATTTTTCTAATGGTCGCGGCAATTCTAAAGTTTGTGGTTCTTTGTACCCTATCATATCTTCTTTTAGACGTGGTTTTGGCAAAAAGATTTGTGCCTATTGCCACAAATCGGGTTAATACGATTGATATATGTTTCCAGAAGCATGGTGTTCCACTAATCTTCAAAGAAACAATGGAGGTCAAGTCAATAATTTCTCAAATGACATTGAGGATACATAGTCCAATCCAAGTGATGACTCTACTTCAAATAATGAAATACTCTATGAACTTCAAATGCTTTACATGGATGGCAAGTGTAATGATGCTTTAGTTAATTATGGTCATAGTATTCATGATTTCTTTTGGTGGGATCATCTATATCTAATTTCATTATGAATGAATTCTTTAGAGATAAGTTTGGTTTACCAAACTATCATTTTTCTTAATTGTGTTTATTGGATTTGGTCTATACCCCCAATTTTGTATTCCATTTTTTTTTAATAATAATACATATGAGTGCGCTCCAAATGATTATTAGAGGGGGGGGGGGGGG
>JBBPBO010000005.1:60201890-60399066 GCA_037974295.1 Cicer cuneatum | reverse complement strand
GGGGGTTTGGGGTGCAAACCTAGTTGCAATATCATTCTTCTACAATGATGCTTTTGCATACTCTTAATTTATCTAAAAGAAATTGTTTATAGAGGGAGTACTAAATTTTATAAAATCAGAGTACTAAATTTTATTACGAATTTATGAATACGATTAATCATTTTTTAATTTTTTTTGAACAAGTCAAAATATATTTTATTAAAAGACTATTTCAAGCACAAGATGTGCCTAAAATATAAATTATATACGGATTACATTACCATAACGTTAATGAATGAAAGCAAAATCAAACCCTAACAATACTAATAACACCTTAATGTAACATGATGTCTAACCACACTCAATACCTATCCACCCCAAAAAGTAGGTATACTATTGCTAATACCAAAAATTAAAATCTATCCACCCTAAGATAAGACTTTGATATTTTCAAGTGTGACAGTCATATGAGACAAAAAGATCTTATTTTTTTATTTTATTTTTTATTGATGACAATGGAAGAACAACATACATATATGTAGGACATGATTCTACAATTATGATAGGAATAAGTACTATACATTAATTTTACTAATGACACATACAACCTATAATAATAATAATAATAGGTAAATGCTAATAATGATATATAAATATCATTTATATGTCTTTAACTTCCCCTCTCAAACTGGTGGTGAGTGGATCACACCAAGTTTGTCTCTAAGTTGACTGAAGCGTGTGTGGTTTAATGGTTGGTGAGACAATCTGCAATTTGATCTGTTGTAGGAACATAAGCCACAACAACCTCATTTTGTAGTACTTGGTCTCAAATATAATAAACATCAATTTCAATATGCTTAGAACGAGCATGCAGTACTGGATTAAAGGCTAGTGCCTTGGCACTCAAGTTATCACACCATAGTATGGGTTTCCTTGGCAATGGGAGTTTAAGTTCAGTAAGTAGTGAACGAATCCATGCTATCTCAGTAGCTAGGTCAGCTAGAGCTCTATACTTGACCTTGATACCACTTTTTGCTTTCTTGAGGACCAAGAAATTAGTGTTTCACCAAGGAACACGCATTGGCCAGCCATGGATTTCCTGTCATCAACACTAGTGGCCCAATCAGCATTGGAAAACCCTGTTATATCCAAGTTAGTGGATGGCTTAATGTGCAAGCAATGATTGATGGTGCCTTGGAGATACCTCAAGATTATTTTTATGCCTTGCCAGTGGTCAGTGGTGGGTGAACTCATGTATTGACTGACTTTATTTACATAAAAGGCTATGTCAGGTCTTGTTTGAGTTAAATATTGTAGCCCTCCTATGGCTTGTCTGAACATAGTTGGATCTTTCAATTTCTCCCCCTCAACTGTGAATTGCCTACCTGTTATCATCGGTGTTGGACATGGTGAGGCATTGTCCATCTTGAATTTCTTCAACAAGTCACCAATGTATTTGGATTGTTTGAGGTACATTCCACTAGCATCTCTTTGTACTTCTATGCCTGGAAAGTAGTGTAAAAGACCC
Source organism: Cicer cuneatum (assembly GCA_037974295.1). Lineage (NCBI taxonomy): Eukaryota > Viridiplantae > Streptophyta > Magnoliopsida > Fabales > Fabaceae > Cicer > Cicer cuneatum. The sequence continues at coordinate 60,397,559 of JBBPBO010000005.1, read as the reverse complement.
ATATCTTTGAGAGAGAAGACATTGTTCAGTTGTTTGATGAAAGCTTGAAGAAACTTGTTGTTGCTACCTGTGACTATTATGTCATCTACATATATAAGAAGGAATGTGATATGATATTTACCTTTTAGAAGGAAAAGAGAGGAGTCACTCTTTGTGTTTTGGAAACCCCAGTTCAACAATGCAGTTTTGAGACTATCAAACCAAGCTCTTGGTGCCTGCTACAATCCATAAATTGCTTTAGATAGTTTGCATATGTGATTAGGCTTGGTAGGATCGACAAATCCTTCTGGTTTATGCATGAATATTGTTTCTCTAAGATATCCATTTAGGAATGTGTTGTTGATGTCGAGCTGCCTCATTTCCCAATTGAGGTGCACTGCAATGGAAATAATTATCCTAATTGTGCTCGTTTTGACTACACGGCTAAATGTTTCTTCATAGTCGATCCCAGTTCTTTGTTGAAACCCATTTGCAACTAGTCTAGCTTTTCTCCTTTCAATGGAACCATCTGACTTGTATTTTGTCTTGAAAACCCATTTTGATTCAACTATGTTTTCTTGATCTTGGTGGGGCACTAATATCCATGTTTTGTTGGACATGAGGGCTTGAAACTTATGTTGCATTACTTCTTTCTATAAGAGTCTTGTGAGAGCTTCCTTGGAATTTGCAGGTTCCATTGTGTCTTTGTAGGTCTCAGTGAGTCCAATGTAAGGTAGCTTTGGTTTGTAAATGCTTGACTTGCTCCTTGTGTGTATTGTATTGCCTGTATTTGTGTTCAAACTTGATTCACCCACACTTTGCTGTTGAGCTATGTCTGGTGTCTCTTCATGAGTGGTGTCATCTTCTGACGAACCATTGTCATTTTGTTCTGTGACATTGTTAACATCTTAAGGGTCTTTTGCATTTATCTCAACTGCTTCTTCAGCTATTACATCATTGGTGGAGTTACATGCATTGTACAAAGGAAAAGAAGTAGTTGTATTGTTAAATGTTGTTTTTAGAGGACTTCTTGTATTGAGAAATCCATCATGGAATGGAAAACGGTCTTCATTGAAGATGACATGTCTTGATATGAAAATCCTTCCATGAGATTTGAGACATTTGTAACCTTTGTGGGAGTTGCTATATCCCAAGAGAACACATCTGGTTGTGTGAAATTGTAGCTTGTGTTGGTTGTAAGGTTTGAGACAAGGGTAACACGCACAACCAAATGGTTTTAGAAGCTTATAGTCAAGTTCTTTATGAAGCATGAGTGAATAGGGACTCTTATTTTGAGTAACTTGAGACGGCAATCTGTTTATGAGATATATTGCAGTAGAGAAGGCTTCCCACCAATAATGTAAAGGCATTTGAGCTTGTGTAAGTAAGGTTAAGCCAAACTCAGCTATGTGCTTGTGTTTCCTCTCAGCTCTTCCATTTTGTTGAGAAGTATATGGACATGACATTCTAAATTGTATGTCAACTTCTATTGCAAGTGTTTGCACAGGTTTATATTCACCACCACCATCACACTGAATTACTTTGATTCTTTTATTGAATTGATTTTTGATTAGGTTTTTGAATTGAGTAAAGGCTTGCACAGTCTTAGACTTTTGTTTCAAGGGATAAATCTAGGTGAACCTACTAAAATCATCAACAAAGTGCACATAATATTTAAAACCAGAGGATGACATTATTGGTTTCGAGCCCCATACATCTGTGTGGATCAATTCAAGTGGTTCCTTAGCATGAGAATAGGAAGACTTCAAGGGTAAAAGACACATTTTGCCATATTGGCATGCCTCACAAAAACTAAAATTATCACTAGGTGGTACTTTGACATTACAACCTTTCAAGACTGTCTAGGACTTCATTATTAGGGTGACCAAGCCTCCTATGCTAGCTCTCCTTGACAGATACATAAGCATTAGGGTTTCTTTTAGTTCCTGAGAGCTAGTACAATCCATCTTTAAGTAGCCCTTTTAGTATTACCTTCCCTGTCAGCTTGTCCTTCACAAAATAACAATTTTCGTCAAACTCAACAACTATGTTATTGTAAGCAGCCAATTTAGAAACACTTAATAGATTTTTCATGATGTTAGGTACATATAGGACATCATGTAAATTGAGTGACTTAAGTTTCGAAGAACATGTGGCCACAATTTCCAATTTCTCACCATTACCAACAGCTAGTGAATTCTTACCATGGTGCTCAGCCAAGTCATGAAACGTGCCAGTTTGATGTGTCACATGATTGCTTGCACCGCTATCAAAATACCAGTCATAGTCTTGGATTGAGTTATGAGAGGCTAGGAAGGCATTGTGAGATCCTTGCTTGTAATTTTCTGCTGAATGATTGGATCTTGAGTAGTGTAAGACCCTTAACTTTTAATATTAATTTTGGAATTATTGTCAAGGGTATTTTGGGAATTTTTGTAAATATTTAATATATGTATGTTTTGAGTGAATATATATATATACATAAATATTTATTTTAGAAGATGAATTAAAATTATTGGATGGAGAATTAAATTAATTTAATTTCAAGTAATTAAATTAATTGGACCATTAATTAAGGATTAGTGGTTAATTAAAGGATTAAGTGCTGAAATGATACAGCATTATTTTATTAGTATTTTAAGAAGGAATGCACTCAAGTAGTTCTATAAGTACACGGCAGGGGGACTGAGCAAAGACCAGAACACACACCCTCCTATTTTGCATGTAATGAGTGATTGCATGTAACAGTAACCCCCTATTTCTGCCTTCTGTTTTCTGAAAAACAGCTTCACGGTTATGTTTAAATTCAAAAGAGGGAATTCCTCCAAACACCATAAACTGAAAATCCAAACCCTAAACCAGAAAACCCACAGTAGTAAAGTTAATCCCCACTTCATTACGAAGCCAATGAACCAAGTTTGGCAGCAGCACACTCAGGCAGCAGCTCCCACCGGTTTTTGAACGCAAAAAGGGGAACGACGGCTGAAACAAGAGCAGAAGCAGAACACGCTACAAGGGTAAGGGCACCTTCCATCTTTTAGCTGCATTAGGGCCACGAATGTGTGTTATTTCGGTTCTGTTTTTAAAAGAAAAACTGTTTTCGAAAAATGACATTTTGAAAGAAAATGCATTTTGTTGATGTGTGATTATCCTGATAGTTGTTGCTGGCTGTTTTTCTAATAAAACATGTTGTTTTACTTATGGGTGAAAGCTGGAAAATGTTTGCATGTTATTGTAATGATGATTCATCTTAAATATTTAGTGATGCTTGCATATATTTCTGTGGTATCATGAAAGCTGAATACTTGCATGTTATTCTATTGTGTGGTGAAAGCTGAAATGCTTTACATGTCATTCTGTTGTTGAGAAAACTGAGTGCTTGCATGTCATCCTGATGTTTGATGAAGTTGAGTATTTGCATGTCATTCTGGTGTTTTGAGAAAACTGAATACTTGCATGTTTGTTCTGATGAGTGAGGAAACTGCAATGTTCAAATGATGTTCTGATGGTTTGAAAATCTGAATGATTTGGTGATGGTGACTCTGATTCTGTTCTGTGTTGAGTGATTCTGGTGATATTGATGTTTCTAATTCTGGTTGTTTTGTGTGATTCTGGTGGTGTTGATGGTTTTTAAAGGAAAACGGATTTTAAATGAGGGAAGTCTTTTGAAAAAGTGCAGAATCCGTTTGATGTTTGATGGTTATTTTTAAAGAAATAGTTTGAAAAAGTGTTGATGTTTCAGGAAGTATTTCACTGGTTTTTCGAAGGTGTATTCGAATACAACATGAGTGTATTCGAATACAACCTGTCAAGTTCTATTTTGCCTAAGTTTTCAAAACCTATATTCGACTACGAGCCCCTGTAGTCGAATACAGAAGAAGGATTTTTACTTCTGACTAAACCTCTGTATTCGACTACGACCATGTCATATTCGAATACATAAGTGAAATTTTTAACACTGTATTCTCATCTGTAGTCGACTACAGGCATGATGTATTCGACTACAGATTCGAGTTTTTCCAGAAACTCCATTTTCAGCTTCTATATTCGAATACAAGGAAGCTGTATTCGAATACAGATTCGTGTTTTCCAGAAGAAAAAAAATCAATGTTAATCACTGTCATGTGAGTTTTAAAGTATTGAGAAACTTTGAGAAGGATTTAAATGATTTAAATGAGGTCTGTGAAATGATTTTAAAGTGGAAGGGATGATGTTTTGAAAAACCTTTAAGGACATGGGAGAAATGCTGAAATTTTCAAAGTTTGGTCTTCTGTATTCGACTACAAGCATGCTGTATTTGAATACAGAATGTTAAAACTGCATTTCATGCTTCTGTATTCGAATACAGGGGATCTGTATTCGAATACATATTCGAGTTTGCAGAAAATTCCAAGTTTTCAAGAGTGTTTTGTAAACCCTGAGTGTCTGGAGAATACTGGGAATGTTGTGGTGAGTTAAAGTGGAACTTTTGATGAGATTTTGAAGTTGTGGTGATGAAATTTTTGAAGCTTTACTAATGTAATGAAAGAGGTTGATTTATGCACTGAAATCTGCCGCTGTATTCGAATACCAGAGGGCTATATTCGAATACAGAGAGTGATTCTATACTGCTTTTGGCTTCTGTATTCGAATACAGAAGAGCTGTATTCGAATACAGATTCGTAAATCCCAGAAAAATTCCAGTTTTAAATTTTGTAATTGAATGTTAGAGTCTGGGGAAAACATATCAGAATGTTAACGAATATTTGGTTGTTTAGTCATGTTTGTGATGATGAGAATTTTGATTATGCTGAGATGTGTTAAATACGATTGAGAGGCGTGAATTTCTGTTTCGTATGCTGTCTCTAGAGAAGTGAAACACTGCATCTTCCATGCATTGCATAGTCAAGTGGTACCCGCGATGGGCCACAGAGTAATGCGCAACCACGTGCTGATTTGTTGAGCGATTGCACGAGTGCTGGACTGTTGAGCATCTGCACTAGGTACTGATCTGTTGAGCGATTGTACCTTGGTATATAAGTGCTGGACTGTTGAGCGTCTGTACCCTGAAATGCGCAACCCCGTGCTGATCTGCTGAGCGATTGCACGAGTGCTGGACTGTTGAGCGTCTGCCCTAGGTACTGATCTGTTGAGCGATTGTACCTTGGGTGATGTCAAACGTGCTGGTCTGTTGAGCGACTGCATGATGTGCTGGACTGTTGAGCGTCTACACTGGTGCTGATCTGTTGAGCGATTGCACCCTGGTCATGAGGGCCGTTAAGATGTGCTGGTCTGTCAAGCGACTGCACCTTGGTGATTCCAAGAAAACTATATACATGAGCATATATACATTGCATTGAGGGATTGACTGTTGGATTACATTTGATTATATGATGAATGAGTAGAAAATTGAATGTGAGTGAGTACTGTCCAGAATCTGAAATTCTGATTTAATGATTGTGTTTTGCTGAAGTGTTGTTTGTACTTACCACATACTTCATAATAATTGGCTGCTGTTTTTGAAAAGACATATATGTTATGCAATTTCCAATGACCATCTTTATTGTCATCATATATTATGCCATCAACACATGTGTTGTTGTGAAATATATGCTACGTGCTTAATTCTTAATTTCGGTCGGTGACCCTTGCTATTATATTGTGGACTTTGGGCTTTGCCCTCAGATGTTACCCAAACCCATGCCACCCGTGGGTACCCGAACGACGGAAACGTCGTTGAACTTCCTTGACCGCTACTCGCGCACTGCTTGGGTATTTGACCCCAACTCAAGCAGAGCGACTTACACGGGGTGGTTGGAGCGGACGAGCAGGACCGACGGCATTGAGGACTTTGTAGAGCGCACTCATGCGAGTATAGACTTTCCTGTGCCTTCCCGTCTGGTGTTGCAGGCACACGGAATTTTCGACGATGCTGAGGAGTCCGTTGGAAGGGTTGAGACGGAGGCCACCGTAGGAGTGGTGACTCCCAACCCGGTGACTGGAGGAGTTGTACATGAGCCCGAGGCAGAAGGGAAGACTGATGAACCGAAGCTAGTAGCAGCTGAGATTCCAGGTCCGTCTAGGATCTCCGACGATTGTTATGAGATTCCGGGTCCGCCGAAGCGGCCGAGACTATGTATTGATCTGACTTCTGAGGAGACCGACCCCTCGCTGTATGATGAGGAGGAGGAGGAGGTCACGTCGAGGCGAGCGGCAGATTCGGAGAGGACTTGCTTGGGATGCGGGGGAAACCCGTGCTACTGTAGCTTTAGCGCATGATCAGTTAGACTTGATGTATTAGGCTTTGAGCTGGATATGTATTTTGTTTTTATTTTGAAAAATAATTGTCGTACTATTTAATCCCGCACTCTGATATTGACTTTTGGGAATATTATGATATTATTATCTTTCAAAAATGTTTTATTGTTAATCATTAAATTTCCAGAATTAAGTAATTCTTTTAATTCTTTTCGAATTATATTGGAAAATTCATCTTAAATATTTATTCATTTTAAAAAAATTAAAAAAAAATGCACCCGCGCTGTGTTTTAAACTCGAGGTGTTACAAGTAGGTTTTGTCGAACTTGTGAAAACAGTCTATTGCAGTGTGATTACCTCTTCCTCTGCCTCCTCTCCAACCTCAGAAGGTGGAACCTCTCCAATCATTGTTTGAATTGAACCTGTTGCCTTGGTCAAAGATTTTCTTCAATTATAAATTTGAATCAAATCTTATTTTAGATTTTCATCAATTATAATTTTGAATCAAATCTTATTTTAGATTTTCTTCAATTATAAATTTGAATCAAATCTTATTTTAGATTTTCTTCAAGAACATAAATCTTCTTTCATACTCTTTGAAGTCAAATATATTGTTCTCATAAAATACTTTTGTTAACATCAAAACTCTAAATGTAAAACCAACTTGGTTCCAACAATCTCCCCCTTTTTTATGATGACAAAACTTGTATTTTAGATAACAACTTTTCTTTCTATTTCTTTGACTATCCCTAACATAGGGCTCTCCTAAGTCTAAGTATCTTTTTCTCTCCACTTTATCAAATATATTTTCTCTCCCTTTTGTCATCAGAGAAAAAGACTTGAAAGTGAAACTTTCTCCTTTTTTTTCTCTTTTTTAATTTTTTATTTTTAATAACATAAATATATTACAAGAAAATATAAAAACTAATTTAAAACTAAACTACTTTGAAGTTGTCACAACATCAGTCAAGTATGAAAATCAGGTTTAGGTTTTTGTTGATGAAGTCAAATCTATCTTCAAGTATTGGTTTGGTGAATATGTCAGCTCATTAGTGTTCAGTATCTACAAACTGAATGTTTAGTACCCTTTTTGAATGAAGTCCATGATGAAGTGGTGTTTAATCTCTATGTGTTTAGCTCTAGAATGTAGGATATGGTTTATGGTTAGATAAATGGCAGAAGTGTTATCGCAATAGACGAGAATGTTGGTTTCTAGGATTTTTGTAGTCTTCTAGTTGATGTTTTATCTCTTACTTGACCAAGATATTAAGTTGTCGCCTAAAAATGTGCAATTTCCACTAGTGTTCTTTCTCTCAAGTTTATCTCCAGCATAATCAAAATCACAGTATCAATTAAGTTTGTAATTAAGAGATTTCTTGTAGAACAAGGTAAGGTTGGTAGTGCCTTTTAGGTATTTGAGGATTCTCTTAACAGTAGTTAAATGTGATTCCCTAGGGTCAGCTTGAAATCTTGCACATACACATACATTAAACATGATGTCAGGTCTGGAAGCAGTAAGGTAAAGTAGGGATCCTTTCATTCCATTATAGGTTTTTTTTGTCAACTTTTTGGCATGAATCATCTTTTTCAAGTGAACAACATTGGTGTAGCCATAGGTTTGTAATCACTCTTCTTAAACTTCTTGAGAAACTCTTTTGTATATTTAGTTTGATGAATGTATATACCTTTTTGACTTTGCTGAATTTGTAACCCTAAGAACAACTTAAGTTCTCCCATCATACTCATTTGAAATCAAGCTGCATCAATTTAGAAAATTATTGGCAAAAAGGGTCATTAGTAGATCCAAAAATAATGTCATCAACATAAATTTGAATAATAAGAATGTCATCTCCTATTGATTTTCTAAAAAAAATATATTATCTTCTTGTCCTCTTTCATAGTTATTTTTAAGCAAGAAGTTACTAAGTATATCATCCACACCCTGGTTGTTTGTTTTAGACCATACAGAGATTTTCTAAGTTTAAAACCAAGATTCAAAACTTTCAAAACATATGGTGGTTTAACATAGACTTCTTCACTTATATAACCATTTAAAAAGCACTTTTAACATCCATTTGAAATAATGTAATGTTATTATTTGCAGCAAAAGAAAGTAGGATACGAATACCTTCTAACTTGGCCATTGGAACAAATGTCTCAATGTAATCAATGCCTTCTTGCTGACTGTAGTCTTGTGCGACAAGTCTTGCCTTGTTTCTGACCACTTCACCTTTTTCATTTAACTTGTTTCTGAAAACCCACTTGGTTCCAATAATGTTCTTATCTGGTCTAGGTACTAGATCCCAAACATCATTCCTCTTAAATGCATTTAACTCTTCTTGCATTGCAAGAATCCATCCATCATCTGCCAATGCTTCATCAATAGAGGTTGGCTCAATTAATGAGAGTAAGCCAAATAAAGTGATATCTTTTAGTGATGATCTGGTCCTCAAAGGATCACTTGCACTTCCAATGATTAGAGTTTCATGATGAGATGACTTGTAATTCCATCTAGATATTCCTTCTGCCTTATGTTGACTGTTTTTCACTTGAAGATTTGTTATCTTCTTCTGATTTGATTGTATCCTTTCATTTTTCAGGTTCTTATGGTTTGTCTATATCTACTTCCTCTGGTTCCGGTGAACCTAGTTCCTCTAAATTTTTGGGAACCTGCAAAATACTTATCTAGCTTTGATTTTTAAGATCAAGCTTCTTATTATCATAATATCAAACAATAATTAAATTTAAATAAATATATAATCTATATGTCAACAGTTTCAGTTTCACTCTGAAAACCCTCTTATTTCTTCTTTTCTGGTTTTCAGATTCTGAATTTGCATATTCTATGATTAGAGGGTCTGGATGAAGGGATTTGAACTCCCATCCAGGTTTGTAGTCTTGATGAATTTGATTGGAGTGTTCAAATAAGTCTCCTGATTCTGATTGTTAATCTGACACTTCTCTTTTTGCTGATGTATCAGGTTCTTCTAGTAATTTTGGAACTAATGGTAATTATGATTCTTTTGGTAGTTTGAGTTCTGTTGATATATGTGATTTTTTTGCAAATTTTGATTTTGTTGATATGTGTGATTTCTTTTCCAGTTTTCATTTTGTTGATACTCCGGATTTTTCTGATATTTCTTGTTCATCATATGGTTCTGGTTCTGGTTCTGGTTCTGATAGATATTGTGCTAACCAGTCCTTCTTCCACCAGAGTCAGTTGGTTTATGTTTGTTAAGTCTTGGAACATAGACCTTTTTTCCTTCATATATTGCAAGCATCCATTGACCAGGCACCATGACTGGTGTTTCAATTTGGTTGCTTAGAACATCTGTAATATAAACATTTTTATCCTTTGGTACCTAAATCTGGTTCGGTCCTGGTTTGTTAGTTCTTAATGATTTCTTGTCTTTCCATGTGGTTAGCATAGGACAAGATATTTTATTGTGACCTTTCTTATAGAAAATAGTACATAAATCATTATAGGGAACAAACTTAGGTTCTGTTACTTTTTCTTGAAATCCTATTCCTCTTTTACCACTCCTACTAACACCATACATCATAGATGCATACTTGTTTTTTTTCATACCATTATCAAGAAAATCTTGAAATATTTCTTCATGCTTATCAAAGTTGCATGTGGCATTTTCAATTGATGTCGAACTATAATTACTTTTCAGAGTTGCATTATTTGTCTTAAGTTCAATAATATCAGTTTTTAGAGTTGTATTTTTTGTTTTAAGTTCAATAATATCAGTTTTCAGAGTTGCATTTTCTGTTTTAAATTCAGTTATTTGATTCTTTAAAACATTAACTTTTTCAGTTGGATTTGTATTTTTTGTCCTAAGGGTTTTAAGTTTTAAAGACAATTTGTGACTATTATTTAAAAAATCATTTATAACAGTAACTAAATCAGATTGAATAATTCAGAAAATACCTCAATATCTTCATATGCTGATTCACTGAATGCAGACATGTTGAACCCTTGGATCTTTTCTCAAACACTGTCAAGTGCCCAGCCTTGAGACTGAGCTCTGATGCCAATTGAAGGTGCAAACACGAGAAAGGGGTTGAATTGCGTTTTCCAAAGTTGAAAGCTTTTTACTGATTTGATGAAGGCTGGTTGGTTTTTATGACTTACTTGGATAAGAAGCAATCGAATTTAGAGGCAGCAAATAATGAAAGCATAAATATTTGGACATATAGATTTATCCTGGTTCACCACTACCTTGGCTACATCCAGTCCCCTCATTCAGAAGGCTTTTATCCACTAATTCAAATACCTTGAATTACAAAACACTTGACCCTCCAAGCTAGTCTTCCCAAACAACCTGACAATCCCAAACTTTTGAGGAACAAACCACCTTAACCCTACAAGCCAAGTCTTCTCCTAACAACCTGACTACCCCAGATTGAAGAAGGAACTAAACCATTATTGAGTTGGATACAAAAGATTGGAGCTTGAGTAGTTGCTTCTAACAAAGCTGATAATAATAATAACTCTCACACTTTAAGAAAAGAACACTCAGAAAATATTTATAACTTGAACAAGTGTTTCTCTCTTTGAACTCCAAGATGAATTTGAAATTTTGAGCTTATGAGTTCTTCTACTCTTTTCTGATTTTCGATTATTTTCTTCTTCAGCCTTGAGTATCTATTTATAGTTAAAATTTGGGCTTCAATTTAGTCCTTATTTAATTTTGAATTGTATCTTATTCAGATTGAGTTTGTAATTCTTCACATTGATTATGTTCATATTTTGTTGTAGATAAATCTTCAACAAATCTTCTTCAAATTTTGATCAAATCTTAATCAAACCTTAATTAAATCTTCTTCAAATCTTGATCAAATCCTCTTCAAATCTTAATTAAATCTTCTTTAAATCTTGACCATATTTTCTTTTCAACTTGGTCAAAGATTTTTTTCAATTATAAATTTGAATCAAATCTTATTTTAGATTATCATCAATTATATTTTGAATCAAATCTTATTTTAGATTTTCTTCAATTATTAATTTGAATCAAATCTTATTTTAGATTTTCTTCAAAAACATGAATCTTCTTTCATACTCTTTGAAGTCAAATATATTGTTCTGATAAAATACTTTTGTTAACATCAAAACTCTAAATGTAAAACCAACTTAGTTCCAACACCACATTGGGTGAACCAGAATATATTGCCGTGTGAATTCTCTTACCCTTATCTCCATTTTATTTTTCACCTGCACATCACTAATCACTTATTAAAGTTTTCCTCTTTATACTCTAACGAAGAACATTATGCGTTTATCATATATCAAACCAAGATCAATGTTGAGTTATAAGATTATTGCAGAAATTTTAAAAAGTAATCACAATTCAAACTCCCATTTCTTGTGATCAACATTGTCACTTCAATCTTCCTCATACATTATTGTACGACCTTATATCAACTACATTAACCTGCAAATGAACGTTAGTCAAAAGAGTCCTACATTCCTCCACTAAGCCTTCCTCCCACGTAAATAAATGTCTTCTCCATTTCCACCCTTGAACACCCTCACTATGCAACAAGTCTAACATAACATTAACACATTCCTCCTTTTGTAAAGACAAAATAAATAACTTACAAACCTTTCGCTCAAAATCCCGCCCACCATCCAAGGGTACTTACAAAAAAGGATTTTCTTATATCCCCTACAACTCTAAATAATTTATTATCAAACTAATCTTTGACAAAACTCTATTCGCCTCATGGATAGCATGAATATCCTTCAATCACCAACACGACTTACTCAATAGAATTAAATTAAAAGCTTTCAAATCTTGTACTCCTAGACCTCCCTTATTTTGAGGCAAATACACATTCTCTCATTTAATCCAATGAACCTTACGCACTACCTCACTCTCACCTCAATAAAAAGATTTAAAATAGACTCAATCTTCGCGTATTATCTCTAATAGACAATTGATTGGGAGTTTCAATTGTTATAGTCATTTTGATTAAAGTTACTTAACAATTACATGATTTTATTGAAAAAAAAATAAAAAACAATGTGTTTCAATTTAGTATATTTTTAACAAGTGAGATTAAATTAAAGGAAATTAAAGGATGGAAACATTTACAATCATATTACACTAAGTTGACTGCAAAATATAAAATTGTAAAAAAAATTATCAAAAGTATAATTTTAACTAAATAAAAATTGTAAAAATGTTGTACTATTCAAGTAACTCACATATAATATGTATAATATGTCGTAAGTCGTCGTAACTATTGTTTGAAACTTCATACTATATAGGTTTATAGTTAATTAAGTTTGATTCAATTTATAAGAAATTTAATGATATTCGTCACCATAACATGCATTTAGGGGTGTACATGGTACGGATAAACTTGCGAACCTGGTCACCCAGTCCAATTGAATCTGCATTTTGATCCAACTCATTTAAGTTCAGGTCTAACCTGAACCAACCAATTGAAACGTTCGGTTCGAGTATTGAATTTAACTTGTTGAACCCATGAATTCACGAACCCAATGACATATATATATATTATTTTTTTTACTATTGATGAATAATTAAAATTTAGTTATTGGACTGCAATTGAGAATTTGTTACTAATTTAATTAATTTAAGTGTTTTGTTGTGTTTGTGTATGTATTTTAAATATTAAATGATATGTTGCGATATAGTTTTATTATTTTTTAGATGTTCAAGTATTTAAGTTTAATTATATTTTTTAAAATAAAAAAAAAAATATTTTTTTTATTACCCTTGAACCCAACACGCTCGTAATCGGGTTGGTTTGGTTCGGATTTAATGAAAAATCATTGATTGAGAACTCTACTCTACCCAAATAAAATTAATCGATTCGAATATCGAATTTGACAAAAAACGACCAAAACCAACCCATGTACATGCGTTAAGGACATAAGTATTTCATTTGGATAATTTGTATGCAGTGACATAGCTTCAGATGTTTTGTTTGAGGGGCTATTAAAACATACAATATATAATAAAACATTTTCAATGAAAACTACATTTTGTGGTGGTATAATGGTAAATCAACCATAATCATTATCAATGTATCTGGTTTCGATTCATATTTATGGAATTTTTTTAAATATATGTTTTTAAAGTTAACAAAATAAATAAAAATTCCCACCGAACCACGGACTTTCGACGATTAAAGGATGCCATTACTGCTGCGCAAGTGAACAAAACTTCTTATATTTTAGAAGCACTACAATATATATATATATATATATATATATATATATATATATATATATATAAAGCATTTATAATACATAAAATTATAATTAATATATATATATTTATTGAAAATAAGAAAATTTGGGGTGACCACAACTACCATCCACATATTTAAAATTGTTTTTATAAAAAAAAGACACTTGAATAACTCACGAAATTTAAAAAAATTGATTGTAGTATTAAATTTATTGACAATTTAAACTGTTATATTATTTACTCAAGAAAAAAAAGCATAAAAAATTATTAATGGAGTTGAAAAAATGAAATAATTTAATAAAAAAAATACAAAAATCTTAAGAGAATTCTAAATTTATATTTAAAGACTAACCTAGTATATAGGTTCACAAAAATAATCTTTATAACAATATTGGCTTGCTGGCCTTTTAAGTAAAAGTGTGACATCAACACTAGCTTCTTTATCGTCATTAGGGGTGAGAATAGGTCAGGTCAGACTTTGAAAGACCTTAAGCTGACCTACAATTAATTTTTTAGGTCTAAGCTTGGCATACGGCCTGTCATAGGTTTTTTTTTTCGGTCTGGCCTGACCTTTTTAAAAATCTGGTCTGACCTGAAAGCCTTGTTCACATTAAAATATTTAAATGTTATATTTTACATTTTTTTTAAATAGGCTAAATTAGACAGTTTTATATAAGGAAAACTAATAAAATTATAATCAAATCTAATATAATAAAATAATATTAAAATAGCCTGCCAGGCCTAATAGGCTTTTATATAAGCCTGAACCTGATTAAAAATAGCCTAACCTAGCCTTCTTATTAAACAGGTCAGGCCATAAGTAGACCAGGCCATAAGCCTCTGTCGGACAACTTAGCCTATTCCCATCCCTAATCGCACGTCTTCAACCTTACTATGATATACGACTGCGTCCGTTTGGACGAAAAGACAACATACCCATATCATATTTTTCTGTTTTTATAAATATTCATTTTAAAAAAAAAATAGTAAATTACACTATTACAGCATTGAAGTTCAAGATTTCTACTAAAATAATATGTTCAACCTAATAATATTGACATTTATCGGTTGAACTAAAATTTAAAGATAGACAAAAATATCTTTAAGTTTAATTCATTATTTATTTAGGTTTTATAAATAAGTTATATTGACTTGTACAATTATTTTTAAAATATATTAAATTATTTATATAAATTTTTAAATTTGAAAATTTGTTTGAATTATTAAAATATTATCTATTTTATATGTGAAGGAAATTAAAAATATTATATAAATAAATCATTATTACTTTTTAAGATTATTATTACCTCATTCTTAATACTATTAAATTCTTATTAAAAAAAATCAAGAAATATATAGAAATTATAAGATTTGAAGAATCTTTTGTGAAAGTAAACGGATTAAGCTGGCAAGAAGTTCAACTTCACGCTTTGGACGACACGCTTACACACGTTGCTTCTTCCGCTTTCCATTGTCGTTTAATGGATTGTTGGAATTTGATTAGATTGCCAAACTTATAAACCCTTTTTTCTTTTCTTTATTGCATGTTGATTACTTCTATTACAAAACCAGTTAGTAATTGTAAAAATAACCTCACAAGCTTATTGATTTCCCTTCCTTAGTTAGTTTGAATTAATGGGGTTTGTTTTTAGTTAGAATTTGATTTCTTATTGATGATTTTGGTTTTTGGGTATCAAATTGTTCTTATAAAGGTTTAAACATGAATGAGATTTTCAACTATTTGTGGGTATTCAAGTTCAAGATCTTTAGAATTTGTACTTTTGGATGACTTTGGTTTTTGGGGTGTCAATTGTTCTTATAAAGGTTCAAACTTGAATGAGATTTCAACTATTTGAGGATATTCAAGTTCAAGATCTTTAGTTGATAAGAACTCCAAGCATTTCTACTTGTCTTTATTGGTGTCATTTTGGGCTCAAAGATGGTTGGAACCAATAATGCATACTCAAATGGTTCTCTTCATGGTAATTTTGAAGAGAAACTCGATGAGCTTCGTCACTTAATGGGAAAAGTGGATGGTGATCCATTAAGAATAGTTGGTGTAGGAGCTGGTGCTTGGGGCAGTGTATTTACAGCTATGTTGCAAGAGGCTTATGGTAGCTTAAGAGATAAGATTCTGATTAGGATATGGAGAAGACCGGGAAGGACCGTCGATAGGGCCACAGCTGAACATTTGTTTGAGGTGATCAATTCGAGGGAGGATGTATTGAGGAGGCTGATTAGACGGTGTGCGTATTTGAAATACGTTGAGGGAAGATTGGGTGATAGGGTTCTTCATGCAGATGAGATTTTGAAAGATGGGTTTTGTTTGAATATGGTTGATACACCTCTTTGCCCTCTCAAGGTTGTGACAAACTTGCAGGAGGCTGTTTGGGATGCTGACATTGTGATTAATGGTTTGCCTTCGACGGAAACCCGTGAGGTGTTTGAAGAAATTAGTAAGTACTGGAAAGAGAGAATCACAGTTCCTGTCATTATTTCTTTGGCAAAGGGTGTCGAGGCTGAATTGGTTCCTGAGCCGCGGATAATAACACCTACTCTAATGATCAGTCGAGCAAGTAAGAGATATTTATGTTTATTCTGAGTACACAATAATTTTAGTCCTTAATTGTATAAGGAACTGTCACAATAGTCTCTAAATGTGAGATTATAGAAACATAAATAAATGCATGTTTCGTTGGTCTTCGAATGTGATGTCTATTAGTTAATTTTGTTCAATAAATTACTAACAAAAGACACACTTAAGATATATTTGTAAGTTTTTCGATTCATTCAGAGATTTTAGTGATTTTGATTAGTCTCACATTTAGGGATCAAAATGATTGTTTACTCTTTTATTTCATTACTTTATGTGGTGGTCTATGTTGTTCAAGTTTTCTGCACACTGAATTTTACTGGTTTTCAATCTTTACATACATTCCCTGGATCATTTCAATGCATCTTTAGTGCTGAGTTAGTCCTCTTTAGTCTAATTTGAATATTTTTAATTTTATAATGTCTTTATAGTTCTGACTTAGCCCTTGACTTGAAATTTTAATTTAGTTCAATGTCAGTGGCATCTTTCATAGTTCTGAATTCTGATTATTGTTGTTTGATAATATGCTTTGCAGCTGGAGTTCCAATTGAAAATATTCTCTATCTCGGAGGTCCTAACATTGCCTCTGAGATTTACAACAAAGAATATGCAAATGCTCGAATATGTGGAGCAGAAAAATGGAGGAAACCATTGGCAAAGTTTTTGAGGCAGCCCCACTTTATAGTGTGGGATAATGGTGATCTTGTTACTCATGAAGTTATGGGTGGATTAAAGAATGTATATGCTATTGGAGCAGGTAAAATAAGTTTACTTTTTGCATTGCTCTTGATAAATGATTGACTCATCGACATCCTTCTTATTAGATATAATTGCTCTTGTTTATATTCTTTCAGTTATTTGTTTTGTTTTTAAATAAATTTGCGAATCTACTCTATTGTATTTTATTTTTCCAAATATTATTTGGGAGGCCTAAAAGATTAGAGGTGAAAAGTATTTACAGAATTTCTACTTGCCTAGCTCTGTTCTATTATAATCTCCTGCTTTTTTCTTACAAGAATAAAGTTTATTTTATTTGTTTTTCTGAAATATCATTTGTGGGCTGTTAGAGATCAGGGATGAGTTGTATACAGTTTACAGTTGTAGGGTAGGGACTTACTGGTTCGGTGAATCCCTACTTTTCAGGAAATTTGCTTTTTTGTATAAGATAAAAGAAATGTGTAGAAGAACTAGACGAGAAAGGACTAGAAATGATCACATTAGAGAGAGTTGGGGTATTAGCACCTAATGAGTATTATACAAAAGATGCTTAAATCTCGACTTGGGTGGTTTGGGTATGTATGGACTCATGTAGATTCTCTATTACGGAGAGTAGATCAAATGGAGGGTAGCCCTGTTGCTAGAGGCAGGGGGAAGAAAAATTATAGGAGAAATTATCATGAAAGACTTAGAGTAAGAGATCAATGATTTGAATAAAAATATGATCTATGATAGAGCAATATGACGTCATTTGATCCATGTAACTGACTCCACCCAGTGGGATAAGGCTGACTGTGATTGTTTCTTTTTTTATAAGTTCGTTTATTCTCACTGAAGAAGCTTGTTCAATTTATTTTCTTCTGGAAAATATAACTGAGAGCTCTTAGAGATTAGGAATGATTTATTAGCCTATAGTAAGAAATTCCCTGTTTCTCAATCTACCTTCTTTTTTAAATATTGAACACTAGTAAGAAATTCCCTGTCTCTCAATCTACCTTCAGCATAAAATCTGTTTTTTCATTTGTTATAACTTAATCTCAATATTAATTGTTAGAAAGGAGCACTATAATCCGTGTGTTGGACCAGTTAGAATTTGATCAAATGGTTTCTCGTTTCTTCATTTAAAAAATGTTGATTATTTCAGTCAATGAGCTTTAGTAACATTCAGAAGGAGTAATTCTTTCACATTGATTATATTTTCCTAGCTTCAATGATTGATTTGTACTGACTTGACTTTATCTGGTTCAGAAACCCTAATTTTTTTAAATAAGTTTTTAATTTTCTATAATAATTTTGTATCACGATGAGATAGAATGGATTTAATATCAGTTGAGAGTTTGATGTATGCTTTTATGTCGGAGTTGGACAGTGCCTCTTGATGTTATTTATGTGTATTCTTTTATGTTCTTTTCTTTGAATTTTTTTTCTGTTATAGGACACACTAAAATGGACTCTTGTAATATTTTCAAATCATGTAACTTTTTTATTCATGATGATCAACTTAACAGGGATGGTAGCTGCTTTAACAAACGAAAGTGCGACCAGCAAATCAGTGTACTTTGCTCACTGTACATCAGAAATGATTTTTATCACTCATCTATTGGCAGAAGAACCAGAGAAACTTGCAGGCCCTCTCTTGGCCGATACTTATGTAACCTTGTTGAAAGGTCGTAACGCATGGTACGGACAAAAGTTGGCCAAAGGTGAATTGAGCCTTGAAATGGGTGACAGCATCAAGGGCAAGGGGATGATTCAAGTAAAGATTTTGGTCACTTCATTTATATAGTATATTTCATTCGAGTTTCTACTTTGCTGCTTATCAATAAATGTATATTTTGCCTTGCATGTTGTAGGGAGTCTCTGCTGTTAAAGCATTCTATGAGCTATTGAGTCAGTCCAGCTTAAATGTCGTAAATCCCGAAGAAAACGAGCTTGTTGCCCCTGTCGAGCTTTGCCCCATCTTGAAGATGTTATATAAAATACTAATAATAAGGTAATAAATTATTGCTTATCTACTGTTCGGTTACACCCTCTACAAATCCTTTCTTGAACTTATGTATTAAGTTCAAAGGAAGCTTCTATCTTTGAAGCATTAACACAGTCACAAACATTGGACACGGCAAACATTGGACACGACTCGACACTGCCCCAAATGGAAATATTATTGAAATCAATTGTTTATTATTCCAGCACCATATAACAAAATTATGTCACTATATTGTAATCATGTTACATATGCAGGGTTATTATTTATAGAGATTCTATATAGAATTCTACCCTGCAAAAAATAAAAACTGAATCCAGTTATGAAACTAACTTTTTCTGTGGTTTTGCTGACCTCTAATCCTCAGGGAATCTCCAGTACAGGCTATTCTTCAAGCGTTGCGAGATGAGACCATGAATGATCCTCGAGACCGTATTAAGATCGCACAAAGCCATGCTTTTTACAAGCCATCTCTTCTTGGTCAGCAACCTTAGTATCCTAGTCTCTGATGGCTGGTTTGGCAGATGATTTTGACAATTGACGAATGTAAACTCGCGTATCTTTATACTGCATCATACTCACCTTCCCAAAATCTACAGTCATTAAAGTGAGTATGTGTTGCATGAGCCTATATATACAACCAATAAAAAGTTCAAGATATTATTAAAACAATATTAAAAGGACATCAAAGATTGCTCGAGAGCTATTTTAATAATTTTTTGAATTTCTTAGTTGGTTGTGTCTATAGGTACTGGATTCACACAAGAATTACTCCAACAAAGTTATGTTTGAACTCTGTTATTCAGTTCAAGCAAGTTTCAGAGAAGGAATTTATTGTGTCTTGTTAGAATATTAGGAAATATCTTATAATATCTTTTATATTATATTAGAGTATTTTGAGTTATTTCCTAAGATCAATTATAATCATAGAGATATCTTAGAATATCTCTCATTATTATTATGATTTGTTCCTAATTTAGGATTGAGTTTATGTTTTTCTATAAATAGATATTAGTATTGAGCCTTTTGTAATCAAGTCAGCATAAAACTATTATCAATAATATTCAAACTTTCTAAAATGCCACAACTTCAACATATCTTATTGTCCTTATTACTGACGTTAGTTGTTCAGTTTGTGTGTTAGTTTTTTGTTATCAAATTCGGTCAGAGATAGTTTATTGTTGAGTAGTTGTTTTTCCTCTCATGGCTGCTGTATATATAAAAGTGCTATCTTGTAATTGTAACTTTGTTTTCATTTTTCAATTAATCAAGAAATGAGGATCAAAGTTTCTCACATTTTCGTAGGATTAATACGGTGTAAGTTTATCTTCATCATCTTTAGCATAGTATGGTTTAAGTTGTACTTCTCACATCACTGAAGATGATCTTCATCAAAGCATAGCAGTTCCTCTGTTTTCTCACTTTGTGTATAATCTTTCTACATAAGAGTCCTCCATTTTGTATTGATGTGGTATGATTCTTGATTGATCCTTTCAGATCTAACCTTCACTGTCAGCACAATCCTTTTCATATTGGCGCTGCGGACAAACTTGGTCTTGTTCTCGTAACACATCCATTAATCGGCGAGAGCAATTATAGTTATCGAAGAAAGTAAAAGGTAAAATACTTTCATATCTTATTACTACAGTTTTAAACTGTTTATATAAGAAAAGAAATTACAATAGTAATAATGATATAATCATAAAGTTAAAATAAACAGAATAATATAAAATATAAGAGAACCAAATCTGATTTCCCCAAACATAGGCACAATATCTAGTAATGGATTTTCTATCAGTAATTGATCCTGCCCAATCAACATCTGTAAATATATAGGCTTCTCTGTCATTGGTTTTCTTGAAGTACAAATCCTTTCTAAGATTGGATTTCAAGTACCTTATGATCCGATAAATGACCTCCAAGTGTTCTTCACAGAGAGAGTGCATGAATTGGCTTACAACACTCACAAAGAATGTGATATCAGGTCTAGAGTGGGCTAGATAAATAAGTTTTCCAACCAACCTCTAGTATTTTCCAATATCAACAAGAACATTGTCTTTCTCCCAAAGTTTAGCATTTAATTCCATTTGAGTATCTGCTGGTCTACACTCATCACAATTTCCTCCAAGAGATGTAGGATGTATTTTCTTTGAGAAATAAGAATTTCCTTCTTTGAGCGAGCAACTTGCATACCAAGAAAATATTTAAGCGTACCTAAATCTTTGATCTCAAATTCTTTTGCCAAATTTTTCTTCAATCTTTTTATCTCAACAATGTCATCTTCTGTGAGAATAATATCATCTACATATACAATTAGAATTGCAATCTTACCAACATTAGAGAACTTTATGAACAGAGTATGGTCTGATTGTCCCTGCATATATCGTTGCTTTTTAACCAACCGAGTGAGTTTTTCAAACCAAGCCCTTGAGGATTGCTTGAGACCATAAAGGGATTTTTGTAGTTTGCACACATTTGAACCAAACTTGTCTTCAAAGCCAAGAGGGCTATCCATGTATACTTCCTCCTCCAAATCACCATTTGGAAAATCATTTTTTTTACATCAAGTTGGTTAGGAGACCAATCAAAATTCACTGCCAAAGACAAGAGAACTCTGACAATGTTTAATTTGGCAACAAGAGCAAATGTCTTTGAGTAATCAATGCCATATGTCTGAGTAAACTCTTTAGCAACCAAATGTGCCTTGTATCTTTCAATTGTGTTATCCGAATTATATTTCACAGTACCCATTTACAGCCAACAATATTATTTCTTGTAGGTAAAGTCATGACTCTCCAAGTTTGATTTTTCTCTAGAGCTCCCATCTCTTTAAGAGCAGCTTCCTTCCACTTTGGAATTTTTAGAGCCTCATATACAGTTTTGGAATTTCTACAACAGACAACTAAGAGGTAAACACATTAAATAAAGAAGACAATTTTGAATATGACACATAATTAGACAAAGGATGTTTAATGAATGATCTAATAGGTTTCCTAATTGTGATAGGAAAGTCTATATCACGATACTCAACATGACTCTTAAGAACATAAGAAGACTTACTTGTATTAGGATGATGAGGTGGATTATCTATTGGTTCATAATCTTGGAAGTATCGGAGAATGGGTCATTCATTTCTCTATTTAACGTTTCTTCTGTCAAAGACATTTCCCTTCTAAGTAGAGTCAATGGTAGTAAACCTGTTTTGTGTCTCTTTATCTGAGTTATTATGTTGTGGAATTTTAGATGGTCCTTCATTATTATCGAGATCCAGAATTTGTTTATTGTGATTTTGATTTGAAACTTTTGCCCTCCAAATTGTCGAAACCTCATTCATAAGTGGATTGAGTTCCAATATGGATTCTTGGACATTTTCTTTTTGTGCATCAATATAAGTATCAGAATTTGGTGACAACACTATATCACCTAAAGTAATGATGTTTTCAAAAGCAAAAGATGAATATTCCTTAAAAATTTCCCCCTAAAGATGAATGTCAGTAAAAAATTGTTGATTTTCAACAAAAGTAACATTAATGGTTAAAAAATTCTTTTTGATTTTGGTTCAAAACACTTATACCTCTTATGAGTTGGAGAGTCACCAGTAAAAATACATTTTATTACTCGTGGCTCAAGTTTGCCAAGTTATTTATGTTCATGAACAAAAGCAGTGCAACTAAAAATTTTTAGTGGCAAATCAATAGAGAGACGAGTCCAAGGAAAGCAATTTCAAAAAACATCAAGAGGGGTTTGAAAATCTAAAACTTTAGATGACATACGATTAATTAAATATGATGCAGTTAAAACAACTTCCACCACAAATATTTTGGAACCTTATTTGCAAAGAGTAAAACTCTAGCAACCTTAAGAAGATGTCTATTCTTTCTCCCTGCAATTCCATTTTGTTAGGGTGTATTAACACAACTTTGATGAACAACTTCCATTTTCAAGAAATTTTTTTGACAAAATCATATTAAAATAGTCTTTACCATTGTCACTCCTGAAGACTTGAATATTTGTTTGGTATTGCGGTAAAGGAGTGTCTACGTAGGATTTAGATCCTCTACCCCAAAACACTCTCTCCACTTCCACTCTCTATCTCTCCCATCAATTCATCACCTCTCTCTTACTTTTTCTCTCTCAATCTTTAACTTTTTTTTAATTTGTATCTCTCTCTTCTACTTTTTTGTAGAGAATCCATTTTCGTCTACTTAAAGAGGGTTTGATGGCTTTGTGAGATTGGTATGTGTATGTGCTCGATGTGAATATGTGTTATGCATGATATTTTGTTGTGATTTTTGTTTGAATGGAGTGCAATTGATTAATGTGATTGTTTATTCATGCATGTTTCATTAAGGTGATATATGTGATTTGTGTGATTGTGATTGACTTAAAACTCAAGTTGTTGATGAGCTATGGTTGCTGAATTTAGAATCTAAAATTGAATAAGAGTTTGATGATTGTGATTTGAGAAGTGGTAAAGAAATTGGTTATAATTTTAAATTTTGATAAATATATATTTATACTTTTAAGTGAATATTTTTCTATGTTTCAAATAATTTTTTCTTTTGATTGGGTTTTTCTATCAAAATATTTAGAAGTAAATCTATAATTCCCAAACCATTTTGAAGAAAAGAAATTTTGGTTTTGCTTTGCTTTGCTTATGAAGATTTCTTAATATATTGATGGTTTTATTAAATTTTCTACCAAAGTGATTTAGAGGGATTGATAGTGATTTATAACTTAAATCTTCCTAAATGCAAGAGTTTTATATAAACCAAATGAATACATATTTTTAGAGGTTTTGAACTGTTTGAACTCAATTGTTTTTTAAAAGAAGTTTAAGATCAGTTTTATCGATTTTTAGTATTCAACTCAAAATCGTACTTTCATAACTTTTCATTTAAGGAAGTTTTACTCTGTTTTCTCTTCAACATATATTGAAATTATTGTTTTAAACGTGGCTTCGATTTAAAAAGGTGGTTTACTATTAAATGTTATTTTGATTTAAAAGGTTGTTTATTATAAGACTTTGGGGTTGATTTCAAAAGTAATTTGCTGCAAAATAAGAATAATTCTTTTTAACTCATATTTTCTAGAAAGAACTCTCTAAATTTAAATGATTTATTAAATCCTTTACAAATGGGGAGTTTTAAAGAGACTTAACTTTCACTGTGGTTAACAAAGGTTTTCATAAAAGGAATTATGATCAAAATAAGAGTAAAAGTTGGTGATAAAAAGAGATGGTGTAAATTTGGTGGTGAAAAGATGTGATGATGCATTCATATGCCTATTGACCAATAATGGTTAGATCATTATGTTATGGTTAGAATTATATGATTATGGTGTGCTCTATTACTTGGTATGTGTATATGTTTTTGTTTTCCCTCTCTTGTTGTCGCGATAAACCTAAGTGCGAGTGACTCCGTTTTTTTTATATTAATATTCCTTTTTTTTTTATTTCTAAAATGCCCTACATTAAAAAAAAAATTTCCAGAATGTCCTACTTTTTGGGCCCAGTTGCTCATCGCAACCTGGGCCTGCGACGACTTGAAGGGCCGTTTTTTTCAAGCAGTTGCTAATCGCACTCTCAGAGTGCGATGATGTACACCCCTTATTTTATTTTTGTGCTCATCGCATCCCTAGGATGCGATGATGTACCCCCTTTTTTTAATTTAATAATTATAAATATTTAAAATAAACCATAAACCCTAAACCCTAATTTTTTTTAATTTAATAATTAAAAATAATTATAATAAATTATAAATATTTAAAATAAACCATAAACCCTAAATTTTTTTTATTTAATAATTAAAAATAATTATAATAAATTATAAATATTTAAAATAATTAATAAACCCTAAACCCTAAAATGAAATAAAAAAACTTTCATAAATAATAATAATAATATTAATAATTTTAATAATATTAATAATTATAGATTAAATAATAATAATAATAAATAAATAAAAGAAAATTATAATAATAATAAACATAATAAATAAATTAATATTTAGGATAAAAAAATTTGTAATAATAATAAACATAACAACAAAATAAAATTATAAACATAATAATAACAATAATAATAATAATAATAATAATAAATTATATTAATAAATTTAAAAAAAATACATTAATTTGAAATGAAAAAAATACATCAAATTTGAGTAGATGTGCCGGCAGCGTTTGAACAATGTTTTCTAGTATAACCAGAGACCCGACATAATCCGCACTTACTTGACACTCTTTCTCTAGTGTCCATTTCTGTTCTAATGCGTTTGCTTTTTGGGCAACCTTTCTTGACTCTCTGCATGAGAGGATTGTGACATACCATAACACCTTGATATTCTGGCCAATATCCTTTGTTTAGTATAAGTCTGAACATTTCGTCGTACACTTTTAGTAACGTTTCCACCTTGTACACATCAGGTATAAGCCTTCAATAATCATATTTGATACTAGAACATGCTGATATCACATGTGAACAAGACATGTGTTTAGCTTGATATTTTCCACAGTTGCACCAATTGTTAGAAAGGTTTACACTGTAATGACCAATTGGTCATCCTTCTATTGGATTTACCGTCTTGTGGACTATGAAAGTATGGTTGCTTCGATCAAAACTATCAACTCTATGACTATTAGATTTACTTATTTCAGATTTCATAAAATTGAAGCATGTTTCTGTGAATACCTGACTAGAAGCTAAAATTGATGCGTATAGTTTTCCCATGGATGGAAATAGTGTCCCTGTTTTATAATATGTTGATTAGACCAAAGCATTGATAGGAAGGTTTTGCGCTGCTTTTAATACTCCGTTGATCCCACAAGGTTGGTGGTCATCTGATCCCAACGGCTACCTTCATCAAATGCTTGAATCCAATCTTGTCGCGGTATGTTATCTAACCATTTCAAAGCATCCGTGTTTAATATGCTGATTTCTCTGCGGTAGTGTCGATATGTAGGTTCATTAATTGAGTAACCTGTATTGATATAGTAGACAATTCATTGTTAACTAATTATAAAAATTAACAATTAAATTATTAAAAATTACACTAATTATAAGAAATAAGAATGAAATTATTACCCATGCAAACAACTTTTTTCTTCAAAGCATTATCCTTAAATTCCCTTGCGAAATTTTGTGCAATATGTCGGACGCAGAACACATGCTTTGACGGAGGATCTTGCCATCCATTATTTGGATTGTTGTAGGCACTCTTAATGGATTCGTGTCTATCCGAAATCAAACAAATGTTGGGTTGTGGAGTGACATGTTTTCTTAAATTTCTCAAAAAGAAACTCCAACCCTCTTTTGTCTCACCTTCCACAAGAGCATAGGCAATAGGAATTACATGGTCGTTCCCATCTTGGGCAACTGCTACTAATAGAGTTCCCTTGTACTTGTCGTACAACCAAGTCCCATCAACTTGTACAATTGGTTTGCAAAATTTGAACGCAGATATGCACGGAAGGTAAGCCCAAAATAGTCTATGAAATATCATTATCCTACTTATCAAACTATTCTCATGATAAGCTGGGATCGTTTCCATTTCAATTTTGGTTCCTGGAGCAAACGTTTGCATAAAACAAGGTGTCGATAAACTATATCAGTTATCGTCACTTCGTCATCGAGTTGTAACTTTTTTTTAATAACATTCTTTAGACGAGCAAGATTGCTTCCAGAATGTATTTTGAACGCCTTTTTGTAATCACTTACAAATGTTTTACCTTCAACTCCGTCGACTATTGTACCATTGTAATAAACAATACAAATTACTTGTTGAGAATCCATGATAAATTTTTTTTTTAGTAAGTATGAAATGCTAGAAGGTATAATGAGATAGAATGTGTGGTAAGATACTGAGATTTATTGTTCTATTTATAGAATGTATTGAGATTTATTTTTCATCTAGATCATCCACAACCGTTGATAAAAATAATTGAAAGGCCAAGATTAAATAGGATTGATATTTTTCATCCAGATCATCCACAACCGTTGATAAAAAAATTGTAAGGCCAAAATTAAATAGGAATTAGACCAATTTGATTGGTCCAAATCAAATAACTAGGATCCATCATCACAACCGTTGATAAAAAAAATTGGAAGGCCAAGATTTAATACAACTTGGACCAATTTGATTGGTCCAAATAAAATAACTTGGATCCATCATCCACAGCCGTTGATAAAAAAATTGGAAGGCCAAGATTTAATACAACTTGGAAAAATTTGATTGGTTCAAATAAAATAACTTGGATCCATCATCCATAGTCGTTGATATTATCAGATGGAAGGACGAGATTAAACCAGATAAAGCTGACGCATAGCGCATCGTGGGGATGCGATGATCAGGAGCAGCAGATTAAAGCTGTCATCCAGCGCATCGTGGGGATGCGAAGATCAGAAGGACGCGCATCGTGGGGATGCGATGACCAGAAGCAGCAGATGCGCAACGCATCCTGGGGATGCGAAGATCAGAGGCAATCGTACGGTGGGGATGCGATTATATAATGGTACACACATCTTCAACCTTCTCAATCTCATTCTCATTCTCATTCTCAATCTCAAATTTTTTTCAACCTTCTCAAACAAATTCTTTTAACATTATCAATCAAAATTTTCACACATGAAATTATCTACTAATCATCGGGCTGAATTTCGATACATTAATGCATTTGTAAGTTTATTTATTATTAATATTATTTTCATTAACTTCATAATATTAATTTTATTATATTCATAATATTATTTTCATATTTTTTATTTACAGATACCATCCACGGACAAGTTGAAATGTCATGGTCACGTGAACAAAAAATCAAATGCGGCGATATTACCATATTTGCAACAGGCGGGATTTGGTGAAGTCATCAAACTTGGAAACTATAAAATAGATGTTGGCCTAATTACCGCGATGGTTGAAAGATGGAGACCAGAAACTCATACATTTCATCTCTCAATAGTTGAGTGCACGATAACTTTAGAATACGTGTATTACCTTTTAGGATTAAATGTTTCTAGTATTCCAGTTTCTGGTTCAAATTTTGTGAATGTTAGAAGTGTCTGTGAAGAATATTTAGGAGTTATCCAACTGAGGGGGCAACAACATGTAATTTTATTAAATTAAAATGGCTTAAAGATACATTTGACAGTGTTGGTAAAGATGCATCAGAAGTACAAAAACAAGCATCGTGTCGGGCATACATTCTACGTATGATTGGTGGATTGTTGATGCCGGACAAATCCAACAACCGTGTACATTTAAAATATCTTTCACTAGTAGGAGATTTAAATAAAGCATCCAAATATAGTTGGGGTTCGGCAGTTTTAGCAATGCTGTATAGAGAATTATGCGTTGCTACGAAACCCGACGTCAAGTCTATTGGAGGATGTGCTCTGTTGTTACAAAATTGGGCATGGTATCGTTTGTCTTATGTCGCTCCAGAATCACACAATGCATGGATATTTCCACTTGCACAAAGGTAACTATTGAAATTAATTTTTATGTATTTTTCTTTTTTTAAAAATAACCACTTACCATATTACTAATATTATTATATTTTTTATGTTTCATATATTCGACAGATTTAATTCCGGTGGTATAAAATTTAGTAGTGTTCCTCATAACGACATAGAAGGCTACCGGAATACAATCGATCACATGGTGGTTCAGGAAGTAATATTAATATTCATTCACATTTAGTTGAACTTTTTTAATTATATATTTTTATATATCTTAATATTTACTTAACATATTTTTAACATATCAGTTTCAGTGGAGGCCGTATCTCGGGTTCCAACACGAGGTACCCGAACAAGAGATGAGCACTTGAATGACATGTACCTATCTACATTGTTATCATATTGTCGAAAAACATCATGTAGATAGAGTCGCACTTCAGTTCGGCTTCCATCAACCAATTCCGCAACCATCAGAGGACATGAAAATGTACCATGAGGTCGACATGAGGCGTGACATTGATGAAAATTGGAGGGTGGTTTGGAAAGAAGAGTTTCAACATTGGAATGAACAACAGAATTACGTATTGCACGATCAATTAATAGAAGGTTTTTTATGCCACAGTAACGAATATATGAATTGGTTCAGACATCACACCAAATTATATATATATATATATATATATATATATATATATATGGAAAGATATCTGCGTGATCCACATTTGCAACCTTCAATGTATTTAGATGTTCACTCTACCCCTCAATCAATGCCACAACAACATACCATGCACCAAATACCATCTTTATCGTCACCAACACATCTACACGAATCTACATATATATCGACTCAGGACTACGTTCCT
Organism: Cicer cuneatum; assembly: GCA_037974295.1. Lineage (NCBI taxonomy): Eukaryota > Viridiplantae > Streptophyta > Magnoliopsida > Fabales > Fabaceae > Cicer > Cicer cuneatum. Next base: position 60,368,494 of record JBBPBO010000005.1, on the reverse strand, counting down.
TCAGTGCCAACATTGCCAACACCCGTTCATCCGATAAATAACGGAATTTTCTATAATTTGTTTGATACTCATTGCACAACACCTGAGTCGGTTTATGCTGTTTTTGATTCAATGTATAACATCGAAACTCAAAATTATACGGAGGCAGGTGGTAGTGATTCTAATCCACATACAACTTATAACGAAGATAATAATTAAAATAAGGATCAACTACAACAACTTGAAATCGTATAAAGGGCTAGACGAGTTCGACGACTGCATAGATGTGGAACTGGAGGACATTTAGATGGAAATAATTAATTGCAAATTGATGTAGTTTTTTCTTTCAATTTGATGAATTTTTTCATTTCAAATTAATGTATTTTTTTTAAATTTATTAATATAATTTAGATGAAAATAATTAATTATGTTTATAATTTTATTTTGTTATGTTTATTATTATTACAAATTTTTTTTATCCTAAATATTAATTTATTTTAATTTTTTTTATTATGTTTATTATTATTATAATTTTCTTTTTTTATTTATTATTATTTAATCTATAATTATTAATATTATTATTATTATTTATGAAAGTTTTTTCTTTTTTTTATTTCATTTTAGGATTTATGGTTTATTTTAAATATTTATAATTTTTTATAATTATTTTTAATTATTAAATTAAAAAAAAGGTACATCATCGCATGCTGAGAGTGCGATGAGTAAAAAAAAATAAGGGGTACATCATCGCACCCTGGAGGTGCAATGAGCAACTGTTTGAAAAAAAACGACCTTTTAGATTGTTGCAAGCTCAAATTGCGATGAGCAACTGAGCTCAAAAAATAAGACATTTGAAAAAAAAAATTTCAATATAGGATATTTTAGAAATAAAAAAAATAAAAGATATTAATATCAAAAAAACCGAGTGACTCACCCTTTACCACCAACATCGAAGACAATATTATAAATGATATCATGGCATGAGGATGTGGGGTGATGTCATCACTGGATTTCTCTAGAAAAAGTAAACAGTATAGTGATGTGATCCAAAATTTATTCAATTAATCAAATCTTCTTAGGGAATGATCAGCTTTGAGTTTGGGTAGAGTCAACATTTCAATGTAAAAGGTTTAGTTGAAATTGTACAGGACCTAATCTTTTAGAATGCATCTCTTGGGACTGCTCTAGGTTTTGTAAATGTGTGTTTGACTTTCGTTGAAACTTTTGTAATATACTGTGTCTATTGGTATTAATAGAAAATTAGAATATAATCTCCATGCTGCACGAGTGTAATTTATAATTTTTTTTAAATGTAAAATTTTAAAAAAAATTGAATGTAATATTTATGGAGTAGAAATGTATCAATTTGATCAAAAAAAAATATTTATAAATTTTTTAGTTTATAAGAATAGTGATTGTATAACAAAAGAATAAATGTAATGAAAACAATTGAAAAGTTTATAATAAAATGAGTGATTTTCACTCTAAAATATATGATTAAAAAATATTAGTGATTGTTTGTATACACAATTAAAAAAATTAAAATAAAATGAATGATTTTCACTCTAAAAATATTATTAAAAAAAATGAGTGATTGTTTGTATGTATTTTGTTTTGTTTTAAACATTTGATCATTATAAAATACTTTCTTCTTATAAAAAATAGAATATATATTTTGCAAGCATTGATTTGAGATATATTTGTAAGCATTGACTTTTAAATTATCATTATTTTTATTTTTGTTTTACTTTTTATCTTGAGTACTATTATTTCTTTATTCTTTTTTGACTAATTGAATGAACTACTATTTCTTATATTTTATGTTTCATGTCTCATTTCTGCTTAAACTTCCAATAACTAATTCTTAATTAGAGGTGTTATGCGATATTTTTTTTAATAATATTTTGATTTAATTATCTTTTTTGGAGAGTATATATAATAATCAAACAAAAAGTATTATTTTTTACGACAAAAACACGAAAATAATATTGAAAATAATAAGTGATCCCTATTTGATTTTGATTATTTTTGCCGTTAATTGAAACTATGATATGATTTTGATTAAATACTTTCTTTTGATTTAGAGGAATAAAATATATATATATGAGCACTAATATGAGAAAAATGAACACAAATTACATATTACTTTAAAAATATTTAATGTATAATTTAACATTTTTATTTTTAAAAAAATATTCGTCGCTATTTTTTTTGTTTTTTGCAAAGACTTGCTATTTAAATGACCGTGTTTCAATATTTTTTTATTTATTTTAATTTAAACTTCATTGAGTTGTTTGTGCATAAATTTAATTGTTGATTTTTAATATGTGATAGTTATGTTTTTATATATTTTGTGGTAATTTATCGTTGCTACATTTTAATTATTAAAAAGTAATTAAAATATTGTGATGTATTTATATACAATAAATTAAAAAAAAGTAAATGACAATTAAATGAAGTTTGTAATAAGAGTTATATTTTTTATTGTTGTTTTTTAATTATAAAGATATAAAAAAGAATTAGTAGAATAAAAAATTAAAATGAATGACTTTTAGTAGTACATTATACTAATGCGACAAAATTAGTGTTATATAATATATAAAGATATAAAGTGGCAACATAACATTTTGAAGAATTTATTTTAATATATTATATTAATATCGATGTTTATTTGCATGTTGTGTTGTTTGCTGCATCTTAGGAGAATTCATTTTTTCTAATATAAATAACGCGGGTTTTCAAAGAAGAATAAATTTTCGGTAACCATGCGACATAATAATAACTCTCATTCGTTAAATGTGATCGTTTCTTAAGTGGAATTGACTGTGTGATATGCACGATTTAATATGAAATTAATGGCTGAAATTAATTACAACATAAATTTGTGATTGTTTTACGACCGCCAATCTGTATTCATATGAAGGGGTAGGAAGAATACCATTCGGTGTGATTAGCTATTCTTTAAGTCTAAATTTTAAAGGAGAGTAAGGTATATCACATCCGGTCCGTCCCACGAATCTATCTTGACTTGTAAGTAATGGGATGAGTTTGACTCATAAGTAATAGAATGAGTCTGACTCGGTCTAAAAAAAGATCGGATTTAGGTTATCTTTTGAATTACTTATTCCGTCTCAAATTACTTTAAAAACAAATGATTATTTTTTATTATTATTTTATATTATTATCGATTCACACTCTAAAACATTGTAAAATAATGTTATGAGTTACTATTCTTGAATGAATTGACAAGTGGTAACCATGTGACTTGTTTAAGAGTTACTTTATGTTTAATTGTTTTTTCTATAAAAAAATGTTTTAAAATTATTATTTGACGTTTTGTCTTTAGGACCAAGTTTCTTCTTATTGTTAATCGGATTATAGAACGTTATGATCTAAAATTTGACTCGATCAAATATTCAAATCGAATAAAAAACATACAAATTCAACTTGACATGTCGTTTGCACATCAGAGTAGGAAAGTATACTGCACAAATAGCACAAAAGATAATAAGATTTTAAAAAAGGAAAGTATACTGCACAAATAGCACAAAAGATAATAAGATTTTAAAAAAGGTCGTACATAAAAAAAACATGATAAAATAATAATAATAATAATAATAATAATAATAATAATAATAATAAATAAAACAATAATCTCAAACGAAAATAATAATTTCAGTAAAGTACCATCTAGCGATAAACGATTAATAAAATATTACTATTTTAGTAAAATAAATATGACTAAATAAATTATAAATTACAAATAAACTTATAAAAATTGTCAGAAAAAAGTAAAATAAGAAAATGACAAAAAAAAAATGCTGAATTGGACAAGAAATATTCTTTATGTTCTTAATTCTCCCACTTGTCTCTCTCTGTTCCCGCGATTTTAGGCGACGCTTGAAAGTTTCTTCATGTCCCTCTTATTATTGTTTTCATTATTTAATTTTATAATAATGAAAACAAAGAAAAAAAAAATAAAATAATAATAATGATAGAAAGAAGAGAATGATTGTGAAGCTGAGTCTGAGTGAGCGTGTAGAGAGCAATGGAGAGATACCTGAGAGGTAACTTTTACGTGCAGCCAAAGCGCCCCACGGAAGACAACCTTCGGAGATGGAGATCCGCCGTCTCGGTCGTCAAGAACCCTCGCCGCCGTTTCCGATGGGTTGCCAATCTCGCCCAACGCGCCGAAGCCGAACAAAAGCGCAAGAAACTCCAGGTCATCATTTCTTTATTCATTTTCCCTTTTTATAAAATAATAATAATATCACTTTTTTATATCTAATCTCATTGTTCATTTTTCGATCCAATTAATGACCGTTTTCCCTCTCCAAACTTGTTTCCGTTAGAGACCAAACTCTTAAAGGCTTTAATTCATTCTAGATTTCCATTTATTCATTTATTTTTAAAATTGAATTATTTGTGAATAATGTGGCACACAGAAATGCTAGATTTAATTCATATATATTTAATTATAATCAATTTATCATTCGAGATATTTTGATTTTGATTATAAGTAATTTTAAAGTCATACATATTAATAGTTATAGTTAGAATAATTGTAATGTATTCATCTTATAAATTTTTTTACATTAATAATAGATGATTGTTAAACTCCGAAAACACTATGCTAGTTTGGGACCCTTGTTATTAGAAATAGTGAAGTAATTTTCAACATTAAAAAGAAATTATTTTTTGACACAAATATTGAGATCAACCTTATATTTGTATACAATTTTTGTTTTTATATTATTTTTTTCCTCTCTTGTGTTTTTTTTTAATTTATTTATTTATCCTCGATTCCAAAATCTACACTCATAAGCATACGATGTCGAAATATGATGTTGTTTCGGTGTGTTTAAATAATACAATTTGAAAATATAATGGCACAAGTTATACATCAATTTTCAAAGTGTCTTGCTAACTATCCTTTTGTCTCGTAACAATTGTTTCATTCGCAATTTGTTTTATATTATTTATTTCTTTATATTGTTAACGAATATTAATTATTTTTTTAATAATATAATTTTATTTACTGTAAATAGTTTTTACACTGTCACATATACTATTAGTGTAAATAATTTTTATATTGTCAATCAATAACAATTATTAGATTATTAAATATGTTTGATTTTTACTATAACTATATCTAAAGTCATGACTATTAATAGTTGTGATATACTGATAGTGTAATTTTTTTTACATTGATAATGCATGATAATTACTCTATCCATTTCAAAATGTAATTTTAGAAGAAAAAAAATATTTATTTCAAAATGAATGTTGTTTTCGATTTTTAAAGTAACTTTAATTATTTTTTCCAACTCTAACTTTTAATTATTATTATGTATACTACTTTAAAAACAATCATTCCACTTTACATTTATAATAATGAAAAATCAACCAATAATTTTGTTTTGAAAAGGCCAAAATATATGAAAAATGATGCAAAGCACAAGGTGTGCCTCACTAAAAAATGGGATACAAGGTTAAGTTGTTAGTTGCTATAGCAAATTACAACTCAAGAATAGGAAAATTACAAGGTTCTTGAGTGCAATCGTTTGATTAGACGCTTATAAAAAAATATTAAAAAAACCACACTTATAAAAAAATATTAAAAAAAAAATGTTTTTGTTATGCATTGAAATACACTGAAATTCAATTACCAACTGAAAAATAAAGAATTAATTTGAATTGAGATAAATTGAGAAATTACATAATTCTATGATTTTTTTTGATTTCTTGAATTTGTGATTTTTTTATATACTTTTGAAAACAATATAAAGTTTAGAAAATTCTTTCACCAAGAAATTTAGGTTTCTTGTACAAAAATATAAACACAAATTGAATTAAGTAATTTAATTGTAAGAAATAAGGTAAGAGAATCAAGACCACGATTTATTCTGGTTTGATCACGGTCATCCTCGCTTGGTGATCTACATCCAGTTCTCCAATCAATTAATAGAAGATTTTCTTCAACTAATGAGAAATTTGAATTGTTATGCTTACAACAATAAACTCGTTTGAGACAAATAAACAAACATCTTGGCTACAATGTCTTCACTCCTTATAAATCTAAGAGTTCTTCAATTTTTGAAACCCACTTCAAGAATCACCATAAATTCCAAGTGATACAACTGCAAATCCAACCTCTATGAAGCCTTCAACCTTGAATCTTCACTTATTGTTGATTCAACTCCTTCAATCATGGAAATTCAACGAGAAACCTAAAAGCTCACGTATTTCCAAATAAGGTGAAAATAAATCTCTTCATTTCATTTTACCTTGATTGTAGCAGATGATAAACCCAATCAATACTCTCACAATCAATTGAACATTCAACTTTTCTTATAATGTTATCCTAACACTTGTATCACTCAAGAATCTTTCTTCATGAAAAAATGGTTCTAAGAGCTTTCAAAAATATATATATTGTGATGAGAGAGATGATGAGAGAAGAGAGTAAAAATGTTCTATACAAGCCAAAAATGAGGTAAAAAGATTTATATATGAAAGCCAAAAAGTGTGTGAAAGCAAAACAATAAACTAAAATTTTTATTGTGTAATTTGAATTACCTTAATGCGTAAGTCGAATTTTATTTCTTAGAAAATAAATGAAAGGTTGATTTCGAACAAGTAATTCGAATTACAAACCGGGGTAATTCAAATTACATTAATGTTTATACACAACTCAAATTATGTACAAGTGTAATTCGAATTGTACATTGTAGAATCAAAATCTCATTTTTTTCAGATAGTGGTAATTCAATTTACACTTAGTAACAATTCGAATTAAATGAGTTATTTTTTGTAAATACCATGTTTTCAAAGAAAAACTATCAAATAGTTAATGATATGAAAATAGTTTGACTTAAAACCACATTTTTATCATGGAGAGATTAATGAGACATCATTGTACAATAATTCTAAGCTAACTTAGTTTTGATATTTAATCAAAACACTTTAAGCCTAAAAAACAAAGACTAAAGCACTCACATACCCCTCTTTTTGATGACGAATAAACTAAGGTTTAAGTGAAGAACAAATAACCGAGATTGCTTCTCTTGAATATGTGATTGATGGTTACACCATCATGACAAATCTTAGTTGAATATTCTCCCCCTTTGACATTATCAATTAGAAGAAAAGACAAAGCATTAGCAATATCATATCTTTAAAAAATCAAGCATAACAAATATGAGTCCAAAACTGATTGTCACCAAACAAAGAACAACAGGAGTAGAATAAGCACAACGATAACAATTAAACAAGACACCTAACATAAAGTACTCACATAACATAGTACAAAAAGTCAATACAAAGAAAGTTAAATACGCAGAAGAACCAGGTCAAATGGTGCAAGCACCTTAAATTATAGACCAAAATGAAAACATAAAAGAAAACAAGTGTAACTATTCTACAACTATCTAGGGATTAGAGGGATTAGACGATGGTCCAGGAGGGGGTTAGGAAAAAAAGAAGAAAAAGGGGGCATTCATGCTCTGTAAGAAATTTTGTTGACCTAAGTGCATCTCATCAAGGCGAGCAAAAACAACCATCTGAAAGACTTGTTGGGGAGTCTGCTACTCTTGTGCAAAAGACCAAAACTGCTCATGTTGTTCAAACCTCAAATCACTAAGTTGGATGCGAGTATCCTCATGCATCTTGTCTAGATAATCCATAATCTGCCCCTTAGAGGCACGTGTATATGACAGAACATAAGACCTAGCACTAGCATCACCATACATATCACGATCTTCCTCTGCAGCTTCGTGAGCAAGGTCGTCGTCATCTTCATTTGCAATTTCACGGAGTTCCTGGTTCGTGAGATCTTTGAAGTACCAATTTCACGGAGTTCCTACTCTCATAAAATCTTGAAAAATTACCATTACGAGGATTAAGAACTTTGGCAATAACCTAGTGCAATAAGTGTGGCTCTATCTTGAGTACACCAACATAGAAATGATTCAGAGAAACATGTTGATTGGGTTGCTTCAAGATTGACTTCATATAAGCATTTAGATCATACCCATCGTAGCGTAGAAAACTCAAATCAAGTTCCACTCCCTTACAGGTTAAACCAAATAATGACCTTCATAGAGGAACATCATTAACCAACATTTTATATATCAGAGGAACAATAAATAAATCATCACTTGGAGTAAACACACAATAAAAGGCCTTAATCAGAAAAGCTCTTAAAAGTCGAGTTTCAGAGTGTCAGCTACTTTGATGTCAAACGAGTAAGGGACGCCTAAAGTGCGAGGAATAAAAGTTTATTGGTACCTGTTGTTTCGAGTTTGAAAAACAATTTTAAAAAACAATTTATGCCACTGAAAATATTACTCGGTTGAGTCGCGGACTAGGTCGCTCTCTTTAACACGTTTTGCGGCACTGCCCACATTGTGCAAGGCAGACTATCAACCACGCCGTCCCCAAGATAAAACAGCCCAATTACTTTGTATCGGAGTTTCACTGCACCGTGAAAAAACCATTCTAGAATTACACCCTCAGTATGGCAGTCTATTGGCTGCCACTTGTAATATAGTACTAAGACCACTCGAAAGAAAGAAAACGAAGAAGTAAGAATAGGGAGGGAGAAGAAGAGAAAAGCCTCAGAAGAAAGGAGAGCTTTTGGTGTGATTTACAACTGAGCAGAACCGTCTATTTATAGAGGAGATTTGCTACTGAATCTGAGGGATTTCGGGATCCATCAGACCAGACTCACAAAAAACGTGCCCCAATTTTTTCTAGGTTAGGTTGACTCCGAAAATTCTAAGGTATTGACCAAGTACGCAGCCACAGAACAAACGGGAAACTAGGTAGGGTTTTGACCAAAAACCAAACCACGCGAAGTACAGGGAATGACTTACTGGATCAGAAATAAAGTGTTGACTCAGTATAGGGCCAATTAAGTAAAAATGCAAGCATTCCTTTTTTCATAAAATAAATATTAATTTTTTAATTTTCTTTGTACTAAAAAATAATAATTCACCACCCAAGCCCAGGCCTGGCCTAGCCGGACAGACGGCGGCGGCGCGCGCGTGTGTGGTGATTTATTTTGCATGCGTTCTTGCCCCTTCACAAAATTGGGGTACTCCTTGGGACACACCCCAAGTGTCATACCTCCACCTTATAAACACTACTAGAATGTGTAATCCCTCATATGTGGGACTTCTATTTTTTAATTCACAAACTAGCTCTATGTTCCTCATTTCCAACAGTACCTAACAAATGCATCTAGTGTTAGAAGATGTTGAACATTGAATGCGTTGCTTTGAGAAAAGAGAGTGGCTTTGGAAGAACCACCTTAAGTCCTCTTTGCTGCCAATTTTCCATGCACCATTTTTGCAAAGTCACATAAATAACACAAAAATTGGAGCCCACAACAAACCACAACACATAATTGTAGAAAACCATATAAAATAAAAAATCCACAGAACTGCAGTAATCCCACACAGAATAAAAAATCCACAAAACTGCAGCAAACCCACAAAATAAAAAAACTCAAACTGAATTGCAAACTGAAAATGAGGATTTGAGAATGTTAGTGAGATGGTGTAGAGAGAATGTAAAGAAAAGGGAAAATGGTTGGTTTGAAGGTTGGGTTAAAATAAGGTAGATAGGTTTATGAAGGTGGGAGAAAATACAAACAGGGAATGTTGGTGTGAGATAAGGGGAAAAAGTTTTTGTTTTAGAAAGAAGAAAAAGAGGTTACAAAAACATAAATAGGAGTTAATGAGAGTGAGTGGGTAGTAAATGAGGGTAGAAATTTGAATGGGTGGTTAGATGCGAGTGGGGGAATTGTGGAAATTTGAATGAATGGTTGAGATTTATGCAAAGATGTAACAAAAATGCATGTAATTCAAATTGCAACATAGGTAATTGAAATTATGTGAGGTATAAACAAAAAAATTCAGTTTTTATGAAGGGCAATTCGAATAACACTTATAGGCTAATTCGAATTATAAGAGGCAAAAACAAAAAACGTTAAACTTTTAAAGTATAATTCGAATGACACACATAGCCCAATTCAAAAATGGTAAGAGGTAGAACAAAAAGAAAAATGAAAATTTCAAGCACAATTCAAATTGCATTGATGACCGAATTCAAATTGCAAATGGCAGAAAAAAAAAAAAAAAAAAAGGAATCCTAATTCGAATTACACTAATAGTATAATTTGAATTACAATAGGCGGAAACAAAAAAATAGTAAAGAAACACCCATGTGAAACATGAAAGCATCAAATTGACATGAATCAAACATATCGAAAATTGAACAATTTGCACGATACACTTAAGAATGGTAAGCAAAATTAAAATAAACATGGTAAAGATTAACAAAACTTACTTGAAGAGATGTAAAAAAAAATAAGTACCAATAAGATAGTGTTCTTAAACTTAAGAGAAAATTTGTGACACTTGCACAAAGAAATTGTTAGAGTTCAAAAGACCAAGGTAGAACACAAGAAATTATTTAAGACAAGAAACATCTAAGATGCCTAATTTCCTATGAATGTTGAAAAAGGATTCGAAAACAAGAGGTTTTGTAAAAATTCAGCTAATTGACTCTGCGTATCAACATGCTCGAATACTACTTCACCTTTTTCAAAATAAATGATGTTGAACTTCTATATGTTTGGTACGAAAATGCAGAACCAGATTCTCTCTTAAATTAATTGCACTTGTGTTGTCACATTCGATATGTATATGTTGAAGATTTAAATCATCATCCAAGAGTTGTTGCTTCAACCAAATAATCTTGATGCTGCAATTCTTAACAGCAACAGACTTGACTTCGGCAGTAGACAAGACAACACTAACTTGTTTCTTGCTTTGCCAAGAGACCAATGATCTACCAAGAAAATGACAAGTACCACTAGTGCTTTTTCTATCCAATTTGCAACCGACAAAATTGTAGTCAAAGGAACCATTTAAACAACGGTCATTCCCTTAGGATTCCAAAGCCCATATTTAGAAGTACCTTAAAGATATATAAGTATGTGCTTTACAACTTTTAAATGAGATTCCTCTGGGGATGATTGATATTGAGCACACATACATACACTAAACATAATATCCGATCTAGATGCAGTAACATATAAAAGTGAACCTATCATACCATGATATTTGGTTACCTCAACGTTAATTCCATTTTCATCTTTATCTAAAGTGAATCTAATTGCCATTAGGGTGCTTATGGATTTAGCATCTTGCATATTAAATTTATCGAGAAGTTCCAAACAGTACTTTAATTGGGTGATGAAGAAGCCATTTTCCATATGCTTAATTTGAAGTCTTAGGAAGAAATTTAATTATACCATCATGCTTATTTTGAATTTCCTCTTCATTAACTTATAGAAATCTTGACATAATTTGTTGTTAGTCGATCCAAATATGATATCGTCAAAGTAAATTTAAACTAACAAAATGGGTTTTCCATTTTGCTTAATAAACAAGGTTGTGTCAACCTTTCCTCTTGAAACTCTATTTTCAATAAGAAACTTACTTAGGCCCTCATACCAAGCTCTTGGAACTTGTTTGAGTCTGTATATGGCTCATTTTAATTTAAAAACATAGGATGTTCAAAGTTTTCAGATTCGAGTGGTTGAGACATATGAACCTCTTCATTTACATAACCGTTTAAAAAAACACTTTTGAAGTCCATTTCATATAGTTTAAAATTCATGCAACATGTAAAAGCTAAAAGATAGTGTATAGTCTCGAGTTGGGCAACTGGTGCATAAGTTTCCTCATAGTCGATTCCTTCCTTTGGTTATATCCTTTTGCCACCAACCGGCTATGTTTCATGTTATTATTCCGTTTTCATCCAATTTGTTCTTAAATACCCATTTGATTCCAATTACTTGATGGCCTTTAGGTAGTGGAACTAAATCCCATACCTTATTTCTTTCAAATTGGTTCAATTCTTCTTGCATTGCCATGAGCCAATGCTCATCAAGTATTGCCTTTTTTGTCATTTTAGGCTCAAATTGAGATATAAAGGAAAAATTTATGACAAAAATTACTTAACTGTGACCTTGTGTTTACACCTTTATTTATATCCCCTAATATATTTTTCCAAGGGCAATCCTTCAATATCCTCCAACTTGGAGGAATGTAATGCTTGGAACTAGGCTCCTCCTCGATTGTTTCGTTCTTTTCTTCCTTGGTATTATTATTTTGAGTTTTGTCCCCAAGGATGATTTTAGTATTTGTACCTGGAACATCAAAAGAAGAAGTACCTTTCCCTTGCTTTTGGGGATTAGTTTCGTCAAAAGAAACATGCACATATTCATTGACACTAAAAGTTCCCTTATTAAACACTTGATACACTTTACTAGATGATAAGTACTCAAGAAAGATACCCTCATTCGCCTTCGCATCAAATTTACCAAGGTTATACTTTCCATTATTTAGTACAAAACATTTGCATCCAAAAACGTGAAAATGGGATATGTTCCTTTCATTAAATAATTCATAGGGGATTTTCCTCAATATAGGTTGTATCAAGATCCTATTAAGAACATAACACACAATGTTAATCGCATTTGCCTAGAAATATTTATGTAGGCTACCCTCACTAATCATGGTCCACGTTAATTCTTCTAAAAGTCTATTTTTCTTATCCACAATGTCATTATGTTGCAGAGTACTAGGAGCAGAAAAATTCGTCTTCATGATAACTTCTTATTGAAATTATTTTAGTATCCTTTTGTTTTGAATAACCTTAGCAAATTTTTCAAAAACAGAATAAGTTTCATCCTTGCTAGAAAAAAATAGAGTCCATGTGAATCTAGAATAATCATCCCCAATTACAAAACCATAATAGTTGCCTCCTAAACTTTTTGTTCTCGAAGGACTAAACAAGTCCATATGAAAAAGTTGTAGGGGTCTCGAAGTTGAAATAATATTTTTAGATTTAAAAGAGATCCTAATTTACTTCCCCATTTGACAAGCATCACACATTCGATCTTTTAAAAAATTTAGCTTAGAAAGATCTACTACTAGATTCTTGAAAACTATCTTATTTAGCAAATCAAAGTGAACATGAGCTAAACTTCGATGCGGTAACCAAGAGTCTCCACTCTTAGACATGAGATATTTAGTTCTTGTTGATGAAACATCATCTAAGTCTAACATATAGATAGATATTCTCAACTTTTATTCCCTTAAACACCTTTTACTTTCCCATATCATGTTCAACTGAAAAATAAGGGAATTAAATGTTATTCTATATCCCTTGTTGCATAATTAACTTATACTAAGCAAATTGTGCTTAATCCCTTCAACTAGAGAAACATTTTCTATTGTGATTGTGTAGGAATTTCCCACAACATCTTCGCCAAGTATCTTACACCTATTATTGTCTCCATAGGTGACATGTCTTTGTTTCTTTGGGTGTACTCAATAAACTTGGACTTGTTCCTGTCATATATCTTGAACAACCGCTATAAAGGAATCACTTCCTATCCGTTTCTTGTAGGCACACCTTATCTTCGTCATGACTGCCATGAGACATAGGTTCGAGATTTAATTATCGTACGGGCTACTTGATGATGAGTCTTTATCATCATCCTCCCAAGCAATGTATGTTCTTCGACCCTTGCCACCCAATTTTCGCTTGCTTGGAGGTCTAATCTTCTTCTTCACAAGATTGGGGCAATCATTCTTCATGTTCCCTATTTTGACACATTCAAAACAAGTAATCGAATTTCCTTCATTCTTCAGTGATCTCTCCTTTTTACTTGAACTTTGGAATTTCACTAGATTTTTTTCACTGTGTTGAGCCCCCTTGCGTTTTAGATACTTATTGTATCTTTTCACAAAGAGCCACATTTCCTTATCACTTGAGGCATCGTATTCGCTTTCATCACTTTCCGATTGCTCCTCCACTTGAGCCTTAGATGAAGAGGTTTTGAGGGAAATGTTATTTTTATCTTACTCTTTTTCCTTCCCCTTATACTTATCCTTTTTTTTCAATTTCTCTTCATGCTCGACAAGATTTATAAGCTCTTGCTCATACTCTTTTAACTTTCCAAAAAGTGAAGCAATTGATAAAGTGTTGAGATTTTGTGATTCTTTAATAGCGGTAACCTTCAGTTGCCATTCCTTAGTTAAACATCTCAACAACTTATTAGTAACATCTTTGTTTGGAATAGTTTTACCAAGACCATCTAGTTTGATCACAACATGAGTGAACCTCTTTCGAATGTCGGCAATGGTTTCCCTTGCCTCATGCAAAAGAGTTCATACTTTTGTGTCAAGGTATTCATTCGCGCTTGTTTCACCTCGTTCGTCCCCTCATAGGTTTCTTGCAAGGTGTCCCACATGAAGGTGCAAACACGAGAAGGGGGGGTTGAATTGTGTTTGACTAACTTGAATACTTTTTCTGTTTTTGCAGTTTTAAAACAAAACTTGATGTATGAATAAAACAAAGTTTGCAGCAGATATAAAGTAAAAATAAAAACACAATTTTATACTGGTTCACCATTAACGAGGCTACGTCCAGTCCCTTCACCTTGAAGGATTTCACTAATTCAAACCTTGAATTACAAAAGTTCCACTGACCCTCCAAGTCAGTCTTCTCAAACAGTCCAACAATCCTAGACTCTTGAGGAATACAGCACCTTGACTTCCTAAGTCAAGTCTTCTCCTACCAATATGACAACCCCAGATTGTAGAAGGAATTACAATGCCTTGAATCTAATTACCAAGTAATCTGCTACCCCTTCTGACTCCCTCAGATTGTAAACTCTACTTCAACAACTTAGATCTAACACAAGGGAAAGAAAATAACACGAGTGCTTGCTTCTGGAAAGCTGGAACTCACAATTAACCTCACTGAAAACTTGAGTGTTTGCTTTTGGAAGAGTGTGACTCTTTTGTGATTTTCGATACTAAGTATTTTGCCTTGAGCCTCCTTTTATAGATGCAAATTAGGGTCTCTTCCAAGCTTAATTTCGAGCTGTATCTTGCTGGATTCTCTTGCAAAAATATCTTGACCAATCGGGCTTCACTTAAATAAAAAACATATCTTTTTAAGATTTAGATTTGCTTTCAAAAATAACTGGCCAATCATGTCTTTAGTTTCTTCCCGCCAACAGCTTCTGAATTCCACAAGACTTCACTTTATTTTTGTAACAAATCTTTTTAATACTTTGATCAAATTTAATTAAATCTCCACCATTAATCCTTATGATTAAATCTGGACTGTTTGATCTTCTGCGCTAGTCCACATCTGGACCTTACTAAATAATCTGCTGTGATCCTCTGATTTCGGCCAACCCTGGACCACACTTTCTGATCTTCTGATCTCGGCCAACCTGGTCTAGCAAACTGATCTGCTGTGATCCTCTGATCTCGGCCAATGCTGGACCACACATTCTGACCTTCTAATTTCGGCCAACACTGGGCCATGGTCTGATCTTCTGATCTCGGCCAACACTGGTCCATATACTTAAATCTGGACTATTGATATGAATATCTTCCCTCTGATCTGGACCAATTCTGGATTTGGTCTGGATTAAACTGAAATTAAATCTGGACAAATAATATTTCAGTCTGGACATTTTACCTTATGTTTTGAATCAGTTTTGGATCAAATATGGAGATCATTTCTTCTGGTTTGGACTTAGTTTCATACCCTGAACCATGTTATCTTCTGGTCTGGGTCAAATCTGGATTGATTCTCTTGTTCTGGACCCATTAACTTATCCTCTGATTAAGTCTGGATCAAGTCTGGGCTGTTTATTATTTCACTGCCAGACCATCTTCTGGTCAGAATAACTTCTGGACTAAGTCTGACTTATGATTCCTTCTGGTCTGGATCAAGTCTCCATCTGGCAGGCTTCCTTCTGGTCTGGTCCAGGTCTCCTTCTGACTTTGCTTCCTTCTGATCTGGGCCAGCAAAGATATCCTCTGGTACATTCTGGATGCTTTATCTGGTGTCTTCATCTTCTGCCTCTGGAAACATCATCTTCTGGTGGTATTTAATGTAATAATTCAAGGTACAAAATAAGATTACATGGAGTGCTTTTGTAAACATCAAAATCCTAAGTACTTAGAACCAACTTGGTTCCAACACCACATTGCCTTTGCAGTTTTGCAATGGGAGACACAATAATATTCGTCAACCCTAGCGGAGATTAGAATGTTGTGTGTCTTCCAATCACACTGCACTATCTTATTTTCGAGTTATGTCCATTAATTTTCAGGTTTTTCTACATTAACACTATCAACAATCCTATTAGGCATAAAAGACCCATTTTTACGGATTTCCCTACTTCCATTTCATAATCCATGATATGGACCTACATGCAATCTTTCCAATATGCATAGTTTTTGCTCTTGAAAACATGTGCTTTATTATGACCCCTTTAGGTTCCGGATATGCCATACCACAAACTTTTGAAGTTGTTTAGCTTTAATCAATAGAATCGGCCCCTTGATGCCACTTGTTAGTTGTTATGACCCCATATCTAGAGAAGGGTGAATAGTTACAACGTGTTTCAGTGCGTAATAGAAGCATTTTTAATATATTTTGATAAATACCTAATCGGAAGATTGCACTCAAGAACCTATTGTGATTCATGTGAATAACAAATATCAAATTAAGAGATAATCAAACAGCCAACAGTGAAATAGATCTTGACAATCAATTAAGAGATAATCAAATAGTCAACGGTGAAATTGATATTGACAATCAATTAACTAATGCTTGTTTGAATTGTCAATACCCAAACTAGATTTAGTAACTCTTATGTAAAATTCACAACACTTGTATCACTCAAGAATCTTTCTCTATGAAAAATTGGTTCGAAGAGCTTTCAAAGATATATTTTTGGATGAGAGAGATGATGAGAGAAAAAAGTAAAATTGTTCTATATATGCCAACAATGAGGTAAAAGGATTTATATATCAAAGCCAAAGAGTGTGTGAACAAAAAACAAGATAAAACAATAAACTGGAATTTTTACTGTGTATTTTGAATTACCTTAATGTGTAATTCGAATTGCATTTCATAGAGACTAAATGAAAGACTGATTTTGAACATGTAATTCAAATTACATGCAGGTGTAATTCGAATTACATTAATTTTGATGCACAATTCGAATTTTGTACAAGTGTAATTCGAATTTACATTGCAAAATTAAAATCCAATTTTTTTAGATAGGTGTCATTCGAACTACACTTGGTACAATTTGAATTACATGAGTTGTTTTTGTAAAAACTATGTTTTCAAATAATTGATGACATGAAAATAGTTTGACTTAAAACCACATTTTTATCATAGAGAGATTAATGAGGCATCATTGTACGATAATTCTAATCTAACATAGTTTTGACATCTAATCAACACTTTAAATCTAAAAAAAAAAGACTAAAGCACTCGCATGGTCACCACTAATTACACATTACAACATAAAACAAAACTTCAAACCTCACCCGAAGAACCCATACCATATTCACCTGTCAATTACTCTTTTAGACCCAAACATCCACGAGGAGAAGATCACCATTGATTATAATCATATCGAAAATCTCAAAATTTACCTTGCAATCACCACTACTACCAAATTTGAACTTGATCGATCATCTAAGACCCTACAAACTAATTTCGTTCAAATAACACGACGTTCATTACTTCCAAATACTACATATACCTGCTAACCAGAAAATGCCAAACTTATCCTTAAACCCTTTGGCCCTTGAAGCAACCCATAAAAAGATTGAACCTGTAATAGTGGTGAAAAAGGAAACACACTACTAATGTTCAACCACCTTAAAAATTGAAAACCATAAGCCACCAAAATAACTACAACTAAAAAACAAGTGGCTTAGTGATTCTTCCTTCTCAGTTCTCACTCGTCCCAACTCATAGATTGGACCCCAAATTAGCAATTCCACGTTTCTCCAAATATTTCTTCACAAGTATACGATTGATAAATAGCTCCACGCAAAAATTGACACGTTCAGTGACACCGCATTATTCCACACAAAATCAAAATGAGACACAAGAGAACTCTTGTTATTCGCATTAATATGTGATATACATCCTTTACTGTATACCCAACATTGCCAATTTGTCTCCACGTCCACCTGTCTAACTTTTTATCATGCAGCAAAAAATTAGCTAATAAGGATAATTTGGTAAAATAACTATTCACTTTATTGTAATCATTACATTTGTTTATATGTATGCAAAAATTTTAAACGATTATTGTTTTGAAATGGAGGGAGTAAACTCTTAATTAAAATATATTAATAAATGAATCTTATTTATCATTGAAATCAATACAACTAATTAATTTTGAATAATGTTAACAACACACTCTTTAACAAAATTTTCGACACATTCTCTTTGATTTGTTAAAATTTACATGAATTGCATCAAATTCATAGAAAACCTATGTGAATTTTAGTCAATTAAATAAAATATATGTTATAAAATGTATGTTAAAGAGTATGTTGATAACACTCATTAATTATTTAAAAATTGTGCATAACTATGAAATATTAATAATTTTACGGAGCAAGTAATATTTCATCAAAAAGTGTGTTTTTTTTCCTTTGCTTTAATTTGTTTCGCGGTCGATGTTGAAGTCAAACATAATTGGTCTTTGTTATAGGCTTGGGGAAATAACAATATTTCAACAACAACAAAAATCTGTTCATACGCCATATAGGCATATACTATTATCAATTGATACCTTCTACAATATTAATGATACCTTCTATTTACTACTATCAATCTGTGTTCTTTGTCAACAAAAAAATAATAAATCTGTGTTCTGAATCCCATGGTGCTTTTAGCTGAAAAGTGAAGACGATAAAAAGCATGAGCAAATGATGTTACAGTCATAAGTCATTAAATATATTTAATTGGTAAAAAACTGCCATATTAACTCAACAGTATTAAATTTGGGGTCAAACTCATTTTAATAAATTTTTATCACAATTTGAGAGGTCAGTCCAAGCAATTTAAAATTTTAAGCTAGCCGCCACCAAGATAAATTTTAATAAAAGCTAGTACAAGTCCACCAAAATATTGTTATTCTAATTACAATAATGATACATGGACATCTATTTCTGATTAATCACATGTAAAAATGTTTCTTAATTCAGTTAAGTAGATGTGTAATTCAAAATTATATCAAATTTAAACACAATTTTTAACGTGATCTAAATTAACCACGTTTTTGCAAAGAATGTTACATATATGTTATACCCTTCTAAACGTTGCATGACATTCATTTATTATCTGTTTATCTAACACACTTTATATATGCTCTAACTATCTTGACCAGGAAAAGATACGAGTTGCTCTTTATGTACAAAAAGCAGCGTTGCAATTTATAAACGGTAAATCTACATTCAATATCTTTCATTCACATTTTTAATCTTTTCACTCGTTTTATTCTATTAATCTGTTACACTTTTTCTTTTTCTTCTTTCTCATTTCAGCTGCAACCCGCGGTGGCAATTACATGCTCTCCAAACAAGTTCAAGAAGCAGGTTTCGGAATCGAGCCGGACGAATTAGCCTCCATTGTTAGATCCCACGACACTAAATGCTTAGAACATCATGAAGGAGTTGAAGGATTAGCTAAAGCTGTCCGTGTATCATTCCAAGAAGGCGTTAGTTCGAGCGACATAAAACATCGACAAAATATCTATGGAACTAACCGCCATACCGAGAAACCTTCAAGGAGTTTTTGGATGTTTGTTTGGGATGCAATGCAAGACTTAACACTAATGATCCTTATTGTATGTGCTGTTGTTTCCATTGGTGTTGGAATTTCAACTGAAGGTTTTCCTAAAGGTATGTATGATGGAGTTGGAATCATACTATGTATTATTTTAGTGGTGTTAGTCACTTCAATAAGTGATTATAAACAATCTTTGCAATTTAAGGATTTAGATAAAGAAAAGAAAAATGTGAGTATTCAAGTTACAAGAGATAGTAGAAGACAAAAAGTTTCAATTCATGATTTAGTGGTTGGTGATATAATTCATCTTTCAATTGGAGATATAGTACCTGCTGATGGATTATTCATATCAGGTTTTAGTTTATTGATTGATGAATCAAGTTTATCAGGTGAAAGTGAAGCTGTGAATGTTGATAAACAAAAACCTTTTCTGTTATCGGGAACAACAGTTCAAGATGGTTCTGCTAAAATGCTTGTGACTTCTGTTGGTATGAGAACTGAATGGGGAAGATTAATGGAAACTTTGAATGAAGGAGGTGACGATGAGACACCTCTTCAGGTTAAACTAAACGGCGTTGCTACACTTATTGGAAAGATAGGATTAGGTTTTGCATTGTTAACATTTTTGGTTCTTACTGGTAGGTTTTTGTTGGTGAAAATATTGCACAATGACATTGCTAAATGGTCTTTAAATGATGCATCTATGCTTTTAAATTTCTTTGCAACTGCTGTTATTATAATTGTTGTTGCTGTTCCTGAGGGTTTACCTTTAGCAGTTACATTAAGTCTTGCATTTGCAATGAAGAAATTGATGAATGATAAGGCATTAGTTAGACACTTATCTGCATGTGAAACAATGGGTTCTGCTGGTTGTATTTGTACTGACAAAACTGGAACTTTGACGACAAATAAAATGGTTGTTGACAAAGTATGGATCTGCGAACAAACTAAGGCAATTAAAACTGGAAATCGCGATGATAATGTGTTGAAGAATTCGGTTTCTGAGGAGATTTATGATCTACTTTTGCAGTCTATATTTCAGAATACTGCTTCGGAGGTTGTAAAAGGTGAAGACGGGAAAAACAAGGTGATGGGAACTCCAACAGAATCAGCATTGCTTGGATTTGGTTTGATTTTAGGAGGTGATTCAAAGTTTTACAATGAAAAGTATAAGATTGTTAAGGTTGAACCTTTTAATTCAATCAGAAAAAAGATGTCAGTTCTTGTTTCTCTTCCTGATAGCAGCAACAAAACTAGAGCGTTTTGTAAAGGGGCATCAGAAATAGTTGTCAAAATGTGTGATAAAGTTGTTAATGCAGAAGGCAAAGTTGTTGATTTGAATGAACTTCAAAGAAAAAGTATCTCAGAAGTTATTGATGGTTTTGCTTCTGAGGCACTGAGAACACTGTGCATTGCCTTCAAGGATATTGAAGGGTCCTCTGAAAACATTCCTGAGGATAAATATGTTTTGATTGCTATTATTGGAATTAAGGATCCAGTGAGGCCTGGAGTTAAAGAAGCTGTTAAGACTTGTTTACAAGCTGGAATTACTGTTAGAATGGTAACTGGTGATAATATAAATACTGCTAAAGCTATAGCTAGAGAATGTGGTATTTTGACTGATGGTTTGGCCATTGAGGGACCAGATTTCAGGAGTAAGACTCATCAAGAAATAGAACAGATAATACCTAAATTACAGGTTGTGTTACTCTTCCCGGATACTACACTCCTTTTAAAATAAAATATAAATAAAAATAGTATTTAAAAAATTAATTTATCTGATCTTTATTTTAAATTAGATACATTAACTTTTCAAATATCGTTTTTCTTTATATTTTATATTGAAAGAAATATTTAATTTGTAGAACAGAGATCAATTTTAGTCCTTGTAAAAAAATTACGAAGCACAATTTTGTTTGTATACAAATAGTTGTTGAGAGTCACTAACTTGAGACATATTAATCACCCGACAAAAATTGAAATATTTAAAATTGCCACTTGTTTGAAGAACAAATATACTGATTTTGTAATTTTGAAGTCTATTAATGTGAAATTTCTTCTGAAAAAGTAAAACTGGATTTATCTTTTTTTTTTCTTTCTTGGGACTACTAGAATAAATGTTTATTCTACTTATGAAGGTTCATTTATATAGTTGTTGGTTAATGTGTTTAGGTGATGGCTCGATCATTGCCACTTGATAAGCACACTTTAGTGACCCATTTGAGGAATGACTTTAATGAAGTTGTGGCAGTAACAGGTGATGGGACCAATGATGCTCCAGCTTTGCATGAGGCTGATATTGGATTCGCCATGGGTATCGCTGGAACAGAGGTTTGTCGCATGGATAATTGATTTCAATAATAAAATAAATTTTATTTATTTAAATATTTTTATTAATTTGAGCTAGTTGAAAAGTTTAATAAGTTAAGATACAATAAATAAAAAATATTAATAGAAAAAATAATTAATATTATATTAAAATTATAAAATAAAAAATAATTTGAGATAAATAAAAATAGCAAATGAGAGGCTGAGGAGTATATCTGATATGACCTAACTTTTATGGTTATTTTTAAGAATAGTGTCGGAGTTGGACCACCCCACCCTCTACTTTAGAGCACATTTTGCATCTGATTCTAGTGGTGCTTTGGTCAACAAATTTGGATTACTAATCAATAATCAATTATTGTTATTGATTTATATAAGAGTCATTTTAGCAAATGTTTTTAGGGCGTTTGTTAAAAAATTAAAAAAAAAATCTTTATATAAATATCACTTTTTTAAATTTTAAGACAGTATATACACACCTCTGAAGATTTTATTTTACTTTTTGAATGTTTAATAACGCTGTCAGCATTTTCCTTTATATGATAGGCAACATTAATTATTTAATTATTATCTATAAAACATTAACACAAATGTCAAAGATTAAATTAACACAAGATACAAATAATAATTTTAAATTATTGTCTGCAACTGTAATTGTAGTTGTAATATTATAGATTTTGAAGTCTTAACAATAGTGTTGTAGCTGCAATTTTGACCATATTATCCTACATTTTACTATAATATATAAGGTTGCAACTGGAATTTAAAACCATAATAGGGATAATACTTAAAAAAAAAAGTATAAGTGATTGGATGCAACTACATCTATGTTGTTGTTGGGGTGTCTTTAATTTGAAATGTATACAGATGTAAAATATGTTTAGTTATCAACTTATTTTAATGTGTACAGATGTAAACTATGAAGAGAGGTTTGTCCAGAACCCATATCTTCTAGATGACTTCAATGGCACACCTATCTTTTATTGTTCCTTTTAAGAGTCAGAATAGAACCACCCCACCCTCTACTTTAGAGCACATTTTGCATCTGATTCTAGTGGGGCTTTGGTTAAAATGTTGGGTCAAAAAACAACTATTGATTTATATAGTAGTCAACTTTAATTGTAATTACAATATATGAAATGACACAGATATTAACACGCAAATAGCATTAGTAATTTAAAAAAAGAGATTGAATGTGTTGGTGTCAAACAGAGGATACAAATTCAAACTGAAGTGTTGGTATTGTATAGATTATAATGTCTAGGCACATGGAAAATATATTTCGTAATCAACTTATTTTAATATTCTATGTAGTAATATTGGTTGATCATAATTAAATTACATCTTCTCCAGGTTGCAAAAGAGAATGCGGATGTGATTGTAATGGATGATAACTTTGCGACCATAGTGAATGTTACAAGATGGGGCCGTTCTGTTTATATCAACATACAAAAGTTTGTCCAGTTCCAGTTAACAGTTAATGTTGTAGCTCTCGTGCTGAATTTTGTTTCAGCTTGTGTGTCAGGTAATATTTAAGGCAAGATAATTTTAAAATAGACAAAATTACATGTGAAGTCCTTCATCTTATTTAGTTTTTTTATTGACTTTTATCTTATTTAATTATAACAAATTCATCATTTATCTTATTTTTTCGTACATAGATATTTTATCTTTAGAAACATTTATCATTTAAACCTTTTATCTAGGGATGACCCTACCTTTTGATTTGAAGTTTTTTTTTTTTTCATACTATATTGCACATAATAAAAAGATACCACTCATAGACAAGACTTTAACTATTTTAAAATTCTGGCCCACATAAAATTACCACATAGCATATATCATGAATGAATAGACAAATTGGTCGCTGAAACTATAACTGTAGGTCAAATTAGTTTTCGAATTTTGTAAATTAAAAAGTACATCATTGGAATTGTAAAATATCAATCAAAATAGTTCCTCCGCAAACTTTTGACGTGAGATATTTTGATGTGGCAATGTAATTGAATATGTGGCTTATCACTTTGATCCCACATCAATGTCATCTTCTCGATGACAATTTTTCTGATGAAATTTTATTATCTCATGATAAATTTGTGAGTAATTATAATTGTGGATGAACTCATTATCGAAAAATTAGTCTATGAATGATTTAAATTTCAAAAGAAAATTAGTCCACGTTGTAATGACATTGCTATGAGATCAACATAGACGAGTCAAATATTTAATTAACAAGTCACAATATAATCTCTAACAATAAAAGTTTAAATATAAACTATTTTGATTACTAATTTACAATTTCAAGAATGTATTTGTCAATTTGTAATATTGAGGAATTAATTTGTCTTACGCCTACAATTTGAATGACCGACTTTCCTATTTACTCTATATATTATACAATAAAAAGGATGAATACTCTCGTCTTATTCTTTAGGATTTGGTTGGATATGGTACGCAACAACCAATCATACAAAGCCATATCATTATTTTATATTTATTTAATTTTTAAATAATTTAAATTTTGATGATACCTAAAAAAAAAAAATATTGCCTCCACAACTCAAAATTCCTCGAGTCCATTACTGCTTGTGTCTTCATGTGTTTTTACATAAGTCCTTTGTGTTTATAAATATTTACAACTTAATCTTAGACGCAGTAATATTTTTTTAAAAGAAATATAGGCAAGATGGTTTAATTTAAATGAACATTTGCTTTCAAAATATTTTGTTGAATTTAGATGATTAATCACAATAGTAATAAATCAATCACAGGTTCTGCTCCTCTTACTGCTGTTCAAATGCTTTGGGTAAACATGATTATGGACACACTTGGTGCATTGGCATTGGCTACAGAACCCCCCAATGATGGATTAATGAAGAGGCCACCAATTGGAAGAAATGCAAGGTTCATTACAGGGGTGATGTGGAGGAACATAATTGGTCAGAGCATATATCAAACCATTGTCCTTTTGATTCTTAAATTTCGTGGGGACCAGATTCTCAAACTTAATGGACCTGATGCTACCTCTATTTTGAATACTGTTATATTCAACACCTTTGTGTTTTGCCAGGTATTACATTAATTAATTTCATGTTTGCATTTTGTAGATCATGAAATATGATTCTCAAAACAATTTATTGCTCACTTGAAAATTGTTATTTGATTTTTCATATTCCACTTCATCTTGGTATCAAATTGAATTGTCGTAATGCTTAAGTTTTCTCTAGTTTGCTACTTTTATGCAAGGGCTGAAGGAAATTTTAA
This sequence comes from Cicer cuneatum, assembly GCA_037974295.1. NCBI lineage: Eukaryota > Viridiplantae > Streptophyta > Magnoliopsida > Fabales > Fabaceae > Cicer > Cicer cuneatum. Next base: position 60,343,210 of record JBBPBO010000005.1, on the reverse strand, counting down.
AAGAATAATCATAAATACAAAATTACAGCGTGTGAAATGTAGAAAAATATGGTTAACGCGGTCGAAATTGCTATTGTGATACCAATGCAAGAACTTTAAAGTCTAGAATATTGCTGCAGCAATTGCAATTGCAGACTGCAATTTAAAACTATGTTTCAATATATCTTGTTTAGTCCGCAAAATTATTAATAGAAGACACTTGAAAATGTTTTTGTAATTTCGATTCAATCGAAGCGCGATATCATCTCACATTAAACCAAACCGACTGTTGATTCTGTTTTGTTGATGTAATGTTCAATAATATTGTATCACAAATCACTCAACTTCTATCATTTAATACTCTTTTTAATTCCATCTTGGAAAATAATAGGTATTCAACGAGGTAAACAGCCGTGACATGGAGAAGATTAATGTTTTCCAAGGTCTATTCAGTAGCTGGATTTTTCTGATGGTAATGACTTCCACAATATGCTTTCAAGTCATAATAGTTGAATTTCTTGGTGCATTTGCCCAAACAGTGCCACTGAGTCCAGACTTGTGGTTAACCAGTATCATGATTGGTGCGTTAAGTTTAGTAGTAGCTGTTGTTCTAAAGTGCATTCCAGTTCCTGTCAGAAATTACGTCCCAACTCATCATGATGGTTATGAGCAACTCCCCACTGGACCAGACATGGCATGAATATGATAGATATTTGGTTCTCTATAACTATGATTTTAAATTGCAGTCGTAGTTACGCTATAAATTTTTATATTTTGAGCAAATGCAGCCGAATCGGATTACATTACAGTTGCGATGCAAATACCGTTGCATAACCTTCAAAATCAACGACATTGCGGTTGCTGCAGTGTAATTTAAAACCCTGACTATAACCTTACATTCTTTTGAACGCATGTAAAGAAACATTTTATTCTATGTTCCCCCTCCCCTATAAAATTCCTTTCATGTCTTTATGCTAGATACCTCCTTCTTCTCCTTCTCTTTTCTCCTTGAGAAAAGATTTTTTGCTGTAGTCTAAACATTATTTTGGTAGCAAACATTATATAGAAGAGTCAAATCAAGTAATTAATTGGAAAATAAATTTGATAATCTTTATTTTTAAATTTAATAAAAAAAGAAAAGTAAATTTATCTCTCAAGTGTACTACGACATCATTTGGACAATTTATTTTGTTATGTCTCATTGTTCGACGACACTTGAGAATTCTCTCTTTTCTTTTATTTTATTGCGGCACAGTGTAGGTCTCTCCTTTCATTGGTTGATAACTTCTTTCATTGAGAATCACTTGTGATGTCAATCAAATTGGTGAGTTTTATGGGTGTTGGCCTTATGAAGTTGCTTCTCAATGTCCTTTGTTAGATTTTTTAAGTACTTGTGACTTGATCTTATCATTGTTTCTATTTATAGTACATTTCTTGCAAATAGTTAACCCAATCTAGAATATGTTGCTAGAACCAATGTATGATCGGAGGATTTCGTGTTCCTTTCAATACATAATGAATCTAACGGATTTAGTTTTGTTGGTTGTCATATGACTTCCATCATATGCACGAGTCCATTTTTCTTTTGCGACATTATCGACCCACCTCACCGCCTCTCGATCACACAAATCGACTTTTTTGTGATAATAATTGAAAGATGACTTATTCATCCAGTAACCTAAATAAGTTGAATGAAAAACTAACTATTAAGGTATGATAAAAAAAATGTAAGTGCAATGTATATGTTATTAAATATATACTTACCCATATTGACAATTAATTTTCGTAGTCCTACATTCTTGAATTCTCTTATGAAGTTTTGTGCAATGTGTCAGACACATTACACTGACAATTGTTCTAACCACCCATTTTGCAGTTGCATGTAAATATTTCTTATTGATCGATGCCTATCATAAATTAAACAAAGGTTTGCCTGCAACGTGACATTACTTTTCAATTTTTTTTAGAAAAAGCTTCAAGCTTCCTCTCTTTCACCCTCAATAGGGAAAAGGCACTGAGAAATATGTTGTTTCCATCTTGAGCAACTGCTAGCAAAACATTCCCTTTTATATCTTTGATACAAGAATGTGCGATCAACTTGAACAATTGACTTGCAGTATGAAAACCCAAAAATGCACAGTTGGAAAGTGTTGTTTCGAGTTTTGAAAAAATAGTTTAAAAACAATTTATGCCACCGAAAATATTACTGGGTTGAGTCACAGACTAGGTCGCTCTCTTTAAGACGTTTCGCGACACTGCCCAAAATTGTGCAAGGCAGACTATCAACCACGCCGACCCCAGGATAAAACAGCCCAGTTACTCTGTATCGGAGTTTCACAGCACCGTGAAAAAACCGTTCTAGAATTACACCCTCAATATGGAAGTCTAATGGCTGCCACTCGTAATATGGTACTAAGATCACTCGAAAGAAAGAAAACGGAGAAGTAAGAATAGGGAGGGAGAAGAAGAGAAAAACCTCAGAAGAATGGAGAGCTTTTGGTGTAATTTCCAACTGAGCAGAACCCTCTATTTATAGAGAAGATTTGCTACTGGATTTGAGGGATTTCGGGATCCACCAGACCAGACTCACACTAAAAACGTGCTCCATTTTTCTAGGTTAGGTTGACTCTGAAATTTCCAGGGTTTTGACCTAGTACTCGGCTACAAAACAAACGGGAAACTAGGTAGGGTTTTGACCAAAAACCGAACTGCGCGAAATACAGGGAATGACTTACTGGATCAGAAATAAAGTGTTGACTCAGTGGAGGGCCAATTAAGTAAAAACGCAAGCATTCCTTTTTTTTTTTAGAAAATAAATATTAATTTTTTAATTTTCTTTGTACTAAAAAATAATAATTCACCACCCAAGCCCAGGCCAGGCCTGGCCTAGCCCAGCCTAGCTGGCCAGACGGCGGCGGCGCACGGGCGTGTGTGGTGATTTATTTTGCTTGCGTTCTCGCCCCTTCAAAAAATTGGGGTACCCCTTGGGGCACACCCCAAGTATCATACCTCCACCTTATAAACACTACTAGAATGTATAATCCCTCATGTGTGGGACTTCTTTTTTTCAATTCACATACTAGCTCTATGTTCTTCATTTCCAACAATCCCTCACTTGAATTTAAAAAGTAGGTTTTGAAATAGCGTCAAACGCTTTCATAAGATTGTGCATAAATAAAGGTGTCTATGACTTGAACCTTTGCATAGCGAGTAAGATTATGATTTAACAATTTAACAAGAGTGACTTGTAGTCTTGAACTCTATCTCGGACATCAAACCCACACACAACCTTTTCATTGGGTGTATTCTAAAAAGCCCGTGCATTTATGGCCCTGCACGTATATCCCAGTATAGTGAATGCTCTAGGAATTTTTGCCTCGAAATTCCATAGGAAACGACCTCATTTCCACATTCACATAGGTTAGTCTATCAAGAGTACTCTTGTAGCTAGGTACTCCCTCCACATAGAGTATAGATCTCATTAAGAGTTTCTATTACCTCAGCCTTCCATCGCTTTACCTCAGCCTTCCATCGCTTCAGGAATCATGCTTCTGTTAAATATCATAACATGTTCATCTCCTATCACTATGACTTGTTATCACCCATTGAACCTAATTCTTGGGATCTCCAGTCTTTTAGGTCGGGTTCCCATAATGAGTGACTCATTTATCTATAGGCAATAGTCCCATCCTTTTGGATGTATTTATGACTTTCTCTCTGGCCAATCCTTTTGTCAAAGGATCTGCTAAATTATCATCAGTGCATACATGATCCACTATTACAGCTCCTTTTAGTAAGTAATTCTCTAACTGTGTTGTGCTTACGACGTTTTTGTTGTCTCTTACCGTTGCAATAGCTGTGGTACTATCTGTTGGAACCAAGTTGGTTCTATACTTAGAATTTTGATGTTTACAAAAGTACTTTTATGTAATCTTATTTTTGACTTAGAATAATAATGAAAAATTCCACCAGAAGATTACGTCACCAGAGGCAGAAGATGATGTCACCAGAAGATAAAATCAGAAGCATAAGATGAGGACACCAGATGATAAAATCAGAGAATGACACCTGAGGATACACCTCCAGAAGATATCAGAGGATGTCATCAAAGGCAAAACATCAAAGGACAAATAACATCATCACAAGATATCTTTCTTGGTCCAAATCAGAAGGAATCAGAGTTCAGAAGGAGACATGGTCCAGACCAGATGGAAGCTTGTCAGAGGGAGACTTGGTCCAGACCAGAAGAAAGCATAAGTCAAACTTGGTCTAGACTTAATCCTGACCAGAAGATAGCTTGGTCGTGAATATAAGATTCAATCTAGACTTAGTCCAGACTTGGTCCAAATCAGAGGGTAAATGTTCAGATTAAAAGATCAATGGTCCAGATTAAAGTATCATGATCTAGTGTTGGCCGAGATCAAAGGATCATAGAATTGGCGTAGATCAGATTACATAGTCCAGAGTTGGCCGAGATCAGAGGATCATACGGTCCATATTTTAATCATGATGAAAATCAGTGAAGACTTGATTAAAATTCGAAAAAGACTTGATTCAATTTTGATAGAATTTTGATCAAAGTATTAAGGGGATTTGATACAAAAATAAATTGAAGTCTTGGAGGGAATTTAAAAGCAATTGGAGGGAAGAAAGATACAGTCCAGAATTAAACAAGAACAGGATTGGCCAAAGTTATTTTCAGAACAAATCTGTAAGACCCTTAAATTTAAAATTAAATTATGGATTTAATATTTAGTGTATTTTGGGGAATAAGTGTAAAATATTTAATATATGTACATCTTGTGTAAATATATATATAAATATTTATTTTGGAGGTTGAATTAAAATTATTGGATGAAGGATAAATTAATTTAATTATGAGTAATTAAATTATCGGGCAATTAATTAAGATGTTGTCTGCTAATTGCAACGAGACTGGTTAAGTGCTGGAGGGTCAAACAATATTATAATATTGATGTGTTGGGTGAGGTGGCACCTATGTGTCTATATATAGATGGGAGAGGCCAGAACAGAAACAAAACAAACACATTTCCTCCTTCCTTACTACATGAAACAATACTCTTCTTCCTCTTCCCATTCTATTTTCTGTTAGTAGAAAAAAAAAGTTGCTCAAAAGTGAAATTACTTGGAAATCCAACCACCGAACTAGCAAGTACCAAGAACAAAAGTTGTTCCTCTCCTCATTACGAAGCTAGAGAACTAACTTTAGTAGCGGCAAACGCAAACCGAAATTTCGCCGACTTTTGTCGCGAAAACAAGAATGGGAGCAGAAACGTAACTGTTTGATGTGTGATCATATTTGAGTTTCTGGTTTGAAAAACGAAACTGTTGTGCATGTTGTCATAAAATGCGAAAAATGCATTCTGTTGATGTTTTAAAAATATGTGATGTTGCTGTTTTGGTTGTTACCTCAATGCTGTTTTGTTTGTGTGGGAAAGCTGAAAAATGCCTTGCACGTTGTTTTGAGGATGATCCAAATGCATGAGTGGTTTGTGCTGCACTTTTTGTGGTTGACTTTCTGGTTTGGTGAATAAAGAAAACTGTGATGATGTTCTGGTGTTGATGATGGTTTCAAAAGAAAAGGATTTAAAATGGTGGAAATGTTTTTTTGGAAAATCTGTTGTTGATGAAAATGTTCTAAGTTTTGTGGTTAAAGAAAAACAGTGAGGTTAATTTGGTGTTGATGATTCTGTTTTTCTGTTGTGTTGTTAAAAATCTGCTGTTGTTGTGTTGTTAAAAATCTGCTGTTGTTGTGTTGATGGTGGTTTTTAAGAGAAAAGGATTTTAAAATGGGTGGAGTGTTTTAAAAATCTGTTGTTGCTGTATTGATGAGTAGAAACATTTATAAGTGCTGAGAAAAACTCTGATGTTTTGTGGTTCAAAAGAGTGGTGAATCTGTTTTGGTGTTGTGTTGATTTTTCAAAGGAAAAAGTTTGAAAAATGTGTTGAAGTTTCAGGAAAATTTCATTGAATTCGAAGGTGTATTCGAATATGGCATGAGTGTATTTGAATAAAGCCTGCAAAGCTTCTGTTTATTTCAAATTTTCGAACTTGTATTCGAATACGGGCCACTATATTCGAATACAGATTAGGGATTTTTGCTTCTGACTTAGCATCTGTATTCGGCTACGACCCTGTCGTATTCGAATACAGGATTGTCATTTTTAACATTGTATTCGCATATGTATTCGAATACAACACCCTCGTATTCGAATACAGAATGCTGATTTTTTAACTGTTATGGCTTTTGTATTCGAATACAAGGGAGCTGTATTTGAATACAAATTCGTTTTTTTCCAGAAATTCAAGTTTTAAACATTGTTTTATGAACTTAGAGAGTTGGGAAATATTGGGAAGGCTTGTGATCAATTAAAATGGAGTTTTTGAGATAGTTTTGAAGTGGTGATGATGAGGTTCTGGAGATCTTTATTGATGTTGTGAAAAATGCTGATTTTGCATTGTGTTAGCTTCTGTTTCGAATACAAGGGAGCTGTATTCGAATACAGATTCATTTTTTTTCCAGAAATCTCAGTTTTAAACATGTGTTTATGAACTTTAAGAGTTGGGGAAACATTGGGAATACTTGTGATAAATTAAAATGGAGTTTTGAGATATTGTGAAGTAGTAATGATGAGGTGCTTGAATATTTTTGTTGATGTAATCATAATGAAATTATTTGGGTTAAGATGGTTTTGGGGAAATGACGGAAAGGCTGAATTTTGCTGATGTTTGCATACTTTTTTCAGTGAAGAGAAAACATTGCATGTCCATGCATTGCATAGTCAAGTGGTGACCGCGATGGGCCACAGAGTAATGCGTAAAACGTGCTGGTCTGTGAGCGACTGCACGAGTGCTGGTCTGTGAGCGACTACACTGGTATTGGTCTGTGAGCGATTGTACCTTGGTATGCGCAAAACGTGCTGGTCTGTGAGCGACTGCACGAGTGCTGGTCTGTGAGCGACTGCATTGATACTGGTCTGTGAGCGACTGCACTGATACTGGTCTGTGAGCGACTGTACCTTAATATATGTGAAACGTGCTGCTCTGTGAGCGACTACACGAGTGCTGGTCTGTGAGCGACTGCACTGGTGCTGATCTGTGAGAGATTGCACCATGGTCATGTTGGCCATTAAAGTCTAACTTATATAAATCGTGGTGGTCCGTGAGAGACTGCACGTGTGCTGGTCTGTGAGCGACTGCTTTTTGGTAATCCCAAGAGGTTGAGTACATGAGCATATACATATTGCATCGGGGTGGTTGACCGGTGAATTTTGATTGCGTATGATGTTGACGGGTGAAAATCGATGTGTGTAAGCACCTTATGAAATCTGGAATTTCTAATGAACTGGTGTGATTGCTGAATTGATTTTTGTAGTTACAACTTGATTTTTATATTAAATTGGTTGCTGTTTGAAAAGGCAATACATGTCATGAAATTTCAAAATGAGCATCCTTATTTATCATCATTGTTAAATAACATACCATGAATATGCTTTTTATTATTGACATAAATGTTATGTGGTATTTGTTAATTTCGGTCGGTGACCCTTTACTATTATTGTGGAAAATTGGGCTTTGCCCTCAGATGCCCCCCAAACCCATATCACCAGTGGGTCCCCAGACGACGGAAACGTCGCTCGATTTCATTGATCGTCTCCTACCTACTGCTTGGGTATACGACCCCATCTCAAGCAGGGCGACGTACACGGGGAGACCTGCAGGACTAACGGGGTAGTGGACTATGTGGAGCACACCCATACGAGGATTGACTTTCCGGTGCCTTCCAAATTGGTATTGGAGGCGCACGAAGTTTTTGAGGACGCGGAGGAGCCGACGAGAGGGGTTGAGATAGAGGCCACTATAGGTGTGGTGACTCCTAACCCGGTGACTAGAGGAGCTGTACATGAAACCGAGGTGGAAGAGGAGAATCAAAGACCAACGCTAGTAGTAGATGATGTTCCGGGTCCATCTAGGACGTCCGATGATTGCTTTGAGATTCTGGCACCGCCGAAGCGACCCTGATTGTATATTGATCTGACTTCGGAGGAGACTGATCCTTCCTTATATGATGAGGAGGAGGACGTTACGTCGAGGCGAGCTGTGGAGTCAGACGAGACTTGCATGGGCTGTGGAGGGAATCTTTGCTACTGTAGCTTTAATGCATGATCAGTTTAGACTTTTTGTATAGGGTCTTGATTTCGGTGGATGTAATTATTTATTTTGGGAATTATTGTATAACTTTTCCGCTGATCTCTTCCGCACTTTGATACTGTTTAGTGTGCCACAGGCCGGGTGTTCTTTTTGAGATGATACGACAGTGTCATTTTGAAATGTATTAATGTTTAGTATTAATTCCCAAAGTTTAAGTACTTAGTGATATTATGATGAAATTATTTAATTACGTTCATCGATGAAATTACGACGTACTAATTTATTTTTATTCTTTTGAATTAATAATTTTGAAAATTCCTTTTATTTATTTAAAAAAAAATACAGCTCGAATTTGATCATGGAAGAAACCCTAATTTTCATCTATAAAAGGAGGCTCAAGGCAGATGACTTTGTTATCGAAAATAAAAAAAAGAGTCATAAACTTCCAGAGGTAAACACTCGAGTTTTCAGTGAGGTTAATTGTGAATATCAGCTTTCCAGAAGCAAGTACTCTTGTTTTTCGTTCCCTTGTGTCAGATCTATATTGTTGAAGTAAAGTCTACAATCTGAAGAGTCATAAGAAGTAGCAGGTGACTTAGCAATTAGATTCAAGGTGTTGAAATCCCATCTGCAATCTGGGGTTGTTAGATTGGTAGGAGAAGACTGAACTTGTGAAGTCAAGGTGTTGTGTTCCTCAAAAGTCTAGGATTGTTAGACTGTTTGGGAAGACTGACTTGAAGGGTCAGTAGTGCTGTTGTAATTTAGATGTTTTGAATTAGTGGAAAAATCCTTCAAGGTGAAGGGACTGGATGTAGCCTAGTTAATGGTGAACCAGGATAAATCTTTGTGTTGATTATTTTACTTTATCCGCTGTTAATTCTGCTTGCTTATATATTAGATTTTAAATAATCATCAAAAACAGAAAAAGAATTCAAGTATTACAAACACAATTCAACCCCCTTCTCGTGTTTGCACCTTCACTATCGCAGTGGATCAACACAGCTAGCATAGGTTTTTCCCACAAAGGGATCTCAGCTAGCAAGCATCTCAACCAGCTCGCTTCTTCACTAGCAGTAGCTAGTGCTATCATTTCAAACTCCATAGTGGACTGAGTCAGTATCCTCTGTTTCTTCGATTTCCAAGATACAGCACCACCGACTATATTAAAAATATAGCCATTGGTTGCTTTGGAGTCATCTGATAAGGTGTTCCAATCAGCATCATTGTATCCTTCAGGTACGGCAGGAAATCTTTGATAATGTAATCCTAGATTCATGGTCCTTTTAAGGTATCTCATGACTCTTTCGATAGCGTGCCAATGCTTCATACTAGGTCTACTGGTAAACCTGCACAATAGTCCCACGACGTAGGCAATGTCGGGTCTAGTACAATCAGTGGCAGACTTGAGGCTGCCAATGATGTTCGCATATTCAGTTTGTCTAACACTTTCACCAGTGTTCTTAATAAGTTTCATACTTGGATCATATGGTGTGCAAGCAGGTTTACAATCAAAGTATTTATATTTCTTTAGGATCTTTTCAACATAATGAGACTGATCTAAAGAAATTTCCTTTTCTGACCTAGTAATCTTGATTCCTAAGATTACATCCGCTTCTCCGAGGTCTTTCATATCAAAGTTTTTACTCAACAATGATTTCACAGTATTTACAGCATGGATGTTTGAACCAAATATGAGTAAGTCGTCTACATAGAGACATATGATAGTGCAAATGCCATTTTCAAATTTGTAGTAAATACATTTGTCATTTTCATTCACTTTAAACTCATTCGATATAATCAAATTGTCAAACTTTTCATGCCATTGCTTAGGAGCTTGTTTAAGACCATACAAAGATTTATCTAACTTATAGACCTTGAATTCTTGTCCATGAATTACAAAACCTTCAGGTTGTTCTATATAGATTTCTTCTTCCAGATCATCATTTTAAAAGGTTGTTTTAACATCCATTTGGTGTATCACCAAATTATGAATTGCTGCTAGTGAAATGAGTACCCTAATGGATGTTATTCTAGTAACTGGAGAAAAAGTGTCGAAGAAATCTATATTTTCTCTTTGCCTAAAAAATTTGGCTACAAGGCGTGCCTTGTATTTATCAATAGTTCCATCGGGTTTTAGTTTCTTTTTTAAAATCCATTTACAACCTATTGGCTTGCAACCAGGAGGCAAGTCTACTATATGCCAGGTCTTGTTAGATTCTAGGGAATCCATTTCATCGTTTATAGCTTCTTGCCAAAGATTTGCATCCAAAGCTGACAAGGCTTCTTTGAGATTTGCAAGATCCTCCTCTAAATTATAGGCCATATATTCTGGTCCATAACCTTTAGCAATTCTGACTCTCTTACTCCTTCAAGTTTCCAATTCACCTTGTTTGTTGCTTTCACCGCTTCTTGTCACGGGAGTATGACTTGGTTCGCTGCCTCCACTATTTCTCGATTTGAAAGAGAATTTATTTTCATAGAAGTTAACATCATTTGACTTTATGATCACTTTCGTATTTAGGTCATAAAACCTATACGCTTTACTGTTTACTGCATACCCAATGAATACACATTCATAGGCTCTACTGGCGAGTTTAATTCGCTTGGGATTGGGGATTTTGACATACGCCAAACAACCCCATGTTCGAAGATAAGACAAGTTTGGTTGTCTTTTCTTTATTATCTCATAAGGAGATGTTTTGCTTATAGATTTTGGAAGTCTATTTAAAACATAGCAAACAGTCAAAATAATTTACCCCCACCAATGAGATGCAACACCAGTGTTAAGCATAATAGCAACAACAAGTTCAGTCAGAGTCCTATTCTTTCTTTCAGCTTTACCATTCATTTCTGGTGAATAAGGTGATGTGGTTTCATGCATAATTCCTTAAGTTTTATAAAACTCATTAAATAAACTAGAATCATATTTTGTTCATTTATCACTATGAAACCTCCTAATTTTTTTACTAAATTGATTTTCTATTTCAGTTAGAAAGATCTTAAACATGTCAATCGCATCACTTATATTTTTCATTAGATATACAAAGGTATAGTCAGAGCAATCGTCAATAAAAGTAATAAAATAATGTTTTCCATTTCGTGTTAATGTCCCATCAAGTTCACATATATCAAAGTGTATCAAATCTAAAGATTCAGATTCTCTAACTTTGGAATTAAGCCTATGTCACTTAAGTTTGCAATCACACGTTTGTTCACATGACAAAGTCTAGCATGCCAAATATTAAAATCACACAACATGTAAGCAGAAGGAGACATTTTATTCATTTCAACATTTAATTTAAACATGCCATCAGTAGCGTACCATTTCCCAACAAAAATACCATTTTTAGAAATGGTGTACAAATTTGCCCCTATAGCCTGATAAAACCCAACCTTATTAAGAAGATAACCAGAAACTAAATTCTTCCTTATTTCTGGAGTGTGCATGACATCCTTCAGAATTAAGGTCTTTCCGGAGGTGAATATTAATTCTACATCTCCTATACCAGCAACATTCTGGGTGTGGGAATCTCCCTACATCACTTTCTTATCTTCAGCAGTATTGTATGTTTTGAACATAGCACAGTCATAACAAACATGGCGGGAAGCGCCAGTGTGTATCCACCATCCTTCTAATCCACCAACAATGTTGATTTCAGTTATCATAGAAATGATTTGCTCTTCTGTCAAGTTAGCCTGTTGAACAGGGTTTGGCTTGTTCCTACACTTGCGTGCCATATGCCCTTATTTCCCACAATTATAGTAGAGAAAGGGTGCATTTCTTGGAGGTGGTTGCTGCTGCTTTATAATTGCGACCATTAGGGGGTTCCCATTCTTGTTGCTGTTTATGCGATTCTGATTCTTATGTTGTTTGTCGTTTGGCTTCAGAACTGCTCCAATGAATTTCTTCTTTTTGTTACTGGCCTCAAAAGAATGGAGAGCTTTTGGTGTGATTTCCAAGTGAGTAGAACCCTCTATTTATAGAGGAGATTTGCTATTGGATCTGAGGGATTTCAGGATCCATCAGACCCGACTCACACTAAAAACGTGCCCCATTTTCTAGGTTAGGTTGACTCCGAAATTTCCAAGGTTTTGACCCAGTACTCGGCCACAAAACAAACGGGAAACTAGGTAGGGTTTTGACCAAAAACCAAACTGCGCGAAATACAGGGAATGACTTACTGGATCAGTAATAAAGTGTTGACTCAGTGGAGGGCCAATTAAGTAAAAACGCAGATTGGATGAAGACAGGTGCTATATTAGATTCATAGTGTTGAAATTTCTTCTACAATCTGGGATTGTCAGATTGGATGAAGACAGGTGCTATATTCATCAAGAGTCTAGGATTGTTAGACTATTTGAGAAGATTGACTTGGAGGGTCAGTAGAACGGTTGTAATTCAAGGTTTGAATTAGTGAAATCCTTCAAGGTGAAGGGACTGGACGTAGCCTCGTTAACGGTGAACTAGTATAAAAATTCTGTGTTTTATTTTTACTTTATATCCGCTGCTAACTCTGTTTTTATTCATACATCAAGTTTTGTTTTAAAAGTGTAAAAACAGGAAAAGTATTCAAGTGAGTCAAACACAATTCAACCCCCCTTCTCGTGTTTGCACCTTCAATTGGCGTCAAAGCTCGGTCTCAAGGCTGAGCACTTAACAGTGTTTGAGGAAAGGTCCAAGGGGTTCAACATGGCAGAATCCAGAGAAGAATTGGGAGGAAACATCAACAGACCACCACTGTTTGATGGAGAATGGTTTGAGTATTGGAAGGACAGAATGAGAAGTTTTGTCATATCTCAAGATCCTGAACTATGGAAGATGATAGTCAAAGGATACACTGCACCTACTGATCCAGAAGATCCAACTAAAAAACTAGACATGGATAATATGAAACCAGATCAGAGCAGATTACACAAACTTCATCACAAATCAAGAAACATCATGATCAGTGCCATCACATTCAAGGAATTTGACAGATGCACAGAGAAAGAAACAGCAAAGAGCATATTCGACAGTCTGGTTCTGACCTATGAAGGAACCCAGCAGGTTCAAGAAGCAAGGGATAACATATTGGTCAAACTGTATGAGATGTTCAAGATGGAAGATGATGAAAACATTGATGGAATGTTCTGCAGATTCCAGACTCGGATATCAGGACTGAAGGTCTTGAAGAAAAGCTACACACAGCAAATCATGTCAAGAAGATTCTAAGAAGTTTACCAACAAAGTGGAGACCAATGGTTACTGCAGTTCAGCAAGCCAAGGATCTGAATAACTTAAGACTTGAAGACCTGATCAGCTGACTCAGGTCTCATGAAATAGAACTGGAAGAAGATGAACCAAAGAAGAAGAAGAATCTGGCTCTGAAGTCGAAACAGAAGAAAGCTGCAAAGGCAACATTAGAATCAGAGGACAGTGACAGTGACTGTGATGATATGGCTTACTTAACCAAAAAGATGGTTAAGATATGGGAAAACAGGAAGAGGAGAGGTTCCAAGAAGAAACATAACAGCAAAGATAAGGAAGAATCTGACAAGAAGAACATCATCTGTTATGGATGCAATGAACCTGGACATATCAAGTTAGAATGTCCAAATCTGGAAAAAGGCAAACAACACAAGAAGAGTTCCAGATTCAAAAAGAATGGTCTGATGGCTGCCTGGGATATATCAGAATCAGAAGAAGAATCGTCTGATGAAGAAGAGGCAGAAACAGCAATGACGGCACACATCAGGTATGCTTCTGGACCTCATAAAGGCATGATTTCAGGAAGGAAAACCGGCAGAAGGCAGAATAAATGAAGCAGTCATTCAAGCAAGTCTAGAAGCACATCAAAGGAAGCAATTCTGTCTCTGATGGCTCATACCAACTCAAGTTCTGGATACACCTCAGGCTCTGGAACAGAATCAGAAGATGAAGACAGTGAGGTATTTTCTGATCTCTCTAAATCTGAATTAATTGAGACTTTAAAAGACTTGTTAAATGCAAACAGTAAGATGTCTTTAAAATTGAAAACTCTTAGGGAAGATAAGAAAAATATAACCAAAGAAGTCCAAGTTTTAAAGAATCAAAATTCTGAGTATGCAACTGAAAACAAAGATTTTAAAACTGAAGTTGCAAGACTCAAGTCTGAAAACCAAACTCTCAAAAGTAATATATGTTCCACTTCCAAAACTGTTTGTGAATCTGCTACGCATGAACAATTTTTTCAAAAATTTATTTCTAATGGAATGGAAAGAAGTAAATATGCATCTATGATTTATGGAAACCGTAACACTGGAAAGAGAGGTCTTGGTTTTACAAAAACGATTATTGAAAGTAAAGATGTTCATTCCGATGTTTTATGCATTGTTTGTGCTAAGAAAGGTCACTCTTAATTATCTTGTCCAATGGTAATATCTGAACAAGATCAGAGAACTTTTAAAACTAACAAACTTGGACCCAATCAGTTCTGGGTACCAAAAGACCAAATTGTCTATGTTGCAGATATTCTGAGCAACCAGTATCATAGGAACAGGAACTGGAACTAGAATCAGAAATGGAACCAGTATCAGAGGCACGGGAACTAGAACCAAAATCAACACTGGAACTAGAATCAAAGTCAGTACTGGAACCAGAACCAGATCAGGTATCAAAGGTTCAGGTATGATCATCAGAATTACTCTAATTATCATAATTAGTATAACTACAGGAATTACCATAATCACCAGAACCATCAAGGTTATTAGAATCACTAGATTCACCAAAGTTACCAGAACCAAAACATGTTCTAGAATCACCAGAGGAACATGCTGTATCAGCCAAAGCATAAAGAGAAGAATTAGAATAAGGAGAGTTCTTCAAACCCTCCAGTGAGATTCATCAAAACTACAAACCTGGAAGGGAATTCAAATCCCTTCATCCAAACCATGTAATCACAGAACATACAGATTAGGAATCTGAAAATCAGAAGCAAGAGGATTTTCAGAGTAAAACTAAAACTGTTGACAGTTCAAAAACAAGCAGAAATCACCGGAAGCAGAATTAATGGTTTGGTTGTATTGAGTTCATTTTTAAAGTATTTGATCTATATTATGTTATATGACAAACTGCTTGATCTTGACAAATCAAAGCAAGATAAAGAGAGTGTAGGTTCACCAGAACCAAAGGGAGCAGAAGCAGAAGCAGAAGAAACAGAAGTACCTGGAAAGGTAGAGAATACAAGCAAGTCAGAAACACATGACAAATCTTCAAAAGATAAATCTGATCAAGTTTGAAACAGCCAAGATAAGTCAGAAGAGAAATCAGGATATTTACCAGAAGCTGATTTATCAGAATCAGAAACTGTTACAAATTTTCCAGAATCAGAAGCAGATGCAAACCAACCAATGTTGATGAAACTTTGGCAGTGGAAGGTTGGATACTTGCAATGCAAGAAGAGCTGAATGAATTCCAAAGGAATGATGTTTGGGATCTGGTACCCAGACCAAACAAAAACATTATTGGAACCAAGTGGGTGTTCAGGAATAAACTTAATGAAAAAGGTGAAGTGGTAAGGAACAAAGCCAGACTTGTAGCTCAAGGATACACTCAACAGGAAGGTATAGACTACACTGAGACTTTTGCTCCAGTGGCCAGGTTAGAAGCAATTAGAATTCTCTTATCATTTGCTGCTAATCATGATATAGTTCTGTATCAAATCGATGTTAAAAGTACATTCTTAAATGGCTATATAAGTGAGAAAGTCTATGTCAAACAGCCCCCTGGACTTGAAAATTCTGGTTTTCCAAACTATGTTTTTAAAATTAAGAAATCTTTATATGGTTCAAAACAAGCACCAAGGGCATGGTATGACAGACTTATCAACTTTCTGCTTAAGAATGAATTTAATAGAGGCCAGATTGATAATACACTATTTAAAAATGATATTTTGATTATTCATGCTTATGTTGATGATATCATATTTGGATCGACTAATGGCACTCTGTGCAAAGTGTTTTCTGACCTAATGCAGAAGGAGTTCAAAATGAGCATGATGGGAGAACTCAAGTTCTTCCTGGGAATTCAGATTCATCAAGGTAAATTAGGTATACTCATTCACGAATCTAAATACACTAAAGAACTTCTTAAAAAGTTCAAAATGAGTGAATGTAAGCCTATGGCCAACCCCATGCACCCAACCTGCTCACTTGAGAAAGATGAAACCAGCCAAAAGGTAGACCAGAAAACATACAGAGGTATGATTGGATCCCCTCTTTATTTAACTGCTTCTAGACCTGACATCTTGTTTAGTGTTTGTGTCTGTGCCCGATTTCAAGCTGACCCTAGGGAATCCCATTTAACTACTGTCAAACGAATTTTGAGATACCTTAAAGGAACCACCAACCTTACTTTGTTATACAAGAAAACCCCCACCTACAAACTCAGAGGTTTTTGTGATTCCGACTATGCTGGAGACAAGCTGGAAAGGAAAAGTACAAGTGGCAACTGCACTTTCTTAGGTGATAATTTGATCTCTTGGTCAAGCAAAAGACAAAGCACACTTGCCATGTCAACAGCTGAAGCTGAGTATATATCAGCAGCAGGATGCAACATCAACTTGAAGATTACAACATCTTTGAAACCAATATCCCTTGGTTATGTGATAACACTTCAGCCATAAACCTAACCAAGAACCCTATCAAATAAAACACCATTTTATTAGGGACCATGTTCAAAAAGGGACTTTAAGCATCCAGTTTGTGGACACTGATCATCAATCGACTGACATCTTCACCAAAGCATTACCAGAAGATAGGTTCGAGTTCATCAAGAAGCATCTCAGCATTACCTCCATATCTGACTAGCTCAAGTAGTCATCTTAGGAGTTTTTAAATTTCTTGTAATTTTATTTTCTGTCTTTTATTTTCTGTTTTACTTTCTGTAATTTGTAAAGAGAAAAACGAAAAATACAAAAATAGTAGGACCACTTTTTGGCTGATGACAAAAAGGGGGAGAGAGATAGAGAGAAAGGAGAAATAAGTAGAAAAGGAGAGATAAAAAGAAAGAAGGAGCGAAAAAGAAAGAGATGAAAAGAGGAGAAATAATTAGAAAAGGAGAGGAATCAGGGAGAGAGAAAAAGAAAGAGTGAAAAAGAGAAGGAGTTGAAAAGGAGAGGAAGCGTGAAGAGAGAAAAAGAAAGAGAGAATAAAGAAGGAGTTGAAAAGGAGAAGAGAAGAGAAGAAAAGCAAGAGTTAAAAGAGAAGGAGTTGAAAAGGAGAGTATCAGACTTAGGGGGAGAGATTGGTCTGAGGGGGAGTAATTCAAGTCTTCGAGTTACAAGCTAGCAAAATAAGTTAAGGTTTTGTCATCATCAAAAAGGGGGAGATTGTTGGAACGAAGTTGGTTCTAAGTCTTAGGATTTTGATGTTTACAAAAGGACTCAATGTAATCTTATTTTGTACCTTGAATTATTACATACAACCAGAAAATGAAGTTTGCAGAGGTAGAAGATGCATCCAGAATGCATCCTAGAGTTACCAGAAGATACTCCAAGAGCACCAGAAGATATCTTTGCTTGCCCAGATCAGAAGGAAGCAATGTCAGAAGAAGACCTGGACCAGACCAGAGGAAAGCCTGCCAGAGGGAGAGTTTGTACAGACCAAGAGGAATCATATCAGATTTATTCCAGAAGTTACTCTGACCAGAAGATGGCCTGGCAGTGAGAAATTAAAACACCCCAGACTTGTTCCAGACTCAACCAGAAGATAAGTTAATGAGTCCAGAACAAGAGAATCAATCCAGATTTGACCCAGATCAGAAGATAGCATGGTTCAGGGTATGAAACTAAGTCCAGACAAGAAGAAATGATTTTTAGAATTGATCCAGACCTGATCCAAAATCAAAGGTAAAATGTCCAGACTGAAATATTACTTATCCAGATTTAATTTCAATTTAATCCAGACCAAGTCTAGAATTGGTCCAGATCAGAGGGAAGATTTCCAGATCAATGGTTCAGAATTATCTATTTTTCCCAGTGTTGGCCGAGATCAAAAGATTAGACCATGGCCCAGTGTTGGCCGAAATCAGAGAATCAGGATATGTGGTCCAGCAATGGCTGAGATCAGAGGATTGTAGCATATCAGGTGCAAGTCCAAGATGGCCGAAATCAGAGGATCACAGCATATCAATTAGTTTGGTCCAGATGTGGACTAGCGCAGAAGAATCCAATGGTCCAGATTTAATCAGGAGGATTAACGGTGGAGATTTTAATTTATTTTAATCAAAGTATTAAAATGATTTGTTACAAAAATAAAAGTGATGTATTGTGGAATTCAGGAGCTGTGGCGAGAAGCAACTAAAGTTTTGATTGGCCTGTTATTTTTTTAAAGAAATCTGAAGCTTAAAAAAGATATGTTTTTTATTTGAATGAAGCCCAATTGGTCAAGTTATTTTTGCAAGAGAATCCAGCAAGATTCAGCTCGAAATTAAGCTTGGAAGAGGCCCAAATCTGCATCTATAAAAGGAAGCTCAAGGCAGAATACTTAGCATCGAAAATCACAAAAGAGTCATACACTTCCAAAACAAACACTCAAATTTTCAGAGAGGTCAATTGTGAGTTCCAGCTTTCATGAAGCAAGTACTCGTGTTATTTTCCTTTCATTGTGTCAAATCTAAGTTGTTGAAGTAGAGTCTACAATTTGAGGGAGTCAGAAGGGGTAGCAGGTTACTTGGCAATTAGATTCATAGTGTTGAAATTTCTTCTACAATCTGGGATTGTCAAATTGGCTGAAGACAGGTGCTATATTCCTCAAGAGTCTAGGATTGTTAGACTTTTTGAGAAGACTGACTTGGAGGGTCAGTAGAACGGTTGTAATTCAAGGTTTGAATTAGTGAAATCCTTCAAGGTGAAGGGACTGGACGTAGCCTCGTTAACGGTGAACCAGTATAAAAATTCTGTGTTTTATTTTTACTTTATATCCGCTGCTAACTCTGTTTTTATTCATACATCATGTTTTGTTCTAAAAGTGTAAAAACAGGAAAAGTATTCAAGTGAGTCAAACACAATTTAACCCCCCTTCTTGTGTTTGCACCTTCAGTTTGAGTCTAGCTTGTAGTAATTTTGTGAAACAAGGTTGATGTACGTGTATGATTTCCATCCAAGATTATTATTTTCAATTGCTTTCTTTTTTTTAGGAATGATGATTTGTGAAAGTGCAACACAAGAAGGGGGGTTGAATTGTGTTTCACAAACTTTAACTCTTTTTGCTAATTAGTTGAATAATGAGCAATCAGAGTAAATAAGCAACGGATAATAAAAGTTAACACCTCGAATTTATACTGGTTCACCTTTAACTAGGCTACGTCCAGTCCCTTCCTTTAGAAGGATTTTTCACTAATTCAAACTCCTTTGAATTACAACACCACTGACCCTTCAAGCTAGTCTTCCCAAACAGCCTGACAATCCCAGACTTTTGAGGAAAAACAACACATTGACTATACCAGCCAAGTCTTCTCAAATAGTATGACAACAATAGACTTTTGAGGAACAACAACACCTTGACTATACCAGCCAAGTCTTGTCAAACAGTCTGACAACCCCATATTTTTTACGAACAATAACACCTTGACTATACCAGCCAAGTCTTCTCAAACAGTCTGACAACCCCAGATTTTTAGGAACTTCACAACCTTAAATCTACAAGCTAAGTCTTTTTCTAACGACCTGACAACCCCAAATTTTAGAAGGAACTTCAACACTATAGGATTTTATACAAGGGATCGAAATCAAGACTGAGTAACTACTTCTGGAAAGTTGATACTCACAATAAGCTTAACTTGAACTTGAGTGTTTGCTTCTGACAAATTTATCATGACAATTAGCCTCACACTCTAAGAAAAGAACACTTAGAAAATATTTAACTTTTTAAGCAAGTGTTTCTCTCCTTTGAACTCTTTGAATACTTAGGAATTTTTGCTTGAGTTCTCCTATTTTTCGATACATTATTCTTCAGCATTAAGCCTCTATTTATAGTTGAAATTAGAGCTTCACTTTTATCCGTTGCTTTACTTCTGGAGTGTATTTCGATTAATTCTGTTTTGAGAATATTCTGGAGTATTTTGCTCAGATTCTGTTTCTGGAGTCCTTTGCTCTGATTCTGTTTTGAGCATTTTGCACATATTTTGTTTTGAGCATACTTTTTGCTAGATTTTGTTTCTGGAGTCTTTTGTTTTGATTTTGTTGAGCATTTTTCTCAGATTCTGTTTTGACCATACTTTCAGCTTCTAATGATGTAGATTCTGATTTCTTCGTCTAATGAGATCCTCTAGAATTATCCTCCGACGAGATCCTCTGATTGTATCCTCTGATGGGAATTTCTGATTATATCCTTTGATGGGATCTTCTTATGATATCCTCTGAAAGGTTCCTCTGATGATATCCTCCGGTGATATCCTCTGGTAATATCCTCTAATAATATCTTCTGATGATTTCATCCTGCTTCAGACTTGTATCTTCTAGTGACGTCATCTTCTGGTGGCATTTTTCATTCTTATTCTAAGTCAAATATGTTATTTTCATAAAATACTTTGGTTAACATCAAAACTTTAAGTGAAAGAACCAACTTGGTTCCAACAATTTGCACCTCCACTTACATCCAACGCAATAAACAACAAAATTAAAATTGTCATATTTGACTACCTTATAGTTTTGAGAATGAATTATATGAATTGTTTCTCTACAAAAATCATGTCATCCTTTTTGTGGAACATCATTCCCAAAGAAAGGGTTCCCGTTAGTGGATGTGGCTATGAGGTGGGGCTTCTCAACATGTGACCATATTCATCACATTCATCAACATACCCAAAGTTTAATGTGTGAAAATGTTATGGCGGGTTGAACTTAGGAATCAACGTAGCATGTGAGGTCCCATAATGACAGTGTTTAGAATGAACATGTATGGTTTGATTTGTTGGATAGTCTTGGAAAAGATGGTATTGTTTGCTTGGTTGGTAGTCTTGAGATGGATGGTATGGTTCAAAAGGTTGGAAGTCTTGGGAAGGATGGTACAATTCAAATGAAAACTTGGGAACAACACTACAATTCAAACTATTGGAATTCTTGCGTTTGGTTTAGGTCAAATGGGCATTAGTTTTCTATTTTGTTAAGGTCAATTGTATTTGTTGGAATCAAGTTGGTTCGAAGTACTTAAGATTTTGATGTTTACAAAAGCACTCCATGTAATCTTATTTTGTACTTAGAATTATTGTATAACATGTCACTAGAAGATGACGTCACCAGAGGTAGAAGATGACACCGCCAGAAGATACATCTAGAGGAAGCAACCAGAGGATAGAAATGTCACCAGAAGGTTAGGCCAGATAATGCATCCAGAAGGTACCAGAGGATGCATCATGAAGGCACCAGAGGATACACCTCCAGAGGATATCGTCAAAGGTTAAATAACATCATCAGATGATATCTTTCCTGGCCCAGATTAGAAGGAAGCAGAGTCCATAAGGAGACCTGGTCCAGACCAGAAGGAAGCTTGTCAGAGGGAGACTTGGTCCAAACTAGAAGGAATCATAAGTCAGACTTGGTCCAGAATTAATCCTGACCAGAAGATAGCCTGGTTGTGAAATAAGAATTAGTCCATACTTAATCCAAACCTAGTCAGAGCAGAAGTTAACTGGTCCATAACAAATGACTTGGTTCAGATTTGGTCCAGACCGGAAGATAGCATGGTTCAGAGTATAGAACTAAGTCCAGATCAGAAGAAATGATTGTCCAAATTTAATCCAGACTTGATCTAGATCAGAAGGTAAATGTCCAGATTAAAATATCATAAGTCCATATTTAATTTCAGTTCAATCCAGACTTAGTCCAAAATTGGTCCAAATCAGAGGGAAAATGTTCAGATCAATGGTCCAGATTTAAGCATCATGGCCCAGTGTTGGCCAAGATCAGACCATATGGCCCAGTGTTGGCCTAGATCAGAATATTAGATCATATGATCCAGTGATTGGCCGAAATCAGAGGATCACATAATTGAGGAAGATCAGATTATATGGTCCAGATGCGGTCGAGATCAGAAGATCAAATGGTCCAGATTTAATCATGATGAAAGTCAGTGATAACTTGATTAAAATTCGAAGAAGACTTGATCAAATTTTGATGAAAATTTGATCAAAGTATTAAGGGGATTTGATTCAAAAATTACTAAAGACTTGGAGAAATTCGAATGCAATCCGAAGCTTAAAAAGATATGGTTTGAAATTAAAAGAAACAAGATTGGTCAACAGAATTTTCAAAAGCAATCTAGAGCTAAAAAGATCGTTTTTTATTTAACTGAAACCCGTTTGGCCAAGTTTTTTTTGCAAAAGAATCTGGGCAGATTCAGCTCGAAGTTAAGCATGGAAGAAACCCTAATTATTCATTTATAAAAGGAGGCTCAAGGCAGAAGACTTAGCATTGAAAATACTTGAGAGTCATACACTTCCAAAAGGAAAATACTTGAGTTTTTAGTGAGGTCAATTGTGAGTATCCGCTTTCAAGAAGCAAGTACTCTAAGTTTTTCTTTCCCTTGTGTTAGGTCTAAGTTGTTGAAGTAGAGTCTACAATCTGAGGGAGTCAGAAGGAGTAGTAGATTACTTAGCAATTAGATTCAAGGTTCTTTTCCTCAAAAGTATAGGGTCGTTAGACTTTTTGAGAAGACTGACTTGGAGGGTCAGTGGGACTTTGTAATTCAAGGTTTTTGAATTAGTGAAATCCTTTAAAGTGAAAGGACTGGACGTAGCCTAATTAATGGTGAACCAGTATAAAATTTTGAGTTTTTATTTACTTTATATCCGCTGCTAACTTTCTTTTAATTCATACATAACAGGTTTTGTTTTAAAACTAAAAAGTATTCAAGTTAGTCAAACACAATTCAACCCCCCTTCTCGTTTTTGCACCTTCAATTGGCATCAGAGCTCGGTCTCAAGGCTGAGCACTTAACTAGTGTTTGAGGAAAGGTCCAAGGGGTCAACAACATGGCAGAATCCAAAGATGATTTAGGAGGCAACATCAACAGACCACCTCTGTTTGATGGAGACAGGTTTGAGTATTGGAAGGACAGAATGAGAAGTTTCTTCATATCTCAAGATTCTGAATTATGGAAGCTAGTAGTCAAAGGATACACTGCACCTACTGTTCCAGGAGATCCTACTCAAGAACTGGACATGGCAGATATGAGTCCAGACCAGAGCAAATTATACAAACTGCATCACAAGTCCAGAACCATCATGATCAATGCCATCACATTCAAGGAATTTGACAGATGCACAGATAAAGAAACAGCAAAAAGCATATTTGACAGTCTGGTTCTGACCTATGAAGGAAGCCAACAGGTTCAAGAAGCAAGGGCAAACATACTAGTCAAACAGTATGAGATGTTCAAGATGGAAGATGATGAAGACATTGATGGAATGTTCTGTAGACTCCAAACTCTGATATCTGGACTGAAGATCTTGAAGAAAAGCTACACAACAGTAGATCATGTCAAGAAGATTCTAAGAAGTTTACCAACCAAGTGGAGACCAATGGTTACTGTAGTTCAGCAAGCCAGAGATGTGAATAACTTAAGACTTGAAGATCTGATCAGCTCACTCAAGTCTCATGAAATAGAACTGGAAGCAGATGAACTTAAGAAGAAGAAGAATATGGCCCTAAAGTCAAAACAGAAGAAAGCTGCAAAGGCAGCATCAGAATCAGAGGATAGGGACAGTGACTGTGATGATATGGCTTACTTAACCATACAAATGGTTAAGATATGGGAAAAAGGAAGAGGATAGGCTCCAAGAAGAAACATAACAACAAAGGAAAGGAAGAATCTGACAAGAAAAGCATCATCTGTTATGGATGCAATGAACCTGGACATATGAAGTCAGAATGTCCAAATCTGGAAAAAGGCAAACATCACAAGAAGAGTTCCAGATTCAAAAAGAAGGGTCTGATGGCAGCCTGGGATGCATCAGAATCAGAAGAAGAATGGTTTGGTGAAGAAGAGGCAGAAACAGCAATGATGGCACACATTAGGTATGCCTCCAGACTTCATAATGGCACAATTTCAGGAAGGAAAGCAGGCAGAAGGAAGAATGATCAAAGCAGTCATTCAGGCAAGTTTTGAAGCACATCATAGGAAGCAATTTTGGCTCTGATGGCTCATACCAACTCAAGTTCTGGATACAGCTCAAGCTCTGGAACAGATTCAGAAGATGAAGACAATAAGGTATTTTCTGATCTCACCAAATCTAAATTAATTGATGCTTTAAAAGATTTTTTAAATGCAAACAATAAGATGTCTTTAAAACTGAAAACTCTTCGGGAAGATAAGAAAAATCTAACCAAAGAAGTCCAAGTTTTAAAGAATCAAAAGTCTGAGTATGCAACTGAAAACAAGGATGTTAAAACTGAAGTTGCAAGACTCAAATATGAAAACCAAACTCTCAAAAGTAATATTTGTTCCACTTCCAAAACTGTTTGTGAATTTGATATGCATGAGCAATTTTTTCAAAACTTTATTTCTAATGGAATGGAAAGAAGTAAATATGCATCTATGATTTATGGAAACAATAACATTGGAAAGAGAGGTCTTGGTTTTACAGAAACTATTGCTAAAACTAGAACTGTTCATTTTGATGTTTTATGCATTGTTTGTGCTAAGAAAGTTCACTCTTAATTATCTTGTCCAATTGTAAAATCTGAACAAGATTAGAGAGCTGTTAAAACTAACAAACCTGGACCCAATCAGTTCTTGGTACCAAAAGATCAAATTGTCTATGTTGCAGATATTCTGAGCAACTAGAAGGAGACACCAACAATGGTGCCTAAACAATGGGTGTTGGCAATGCACAAATAGAAGAAGGTTTATGTTCCTGCTACAACCAGACAGAGGCAATCTGAGTCTGATGGAAGAAGGTCTGGTCAACTCAACCAGAACCAGAATCAGAATCAGAACCATAATCCGAACAAGAACTGGAACCAGTATTAGAGGCACAGGAATTGGAACCAGAACCAACACTAGAACCAGAATCAGAATCAGTACTGGAATAAGAACCATAACGAGAACAAGTATCAATATCAAAGGTTCAGGTATGATCATCAAAATTACTTCAATTATCAGAATCAGTATAACTACAGGAATTATCAAAATTATCAGATTCATCCAAATCCCCAGAATTATCAGATTCATCCAACTCATCCAAATCACTAGAATCATCAAGGTTATCATAATCACCAGATTCATCCAAGTTACCAGAACCAAAACACGTTCCAGAATCATCAAAGGAACATGATCTATCAACCAAAGCAGAATCAAGGAAACTGCTCAAACAGGCCAGAAGCTGAACTGGCTCTGATGGCTTGAATTGAGTCTGACTCTGACTCTGATTCTAAAGCAAGGTCTTATCAGCAACATAAATCATGGTACTTGTACAGTGGTTGCTCCAAACACATGACAGCAGACAAATCTATGTTTCTGGATCTGACCATGAAAAATGGAAGCAATGTTTCCTTTGATTATTGGTACAGGAACAGTTGGTAACAAATCTTCTTCCCTTTCTATTAAAAATGTTCTGTTAGTAAAAGGTCTGAAGCATAATCTTTTGAGCATAAGCAAACTAAGTGATTGCAAATATGATGTCATCTTTAACCAGAAAACATGCAAAGCTGTTAGTCAACTTGATAAATCTGTTTTGTTTACTGGCATTAGGAAAGATAATGTTTATAAGGTTGATTTGTTTAGTCTTGCTAAGCAACAGGTTAATTGCTTATTATCTGTAAGTGAGCAGAATCTGATTTGGCACAAGAGGCTAGGGCATGCAAACCCTAGACTTATATCTGAGTTGAGAAAACTCCAGTTGGTAAGAGGGCTTCCCAAGGTAAGTTCCAAAACTGAGATTCTGCGTGAAGCATGTCAAAGAGGTAAACAAACTAAAAGCTCTTTTAAAACAAAAAAAATGTGTTTCTACCTCTCAACCACTTGAACTGCTTCACTTAGATCTGTTTGGTTCTGTTCAAACGGCTTCACTCAATGGTAAGAAATATGGATTTGTGATTGTTGATGATTACTCAAGGTGGACTTGGGTAAAATTTTTAAAGAACAAAGATCAATCTCACAAAGTGTTTATTTCTTTTTGTAAGCAAGATGAGGAAATTGCAGGTGAACCAGAGGCACAGAAACTAGAAGCTGGACCAGTAGCAAAACCTGAGAAAGATAAAGATGAAAGCAAGGAAGAAGAACATGCAGACTTGGAAGACAAGTCAGAGGAAAAGAATGGATGGAAGTACAAGTCTTCACATCAAGAAACTCTCATTATTGGAAGTGCAGCAAAACCATTGAAGACCAGATCATCAAGTAGAGAAACCAGTCTGTTTGGTTTACTCTCAACAATTGAACCAAGCAATGTTGATGAAGCTTTGGCAAAGGAAGGTTGGATACTTGCAATGCAAGAAGAGCTGAATGAATTTCAAAGGAATGATGTTTGGGATCTGGTATCCAGACCAAACAAAAACATTATTGGAACCAAGTGGGTGTTCAGGAATAAACTCAACGAAAAAGGTGAAGTGGTAAGGAACAAAGCCAGACTTGTAGCTCAAGGATACAGTCAACAAGAAGGTATTAATTACACTGAGACTTTTGCTCCAATGGCCAGGTGAGAAGCAATTAGAATTCTTTTATCATTTGCTGCTAATCATGATATAATTCTATATCAAATGGATGTTAAAAGTGCATTCCTAAATGGCAATATAAGGGAGGAAGTCTATGTCAAACAGCCCCCTGGATTTGAAAATTCTGATTTTCCAAACCATGTTTTTAAACTTAAAAAATCTTTATATGGTTTAAACAAGCACAAAGGGCATGGTATGTTAGACTTAGTAACTTTATGCTTAAGAATGAATTTGATATAGGCCAGATTGATAATACTCTATTTAGGAAATCCATTAAAAATGATATTTTAATTATTCAAGTTTATGTTGATGATATCATCTTTGGATCCACTAATGGCACTTTGTGCAAGGAGTTTTCTGACCTAATGCAGAAAGAGTTCCAAATGAGCATGATGGGAGAACTTAAGTTCTTCTTGGGAATTCAGATTCAGCAAGGTAAATCAGGTATACTCATTCACCCATCTAAATACACTAAAGAACTTCTTAAAAAGTTCAAAATGAGTGAATGTAAGCCTATGGCCAACCCCATGCACCCAACCTGCTCACTTGAGAAAGATGAAACCAGCCAAAAGGTAGACCAGAAAACATACAGAGGTATGATTGGATCCCCTCTTTATTTAACTGCTTCTAGACCTGACATCTTGTTTAGTGTTTGTGTCTGTGCCCGTTTTCAAGCTGACCCTAGGGAATCCCATTTAATTACTGTCAAAAGAATCTTGAGATACCTTAAAGGAACCACCAACCTTACCTTGTTATACAAGAAAACCCCCACCTACAAACTAAGAGGTTTTTATGATTCTGACTATGCTGGAGACAAGTTGGAAAGGAAAAGTACAAGTGGCAACTGCACATTCTTAGGTGATAATTTGATCTCTTGGTCAAGCAAAAGACAAAGCACCATTGCCATGTCAACAACTGAAGCTGAGTATATATCAGCAACAGGATGCAGCTCACAGTTAATCTAGATGAAACATCAACTTGAAGATTACAACATCTTTGAAACCAAGATTCCTTTGTTTTGTGATAACACTTTAGCCATAAACCTAACCAAGAACCCTATCTTACACTCTAGAGCCAAACACATTGAAATAAAACACCATTTCATTAGGGACCATGTTCAAATAGGGACTTTAAGCATCCAGTTTGTGGCACTGATCATCAATGGGCTGATATCTTCACCAAATCATTACCTGAAGATAGGTTCGAGTTCATCAAGAAACATCTCAACATTATCTCCATATCTGACTAGCTCAAGTAGTCATCTTAGGAGTTTATAATTTTCTTGTAATTTTACTTTATGTCTTTTATTTTCTTGTTTTTACTTTCTGTACTTTGTAAAGAGAAAAACAAAAATACAGAAATAAGTAGAAAAGGAGAGATAAAAAGAAAGGAGGGGTGAAAAAGAAAGAGATGAAAAGATAAGGAGTTGAAAAGGAGAGGAAACAGGGAGAGAGAAAAATAAAGAGAGAAAAAGAAAGAGTGAAAAGAGAAGGAGATGAAAAGGAGAGGAAAAAGTTGTTGAAACCAAGTTGGTTCTAAGTATTAGGATTTTGATGTTTACAAAAGCACTCAATGGAATCTTATTTTGTACCTTGAATTATTAAATTAAATGTCATCAGAAACTGAAGTAATCAGAAGCAGAAGATCAAAGGATTCCAGAAAATGAATTCTAGAATTACCAGAAGATACTCCAGGATGTCAAAAACATCACCAGAAGATATCTTTGCTGGCCCATATCAGAAGGAAGAAAAAACAGAAGAAAACATGGATCATACCAGTGGAAAGCCTTCCAGTGGGAGAGTTGATTCAGACCAAAAGGAATCAAATATCAAATTTATTCCAGAAGTTATTCTGACCAGAAGATGGCCTGACAGTGAAATATTAAACTGCCCAGACTTGTTCCAGACTCAACCAAAAGCTAAGTTTATGAGTCCAGAACAAGAGAATCAATCCAGATTTGACCCAGACAATAAGAGAGCATGATTCAGGGCATGAAACTAAGTCAAGACAAGAAGAAATGATTTCCAGAATGATCCAGACCTGATCTAAAATCAAACGTAAAATGGCCAGACTGAAATATTTATTGTCCATATTTAATTTCAATTTAATCCAGACCAAAGTCCAGAATTAGTCCAGATTAGAGGGAAGATTTCTAGATCAGTGGTTCAGAATTAATTATTTGGTCTAGTGATGGTCCAGATCAGAAAATCAGACCATGGCCCAGTGTTGGCCGAAATCAGAGGGACAGAATGTATAGTCCAGCAAAGGCCGAATTCAGAGGATTATAACTTATCAGGTGCGCATCCAAGATGGCCGAAATCAAAGGGTCAGGAAGTGTGGTCCAGGGAAGGCCGAAATCAAAGGATCACAACATAACAATCAGTATGGTCCAGATGTGGACTAGTGCATGAAGATCCAATGGTCCAGATTTAATCAGGAAAATTATACGGTGGAGAATTTAATTTATTTTGATCAAAGGATTGAAAAGATTTGTTACAAAAATAAAGTGAGGTGTTGTGGAATTCAGGAGCTGTGGCGGGAAGGAACTAACTGATTTAATTGGCCAGTTAGTTTGAAAGGAAATCTGAAGATATGTTTTTTATTTATATGAAGCCCAATTGGTCAAGTTATTTTTACAGAGAATCCAGCAAGATTCAGCTCGAATTTAAGCATTGGAAGAGGCCCAAATCTGCATCTATAAAAGGAGCCTCAAGGCAGAATACTTAGTATCGAAAATCACAAAAGAGTCATACACTTCCAAAGCAAACACTCTCAAATTTTCATAGAAATCAATTGTGAGTTCCAGCTTTCAAGAAGCAAGTACTCGTGTTATTTTCCTTCCACTGTGTCAAATCTAAGTTGTTGAAGTAGAGTCTACAGGCTGAGGGAGTCAGTAGGGGTAGCAGGTTAATTGGCAATTAGATTCATAGTGTTGTGTGTTAAATCTAAGTTGTTGAAGTAGAGTCTACAATCTGAGGGAGTCAGAAGGGGTAGTAGGTTACTTGGCAATTAGATTTATAGTGTTGTGATTTCTTCTACAATCTGTGATTGGCTGAAGACAGGAGCTGCATTCCTCAAAGAAGTCTAGGATTGTTAGACTGTTTGAGAAGACTGACTTGGAGGGTTAGTAGCAAGGTTGTAATTCAAGGTTTGAATTAGTGAAATCCTTCAAGGTGAAGGGACTGGACGTAGCCTCGTTAACGGTGAATCAATATAAAAACTGTGAGTTTTATTTTTAATTTTATCCGCTGCTAACTCTGTTTTTAATTATACATCAAGTTTTGTTTTAAAAGTATAAAATAAGGAAAAGTATTCAAGTTAAGTCAAACACAATTCAATCCCCCCTTCTCGTGTTTGCACCTTCAATTGGCATCAGAGCTCGGTCTCAAGGCTGAGCACTTAACAGTGTTTGAGGAAAGGTCCAAGGGGTTCAATATGTCAGAAGAATTGGGAAACAACATCAACAGACCACCACTGTTTGATGGAGAAAGGTTTGAGTATTGGAAGGACAGAATGAGAAGCTTTGTCATATCTCAAGAT
Organism: Cicer cuneatum; assembly: GCA_037974295.1. Lineage (NCBI taxonomy): Eukaryota > Viridiplantae > Streptophyta > Magnoliopsida > Fabales > Fabaceae > Cicer > Cicer cuneatum. The sequence continues at coordinate 60,312,851 of JBBPBO010000005.1, read as the reverse complement.
CCTGAACTATGGAAGATGATAGTTAAAGGATACACTGCACCTACTGATCCAGAAGATCCAACTAAGAAACTAGACATGGATGATATGAAACCAGATCAGAGCAGATTACACAAACTTCATCACAAGTCCAGAAACATCATGATCAGTGCGATCACATTCAAGGAGTTTGATAGATGCACAGATAAAGAAACAGCAAAGAGCATATTCGACAGTCTGGTTCTGACCTCTGAAGGAACCAAGCAGGTTCAAGAAGCAAGGGCTAACATATTGGTCAGGAAGTGTGAGCTGTTCAAGATGGAAGAGGATGAAGACATTGAAGCAATGTTCTGCAGATTCCAGACTTCGTTATCAGGATTAAAAGTACTAAACAAAAGCTATACCACTGCAGATCATGTCATGAAAATTCTAAGAAGTTTACCAAAAAGGTGGAGACCAAAGGTTACTGCAATACAGAAGCCAAAGATCTGAATAACTTAAGACTTGAAGACCTGATCAGCTCACTCATGTCTCATGAAATAGAACTGGAAGAAGATGAACCTAAGAAGAAGAAGAATCTGGCTCTAAAGTCGAAACAGAAGAAAGCCGCAAGGGCAGCATCAGAATCAGAGGATAGTAACAGTGATGATATGGCTTACTTAACCAAAAAGATGGTTAAGATTTGGGAAAACAGGAATAGGAGAGGTTCCAAGAAGAAACATAACAGCAAAGATAAGGAAGAATCTGACAAAAAGAACATCATCTGTTATGGATGCAATGAACCTGGACATATCAAGTCAGAATGTCCAAATCTAGAAAAAGGCAAACAGCACAAGAAGACTTCCAGATACAGAAAGAAGGGTCTGATGGCTGCCTGGGATGTATCAGAATCAGAAGAAGAATCATCTGATGAAGAAGAGGCAGAAACAACAATGATGGCACACATCAGGTCTACTTCTGGACCTCATAAAGGCATGAGTTCAGGAAGGAAAGCAGGCAGAAGGAAGAATGAACGAAGTAGTCATTCAAGCAAGTCTGGAAGCACATCAGAAGAAGCAATTCTGTGTCTGATGGCTCACACAAACTCAAGTTCTGGATACAGCTTAGGCTCTGGAACAGAATCAGAAGATGAAGACAATGAGGTATTTTCTGATCTTTCTAAATTTGAATTAATTAAGACTTTAAAAGACTTGTTAAATACAAACAATAAAAGGTCTTTAAAACTGAAAACTCTTAGGGAAGATAAGAAAAATCTAACCAAAGAAGTCCAAGTTTTAAAGAACCGAAATTCTGAGTATGCAACTGAAAACAAAGATTTTAAAACTGATGTTGCAAGACTCAAATCTGAAAAGCAAACTCTCAAAAGTAATACTTGTTCCACTTCTGAAACTGTTTGTGAATCTGATATGCATGAGCAAGTTTTTCAAAACTTTATTTCCAATGGAATGGAAAGAAGTAAATATGCATCTATGATTTATGGAAACAGTATTTCTGGAAAGAGAGGTCTTGGTTTTACATAAACAATTACTGAAAATAAAGCTGTTCATTCTGATTTTTTATATATTGTTTGTGCTAAGAAAGGTCACTCTGAATTATCTTGTCCAATGGTAAAATCTGAACAAGATCAGAGAACTGTTACAACTAGCAAACCTTGACCCAATCAGTTCTGGGTACCAAATGACCAAATTGTCTATGTTGCAGATATTCTGAGCAACCAGAAGGAGACACCAACGATGGTGCCTGGACAATGGATGTTGGCAACGCACAAGCAGAAGAAGGTTTATGTTCCAATATCTACCAAACCGAAGCCAAGTGACTCTGGTAGAAGAAGAACTGGTTAACACAATCAGAACCAGAACCAGAATCATAGGAGGAACAGGAAATATCAAAGATATCACACGAATCAGAACAGGAACTGAAACCAGAACCAGAACTGGAAACAGTATCAGAGGAACAGGAACTGGACCAGAACCAGAACTGGAACTAGTATCAGAGGCACAGGAACCAGAACCAGAATCAACACTAGAACCAAAACCAGAACCAGAACAGGTATCAAAGGTTCAGGTATAATCATCAGAATTACTCTAATTATCAGAATCAGTATCAAGGTTCAGGAAGTGTGGTCCAGGGAAGGCTGAAATCAGAGGATCACAGCATAACAATCAGTATGGTCCAGATGTGGACTAGCGCATGAAGATCCAATGGTCCAGATTTAATCAGGATATTTATACGGTGGAGAATTTAATTTATTTTGATCAAAGGATTGAAAAGATTTGTTACAAAAATAAAGTGAGGTGTTGTGGAATTCAGGAGCTGTGGCGGGAAGAAACTAACTGATTTAATTGGCCATTTATTTTGAAAGGAAATCTGAAGATATGTTTTTTATTTATATGAAGCTCAATTGGTCAAGTTATTTTTACAAAGAATCCAACAAGATTCAACTCGAATTTAAGCATTGGAAGAAGCCCAAATTTGCATCTATAAAAGGAGGCTCAAGGCAGAATACTTAGTATCGAAAATCACAAAAGAGTCATACATTTCCAAAGCAAACACTCTCAAATTTTCATAGAAGTCAATTGTGAGTTCCAGCTTTCAAGAAGCAAGTACTCGTGTTATTTTCCTTCCACTGTGTCAAATCTAAGTTGTTGAAGTAGAGTCTACAAGCTGAGGGAGTCAGTAGGGGTAGCAGGTTACTTGGCAATTAGATTCATAGTGTTGTGTGTTAAATCTAAGTTGCTGAAGTAAAGTCTACAATCTGAGAGAGTCAGAAGGGGTAGCAGGTTACTTGGCAATTAGATTTATAGTGTTAGACTGTTTGAGAAGACTGACTTGGAGGGTCAGTAGCAAGGTTGTAATTCAAGGTTTGAATTAGTGAAATCCTTCAAGGTGAAGGGACTGGACGTAGCCTCGTTAACGGTGAATCAGTATAAAAACTGAGTTTTATTTTTAATTTTATCCGCTGCTAACTCTGTTTTTAATTATACATCAAGTTTTGTTTTAAAATTATAAAATAAGGAAAAGTATTCAAGTTAAGTCAAACACAATTCAACCTCCCCTTCTCGTGTTTGCACCTTCAAAAGTCATTAATAGACTTAGGGGGAGAGATTGATCTGAGGGGCAGTACTTCAAATTTTTTCAAGCTTTTCAAAGTCTTTTTAAATAAGTTAATAGCTAACAAAATAAGTTAAGGTTTTGTCATCATCAAAAAGGGGGAGATTGTTGGAACCAAGTTGGTTCTAAGTACTTAGGATTTTGATGTTTACAAAAGCACTCCATGTAATCTTATTTTGTACTTAGAATTATTATATAAAATGTCACCATAAGATGATGTCACCAGAGGCAGAAGATGACACCACCAGAAGATAGATCCAGAGGAAGCAACTAGAGGATAGAAATGTCACCAGAAGGTTAGGCCAGATAATGCGTCCAGAAGGTACCAGAGGATGCATCCTAAAGGTACCAAAGGATACACCTCCAGAGGATATCAGAGGATATCGTCAAAGAATAAATAACATCATCAGAGGATATCTTTCTTGGCCCAGATCAGAAGGAAGCAGAGTCCAGAAGGAGCCCTGGTCCAGACCAGAAGGAAGCTTGTCAGAGGGAGACTTGGTCCAGACCAGAAGGAATTATAAGTCAGACTTGGTCCAGAATTAATCCTGACCAAAAGATAGCCTGGTCATGAAATAAGAATCAGTCCAAACTTAATCCAGACTTAGTCAGAGCAGAAGTTAACTGGTCCAGAACAAGTGACTTGGTTCAGATTTGGTCCAGACCCGAAGATAGCATGGTTCAGAGTATAAAACTAAGTCCAGATCAGAAGAAATGATTGTCCAGATTTAATCCAGACTTGATCCAGATCAGAAGGTAAATGTCCAGATTAAAATATCATAAGTCCATATTTAATTTCAGTTCAATCCAGACTCAGTCCAAAATTGGTCCAGATCAGAGGGAAAATGTTCAGATCAATGGTCCAGATTTAAGCATCATGGCCCAGTGTTGGCCAAGATCAGAAGATCAGACCATATGGCCCAGTGTTGGCCGAGATCAGAAGATCAAATCATATTGTCCAGTGATTGGCCGAAATTAGAGGATCACATAATTGAGGAAGATTAGATTATATGGTCCAGATGTGGTCGAGATCAGAAGATCAAATGGTCCAGATTTAATCATGATGAAAGTTAGTGATAACTTGATTAAAATTCGAAGAAGACTTGATCAAATTTTGATAAAAATTTGATCAAAGTATTAAGGGGATTTGATTCAAAAATTAATGAAGACTTGGAGAAATTCGAATGCAATCTGAAGCTTAAAAAGATATGGTTTGAAATTAAAAGAAACAAGATTGGTCAACAGAATTTTCAAAAGCAATCTAGAGCTAAAAAGATACGTTTTTTATTTAAGTGAAACTCGATTGGCCAAGTTATTTTTGCAAAAGAATCTGGGCAGATTCAGCTCGAAGTGAAGCATGGAAGAAACCCTAATTATTCATCTATAAAAGGAGGCTCAAGGCAGAAGACTTATTATTGAAAATACTTGAGAGTCATACACTTCCAAAAGCAAAATACTTGAGTTTTCAGTGAGGTCAATTGTGAGTATCCGTTTTCCAGAAGCAAGTACTCTAAGTTTTTCTTTCCCTTGTGTTAGGTCTAAGTTGTTGAAGTAGAGTCTACAATCTGAGGGAGTCAGAAGGAGTAGCAGATTACTTAGCAATTAGATTCAAGGTTCTTTTCCTCAAAAGTCTAGGGTTGTTACACTTTTTGAGAGGACTGACTTGGAGGGTCAGTGGTGCTTTTTAATTCATGGTTTTTGAATTTGTGAAATCCTCCAAAGTGAAGGGACTGGACGTAGCCTAGGTAACGGTGAACCAGTATAAAATTCTGAGTTTTTATTTACTTTATATCCGCTGCTAACTCTGTTTTAATTCATACATAACAGGTTTTGTTTTAAAACTAAAAAGTATTCAAGTTAGTCAAACACAGTTCAACCCCCGTTCTCGTGTTTGCACCTTCAGTATTTCCATGTTGGTGTTGGAGTGATTTCTCTGTATATGTAGAGGCATGATAAGGGTTTAACAAATACCTTTCATGAAATGTAAATGGAACATCATCGCAAAGGTGTTGGAAAATACATGAAATATGGATTTGAATTGTATTTTTGATTTCTGAAAACTATTTTGGCTGCTAATATAAAAATATGTCGTTTATCAAAACGTTCAACTTATGATTATAAATCAGATTAAGCAAAATAAAGTTGAATCATAAAGAACTTAGATTAAATAACAGAGTAGAGATAGAGAAGAGACGCATGAATTTTTATACTAGTTCACAACAAACTGTTGCTACATCTAGTGCTCTCCAAAAAGAGAGATTTTGCCTCAGTACAGTCAAAGATTTAATTCACTATTGAACAATAGCATACAAGTATTATTACTATGTATCTTCAAGCTTTGAGTATTCTTCTTATGTTTTTCCAAGTTGTCATCATTATAAACCTTTCTAGTCTTCTCAGCATTTTGGAAAACTGTCGTTGAGATTCCCAAGTATTCTTACACCTCCTCAGGTACATCTTATGAATGAAAGAGTTATTGTCGTTATCAAATTGGTTTACATCAGTTATAGTTTGTGCCTGAATTGACACAAAGTCTATTTCTAGGATTCTAACTCTCATTGAGAGAATATTAAATTCCAAATCCTATATTAATTCAAGTGTATCAAACAACTTGATTGATTTACATGAATTCTAACAAATCTCTACTAACAGAAATTTTCATTCATTCTTATCTTTTGATGTGTTCCAGACTTTTACATAATTTTTTTAGAACATTGCTTCTTTTCTTATTGTCGATTCCTTACTATTTTAGAAAATGGTTCTACTTTAAATATTGAAGAATATATTTGTTGGAAATCTTGAATCAGCAATTAAAGTTTGATCATATTTGTCTTTATAATTGATTCAACGTATCTTTATTTTAAACAACAAATATATTAGAGGACGACATTTTGAGAGGGTGTCATTGCAATCATTTAATAAGAGGATGAGTCCAACTTTAACGAGTAGATAATGTTTGAGAAGTGGATTTCTTTAAATTTTTGGGTGCAAATGTTTGACTTAAGAAGTTAACTTTTTATCAGAGAGTTGACTTTGGTAGAGTGTCGACTTGATGTGTTGACTAGATGACCAACTTATTTGCTAGAATTATCAAACACAGAATAAGAGGATAAGTCCAACTTTAACGAGCAAAGGATGTTTGAGAAATGGATTTCTTTAAAGTTTTGGGCCCAAATGTTTGACTTCAGAAAGTTGACTTTTATCGGAGCGTTGACTTTGTTAGAGTGTCAACTTGATGTGTTGACTATATGATCAACTTATTTTCCAGAATTATCAGACGCAATTATTAGACTGAACTTGTATTTTCATATTCATTCGAGCCGCCTTGTGCACGTTGAGCAGAGTTAGATAGGAGTTTGATTTTCTTGAGTCATGGGGCAATTTCCTTGATTAGTTAATTCTCTTTCTTTGTTCATCAGAGGATTTGACTTTTACCAGAGCATTGACTTTATGAAAGGCTTCATTCAGAGCTTCCTTCAATGGTCTTGAGTCAGAGAATCAACAAAGGTCTTGACTCTTAGTTATCTTTAGTTAGAGATAGACGATCATTATAGCATTCTTTTTCCTTATGAGTAGAGGATCAATTCTTGACTTTATTTCCTTTGTCTTTTAACGTTTTGACTCGGACTATAGATTCATATGCTTGTTGCAAACCTTCTTATTGTTATATCATGACTTACTTTATTAGTAAACATATTTACTTGTTTATTAGATATAATATTCTTTGTGTTAAAAGCACTTAGATTATTATCTCTAACTTACTCATAATTTATGTTATCTTAAAATAGATAGTTACTAATATAAATCTTTATTTTCTAACTTAATATGCACACTTAGCAAATAATTAAGAGATAATTGTTCTTATTGTTTTTGTTATCATCAAAACATTAATGTTTTGGATTGTAGCTAAATTTAGTTTTGCACTAACATATTATATGTAAAATACAACTCAATTGATTTTAGATTTTTGTAATAAGCTAATGCTTCAAATATCATATTTACGCCATCTTGATCTTCAAGAGTCACAGTCTTGTAACTAACACATCATTAGCTTAAAGAAAATGGAAACCAACAAATAACTTTAGACATTGTCTTGTTCCTAAGGGTTGTGTTGTTTTGATTTCTCTGTTATAGTCAACAAAAAATATGACATTTGCATGATTGTGCCATCACTGAAGTAAAATAAGAACGATTGAATTTCTATGGGTGCAATAGTGAAAATGAGAGGAAAGTAATGGCTTACAGTTTCTTTGAATGGAATTGTAAGGCTAAAGGTTTTTTTTATTTTATTTTATAGGGTCGTAGAGGGCCAAAGATTGTGGAGTAAAATTGCACTGACATTGTTCACTTGTTTTTACGTCAAAAAAATAGTGGAGTAAAATGGATTTTACATTGTTCACTTGTCCTTGCGTCAGAAAAGGAGTGGAGTAAAATGGATCAATGTTAGTATTGTTAGCATTGTGATGAGTATGAAAATCAAACTCTTGACCTCTTTGTTGCTCCACACTACCCTAGCTACCAAATCAACTCATTAAGTTGTACTGACTATAATAATATATCATCATGACCTTTGTGCATGATGCTCTAATTCCTAATGACATAGAAAACCAAATTAATTTGTAATTGTCTAATTTAAACAATGAACTTGATGAAATACAAAATACATTTTCATATGGTTCTTCACATGAAGTTTGAAGCATATCTAGAGAATAACAGAAACTGTAAGGAGTTATTCTGTTGGAGGACATTTTATTCTGGACAAAATGGACTAAAGCTACAAATAGAAACAAAGAAAATTGGACAATTTTGTTTTTTCAGTTCATAGGAAACACTACAATACTCCTATTAACCAACATGGAACAATAAGAACATCAAAATATCTGAATCGAACATTTGAAGACCATACTTGCCGAAGACATCAACAATCTTGTTCACTTCACCCATTCAAAATTAAGTGCACAATTATATGTGAATCAAAGTCAATTAATTAGAGATCACAAGAAAATACCAACTTGAATACTGTTAGGGGACACAACTCACTCAAATATAAGCCTACACTTAGTAGAAGCCCTTGGTACAATAGATAGTCTTTTGAGAATTCGGTATTTTGTCCTCTCGTCTGAGAAGGTTTCTGAACATATAACATGGATTCTAGTCAAAACAAGTCCTTTCCTTAAAAGATATGCAATAAATTCCACCTCATTTCCATAACCTTGAAATCCTCTAATGTAAAAGACGTCCAACACAGATACTATACATTGAGGAGTACTTGTTGGCTCCACCCAAATTTGTAGAGGTGATGGCTCCTGGCAGCAACAAAGGACAACAAACTCATAAAAGAATACAAAGAAAGAATACCTATTCATAAAACAAAACATTAAAGTATATAATTCAACGTACACAGTCAATATCAATGTCAAGAAGTTGAACCACAGGACAATTCCAAAGCAAATTAAGCAGAAATGCCGAATTGAAAAATGGAAGAATAAGTTTCAAGCTATATAGATTGTCAAATTCTGGAAAATCTAGAGCTGGAAAATGAAGTAGCCACTGTTTGCACAAGATACACGAACAAGTTACATAACATTAATATATAGAAATAACCCATTCAAGAAAGACATTTTTTAAATATTAAGTTTAATTGCAGTTTTAGTCTCTCTATTTTTATCAATTCACGAAATTGATTTATCTATTTTAAAATCTGAATATTTTGATCCTCATTATGATTTTTTTGACTAAAAAGTGACAATGTGGCATGTTTTAAATAACGTGACACATGATAGAATAATTATCATTCATGAAATCGCAATAAAATCATCTAAAAACTTAACTTTAAACTTCGAAAAAATTTCTTTATTGTAATTTAATTGATGACATATGAATAATTAATGCATCTCTATATCATGAAATCGTATCATGTTATTTAAAATATGTCACATCATCATTTTATTTAATTCAAAAATTTGATAGAAGAACCAAAACTTTCGACTTTTAAAATAGGGGAACTAAATCCGTGAGTTGGTGAAAATAGAGGAATTAAAACTGCAATTAAACTTAAATATTAACGATACATAAACATTCACTTTTATTATATCCATGCAACATCTAGTTAATTACGTGAAAATATGTGGTTAATACAATTGAGTAAATTGTTAATTCAAATTACGGCAAAAAATATGGTTAATTCAACTACATAATTAACCACTATTTTTAACCTAGTTTAAATTAACTGTGTACCCAACTAAATTAACAACATTTGTGTACACGATTAGGTCAAATGTCGCAAGTGTTTGAAAAAGAATGTGTGAATGGAACATTTTAGTTTCTTAAAATACACAAAATGAAAATTATGGTAAATAAACTTCACCTTTGTTGTTGAACGACGAAGCTCTAATGTATTTGTTGCGGAGATAGCTAAGAGAAGGTTAAGTAAAGTGTTGATAGATTCTTCGACTGAAAAGACATCAAGAAACACTTGTGTAACCTCTGGGAAGTTACAAACAGTGATAGGGCCAAATGCTGTGATTTGATTTATGCTGAGGTGTTCGAGTTCGGGTGAAAGAATTTCAAAGTGAGTTCCAATATCATTATTCTCAACACCTATTTTCAAACTCTTCAAAGAATGTGGCATGCGAATTTTGGACACAAATTTAGGAGCAAAACAAATATCCAGAGTTTCGAGTGTAGAACAGCCAGAGAGAAGGGTGTCAATAGAATCCACAGTGTCGATGTCCAGTTGCAAAATCTTTAGTGATGGCAAATAAACTTTTGTAGAATTGTGCAATTTCACGTGGATTCCACCGCACAATCTATGAAATTACAAAAACATTAGGTTGTAACATTATATATTTGGTTTGGTTAAAAAAAACAACATTGATACACTTTAAATTCAAATATTAGAAGAAATAAATTGAGAAAATAAGAAACCAAACATTATGGTTTTAAATTGCGGCTACTTCAATCTTTTGTATTTTAAAGTCTCTACAACGAAATTACAATTTCGTCTGCTGCGAACACATTTAGGAAAATTTTACCATAACATAAAAATTTGCAGAATAAACTGTATAATAACTAGACCTATCAAAGCAGATTACTCGGTATGTCTTTTAAAACATGTCAACAACCATGGTACTTGGGGTGTCTTTTTAGCCATACCTCAATAGTTGAACTCATCAAATTGTCAATATATAATACTCTCAACCATGATAATAATAGGATGGCCAAAATGAGATTGAAGTTGATATAAAAACAAGAAAATAAAGAAAATTAACATACTATTTGGTTTGGTAGAACTAAAGGAGGAAAAGAAATAGATTTGCATACAAAATCTAAAACAAATTGAAAGAGTGAAATACAGAAGAAAACAAAATTATTTGAATACATATGATTCAAGGAGATGGAAAAAAATCTTTTAATATATTCAGCATTTGTTTTTGTGTCATTAAATCTTTGTAGAAAGGGAAAAAAGTAAACGTAACACACCTTAATTGATATATGGCATCGACTAGTAGAAAGAGTTACTTAAACTAAGGTTTGCATAACATAAAATCAAAGAATTATAAATCAGTGTTAATGACAATGATTGTTAGAAATAATATATGTTAATAGAATTTTTGAAATTAAAAATAATATTGAAAGTAGGGGCGGACCTTCTTCAGAGTTCAAATTAGACATGGACTCGCCTCCGTTTTTAGCGGGCTTGAAATTTAGACCCCATCACCACCCGCAACGGGTTTCGGGTTTTTCCGCCCACACCCGCACCCATTCATATATATAAAATTATAAATTTAAAAATCATATCTATTATAATTAGTATAATAAAATAATTATTGTTAGACAATAATAAAATTATAAAAATATTTTTTATAAAGATGAGATTTTAATTTTTAATATTTAAAAAAATATTAAGTATATTCAATATGTGCATGTATATAAAATTTAATAATTACAATAATATTATTAGCAGAGCGGGTTTGGGTGCGGGTGCGGGGTGGATATCAACACACCCGCACCCGTCCCCGCACCTGAATTTTAAGTTTGGGGAAAATCCGCACCCGCACTCAATCAAAGCAGGTTTTCTCAGCCCAAATCAAGACTGTTTCGAGTGGATACCTGCGGGTGTGGGTTATATTGTCATCCCTAGTTCAAATGGACCTTAGTATTCCCCAAGTTTATAGATTTATTTATTTATAAATAATAGTATTATATTATTAAAATACTTTAAAAAAATTATGGATTTAGGGGTTAGTTCACTTGTAAGAGTTTAGTCTAGTAGATTGAAGGTATCACTTTAAATCTCTTAGGGCCAGTCGTAAATTGGGCATTAGTGATACTTTTGATTAATAAAAATTTCCCCTCTTTTTCAATTTTTTAATAAAGTTTGGATATTTTATTTTACTCTATCATATCCTTCTCTTCCTCTCATGTCGCTCATGACTCCCTCTCTTTCGCAATTGTCTTTCCGCGACACCATCGACTCTCCCTCTCTGGTTAACAGTGTTGTGCGGCTTGCGGCGACGTTGTTGACAAAATTATATATAATTTTTATGAATTTTAATTATAATTATAGTTACTACTTACCACTCTCCTCAATATTTCGCGCAAGATCCACCATTAATTAAAAGGTATTTAGTTTGCACACTCCACAAATTTAAAGTTAATTTCTTCCCTTCTAAATCCCCACAATTAAGTAAAGAATAAAAAAAACAAAGAATCAAAACTTGGAGGAATGATATTTTCAAATCCTTATTTACTTTCCTTCCATTCATTATTTCAAAACCGTATCACGTGATGAGGCCGTCATATTGTGGTTATGCTAGTATCTGCAATTGCAACGTGATAGTAAATAACCATGAAAACTACATAGTGATGTCGCAGCATAGTAGGTGCAACAATTGTATTGCACTACATCAAGACGCAACAGACTATGTAGTGTTCACACAAATTATTTTTCTATATATCTTAAATCCGCAATTGCAGTCGTTGCGACTGCGACATCAATTGCAATTTAAAATTTCTCTCTCACTCTATTCCTCTAGAATCAAACCCGAAGTAAAAAAGAACATATTGTTGTAGTTTTCATATGTTCTGTAATATGCAATTTCAGCTACACTATTAAAAAATTTGAAGTCTTTTGTAACGATATTGCAATTGCATTTATCTATATCGTAAAAGTTCACAGCATAACATGACCTAACTTAACCGTAATTGCAATTTAAAAGAAAATATATTTTGAAAAATTGTTCCATTGTTGACTTAATTTACCTTAGAGAGACAAGGTTGGCGCAAGTGAAGAGGTTGTAAGGCATCACAAAGGGCTCTCCATCACTTGAAAAAAGACTAAGCTCTAATTCTTCAAGTCGAGGCCCAACGGCAACACGAACCCATGTGGCAACAGAGTTGGCAAAAAACATATCCTCATGTGTATGTCGACACGAAAGAACAAACTTTCGAATGTCACATGACCTTCGTAGAGTGAGCACACCATTAACAAGAACAGAAAATTGTTTGAACTGTTCAAAATCATCATCATCTTCGTAGCAATCATGGAAATCCTCGCGGAATTCCAACACTTGAATGTTTTCCCAAACATGACGCCACCTACGAGATAGAAGACTTGTTGCTACACACGTTTTTGCTGTGAGGAACGATAGAATGTGACACAAAACAGAGTCTGGTAGACTACTAATTCTATCAATATTCATAATACTTGTTATGTTTTCATCTAATTTCTTTTGTTTTGAGCTTGATTCTGCCATAATCAATTTTTTAGTTTCAACTATAATTCCTTTGATTACTACTTTGGTTTCTAAGGCACAATTGAATATATATAGTACTACCTCACAGAGGTTACATAGAATATATCATATAAATAAGTTCTTGAATTTACTTGAGTAAAAAATGTTCTGACATTTTTAGTATTGTAATTAATACTTTTAATAAATGTATTTAATGTTCCGTCAAATTAAAATAAATGACTTAATGTTCTATAAAATATATGCATATACTGAAATACTACGTTTAATATTTTTTAGTTGTAAAAACATTTTATGGTTTATCGTACTCTTTCTTTGGCTCAATAATTTGTTGTATTCTAGAAACACCTGACTAATAGTTAAAAAAATTTAAACTAAGATTTAATATTTTAGTGAATGAGAAAAATCGTGAGTTAATTTAGTTTTGAAGAAAAATAAAGATAAATTTTTGTCATTGAAAAAATTAAATTGGAACAAGTTGATTTGTATTTTTTTCACATTTTGTTTAGTTGGTGAAGGAAAAACAAAGAAAATAATGATGATAGGAATTGAGTAAAAAATAATATTTGTTCGTTTTATTTTGAAGAGAGACTCTTCTTTTCATTTTTTTTTCTTTCCTCCATATTTTCTGCATCAACCAAACAAAATGTAAAGAAGGTAAAGATTAAATTGTCTTAGTTTAATTTTTTTTCAAAAATTAAATTATATTTAATTTTCAAAAAAAGCGTCATAGTTCAAACTAAACTTGGTATTTACTCAAGATGCGAGAGTCACACATAATTGACTTTTTATATACATGCCAAATAAGATTGACCTAAATTATCGTTCTTCGAAAATGGTGCATTTACAGAGTCATGACCTAAATTATCGTTCTTCGGAAATGATGCATCTACATAGTCATGACCTATAATTGACTTTTTATATACATGCCAAATAAGATTGACCTAAATTATCGTTCTTCGGAAATGGTGCATTTACAGAGTCATGACCTAAATTATCGTTCTTCGGAAATGGTGCATTTATAGAGTCATGACCTAAATTATTGTTCGTCGGAAATTGTGCATTTACAGAGTCATGACCTAAATTATCGTTCGTCGGAAATGGTGCATTTACAGAGTCAGTGCAATGTAACCAATTCATTGATATCAAAGAACTTAAATTTAAATTTTGATAAATTAAAAACATTTATTACTAATTAATGATAAAAAATGAACGCCTCAAAATATGATGAAGTCGTCTTTGACAAAGAGAATCCATTTCCAAATAAAATTGGAGGTTTTTTTCTTAACAAGCCAAAAATGAATATATTAAAGAAACATTCTAAATATAAGAGGTGTTTAGAACAAAAACAAAACAAAATTTATAATCTTTCTATCGTATGACCAAAATAAAATAGAAACGCAAACTAAATTACTCAAACAAGAAGCAAAACAATTAATTACAAGTTATGTCAATGTACTGAGAACGAGTATGGTCCTTCCTTAAACTCTACACTTTGTAAACTTATATAGCACTATGTTTTCTTTTTGCATATAAATATAATTGAGAGTTTTTTCTTTTTGAAAACATATATATTTGAGATATAAAACTATATTAATTAATTTTAAATATATGGCATTTTTTTTTACAAATATTACTATGAAACTGAGAAAAATAAATACAAGAAGAGGAAGGTTGAATATTAGTTTAAAAAGTTTTCTCTTTAAAGATAAGTGTTAAATACTTAGATTATATAAAAGAATATTTTTAAATAGTTTAACAAATAATAGATTTTCCAAAAACAATAATTTTTATAAAACAATATGGGGGAAAAATAAATCAAATGTATAATTAATAAACCGAAATGAACATAGCATATGAAGATTTGTCCTAGTTCACTGTCAACTTGATATCTAAGTATAGTCCCTTCTTTTGTTCTTGAAAAGAAGGTTTTTTATTTTATTTTTTATTTCACAATTCAATCACTGTATATAAATTCTTGGACATCTATTTGTTGTCCCTCAACCACATAACACCATTAGGCATATGTGAGGTAATAATACCATTAGGCATAATGTCTTCCCAGTTCCTTGACTTTATCTCCATTCAAGGTAGTGAAGTTGCAATTCGTAAAAATTTGTATAATGTAAATGTATGATTTTTTTAAGCTAAAATTTGTTAAAAGAAAAGGAAAACAAGAATTGGGGGAACATAAACTTAATTCAGTAAAAGAAAAAATATACGAAAGAAAAAAAAGTGTAAAATAAACTCATAACACATGCAAGTTTTTTGGCCTTTAAAAGAAAATTATATAATATTGCTTTCTTCTATATGTTCTTTTTTTTTCCTTTAGAAATCATCTATGTAAAAGGCTCCTCATTGGCATTAGAATGATTTATCAAATCACTAATAGTTGTTGTCTTTCTTTATCTATATTTAAAAAAAAAATCTCACAATATCTCTAAGTCACGAGGAATTCGAAGATGTAAATTATTGTCAGTTACAATATCCTTTGAATGAGCTTCCAAATTAGATTCATGGTCATTGTTCTCCTCTAACACTGTATCACTCCAAGTCATGAGCAGTCCTTATATGATTTTTTATGTTATCATTTTTTGAAATTTGAAAATTCTTTCTTTTTCTAACCTAGAGGAGGTGATGTCTTTATATATGTTTTGGTCTTATTCAAGTTCATTCCTCATATTGATGAAAATAAAGCGTTGGAATCTTCAAAGAGAATAACAAGAACAAATTATGTGAGTGCTTCAAAGCACATGGTGCATTGTTAACTGGGAAAAGGATGCATCAATTAAACAACGAGATTGTGTTTTTTGAAACTTCGTAAATCTTCATTTTTTAACTTCTTTTGTTCTAACCAGATGATAGTCAAAAGCATCACTCTCCCATCTCCATCATGATCGAAAATGGACCGCATGAGTGACAAAAGATTGGTCCTTGTGGTGAAATGTCAGACCGTGGGTGCTCATTTCAAAATGACCGAAGGATGGTTCTTTGAATGGCCTAGACACACTTTCACTTTTTCCACTAGAGGCAAGTTAGAACCAAAGAGACACAATATTCTAATCTCTAAATAATTTTGAGGATAACCCACATATTTTAGTAAACAACTTGTTATTTGCCATCAATGAGTGTCTAGATGATTATGTCCATTAAAAAAATTCAAGATTTTAAGAAGATCAACCACTTCAAGATTAACAAAAATGAAAGAGGAACAATTATTTTGCCTCTAATACGTAGTTTTCAACCATCAAAAGAAAATGCTAGTTTTCCTTTGTTAGGAAGAACTTAAGCTTGCCTTTATAGTTTCCCAAATCAAAAGTTTGTCTCTAGAATATGTGAATCATCCTTTGGTCGTTATCACTTGAATATCATATATTTAGAATAAATAAGTGCTAAAGTATTGATGCATATTGGCTTTGGCCAGACTCAGAGCATGCTACAAGCCCAACATAAGAATGGGTGATATCAGATCGACCCAACCTAATCAAATGATATTGTAGAAACTTCTCGAAACTTGGGAAAGCCACCATCAAAAGTAGAATATGGATTTGATGTCTATCATAACTCACTTGGACCTTCAATCATGACCACTAAATGGACGAAGAAGAAATCTGATGACGACAGACACAGTAACTCATTTGTACTCTCGACATGAGCCACCTGATGGTAATCTAACCATGATTACGACCACTAGATGGCACTCACCATTTCCTGGTAAGAAGGACATGCATTCTACATTAGAGGGTAATCCAAATATCACATATTCCCCCTCTGATGATCATAACGGGAACTTCTAGAAACTCTAAAATGACTTATTATATATAGGACCCATGAGGTCATAAAGAAAAACATAAATTCTAACTCTAAAACCTCTCATTCACTAACAAATTATTACTTGATCATCAGAGCATGTGCAAATACACCCCTCGATAGGCACCTGATATAAAAGGATCGGGAGCCTCCTTCTACCGCCGTTTACCACCATTCATGGAGTCAAATTTCTATATTCAACATTCCTTGTACTAACTAAATTCTATGCTCAATTATTAATTATTTAAGTTCTCATAACAAACAACACATCATTTGGTCTTGAATCATTCTTTGAAGATTGCTATACTTCATTTACATTTGATTTAGGAAGGTTCGCGGCCAAGATTGAGGAAGAAACGGCTTTGCGGACAAACGCAGCGGGAAATGCGGAAAACAATCGTTCGATGTCAGATTGCCTATTATTATACCTTTTCGGAAAGGGAATCGCGCCACAAACACAACTCACCACTTTGCCGTGATATATGAACTCCAGATCCGTTTTGGGCTCGTCTTGAGCCTCAAAACAGCATTTTAAGTTTTTCTTGTAATTTTGGACTTTTCCTGTTTTGCCTAATTTTCGCACTAGGGTTTCCATTAAGTATTTAAAGACTTTCTATGCTGTAACGGGATGTACTTTTTAATTAAATAATTGATTTCGAGAGTTTTCTCTTTTCTGGTGGATTCCAGAACTTGTTTGTTCTTTCAGATTTAACACTTGTTAATCTTTTGTGATTCCGACTGTGTCAACATTAGTATGAAAGATAAAAATATATAAAATGAACACAAAATAAATTAAGCCATCTTAAAGCACTCAGATAAGAGAGAGAAATTTCAAATCCTAAAAACATCAATGTCAGACAACCACGATCTGCAAATTTGTACAAACTACATCTCCATTACTTGAATGAAGACAAAATCATGGATAAGAAAGGACATTGCGGGTATTGATATTATTACCTTGAACAAACTATAAATATTCCGTAGAATAGAATTTCAACATCAACAATTACAAACAAATAATATTGTGTTTAAATTCATTTCCAATAATTTGTAAAAACTCTTACAAATTTCTAATCAAGATTTTTGATTGTTTAATAACAACTCATGTTGAGTAGTCTAAATGGATTAAGAAGCACAACACTTTCTTGTGAAACTAGTTGTATCATTGTCTAAAGAAAGGACAGGTTGAGCAAAATTAAGAAAATACTCCCAAGGACTGAATTTTGTTCTTGAATAGTGGAAAAATCTTTCTCGAAAAGAAAGAACTAGCTAGTATAAATCTTTGTGTGCATATGTTTTGCTCTATAGCTTCCTATTGCTATTTTGCATCATGTTTATGACTAGCACATTCTTTTCAGCAAATTTGTGAAAGGTTTTCAAAATATGTGTTTAAACAAACAATGTGTTCAGCAATTCATATTTTAAACATAATACTTTTGTAATTGTTTTAAAATTTAAAGTAATATTCAACATTCTTGTGTTTATTTATCTCACTTTCAATTGGTATTAGTGTTCAATCTATGTATTTTCAACACTTAAGAGTGTAAGAGAAAAAAGTTCCATCAAAATGAAAATTTATCATGAAATGTAAGAAAACAAATTTAATCGTCCTCCTATGTTTACAAGAACCGGCTACGATTATTGGAAGGATAAAATCAACACATTCTTTCAATCCAACTAATTTGACCTTTGGGGAGTATTTGATAATTGATATACTCTACCCTTCAAAGAAGATGTCCCTTAACATCATCTATGAATTTAGTGATGAATAGATAAAGCAATACACCTTAAATTAAGAGTATGACATTATTTATCTTGTGCATTTTATCACACTAAATATGAAAAATGTGGTGATTGAAAAGCTTTAAAAGAAATATGGGGTTGTTTTGAACTTTCTCATGAAGGTACAACACTTATCAAAAGAATCAAAGATTAGTATTTATATTCGAAAATATGATATGTTCAAGATGGTCGAAGATGAAACCATTGAGGTAATGTTTGAAAGATTCCAAATATTAGCAAATACTTTAAGAGTTCTTTGAAAGAAGTATACTAAAAAGGATCACAAAATAATGTAAAACATAGGCTCTTAAAAGAATTAACAAGACCAAACTAACACTTGAAAAACTATCATTTTGAAGAAAAGGTTATTGCTCAACGAGGAGATAGAGTAAGAACCAGTTCCTCATTTATAGAAAAATCAAATGACCTAAGAAGCATTTATAGAAAAATCCAATATTTATACAAACATATTGAGTTGTTTTAATAGATTAAGAAGCAAAACACTTTCTTATTGTAATAGATTTATCATTTACATGTGAAGGCAAGTTCCTTAACAGGTGGAAGGTTGTTTCGTTGTTAAGAAGTTCTAAAGCATATGTTGAGTGACAATTAGGAAATACTCACAAAGATTGTTTTTAGTTTTTATTTAGTTTTTGACTAGTGAAAAAACCTTTCTAAAAGAGAAGAGAATAGATGTAATTAACAGGTTTATAATGAACTAGTTTAAATCTTCACGTGCATTTGCTTTTTTCTTTAACTTCATAGTACTATTTCAGTATTTTGCATTTGGTTTATTACTAACACATTCTTTCGAAAAATATTTTTGTTAAAGGTTTCAAAATATTCTTTTATACAAATGAGGTGTTTATCACTTAATTTTTTTGAAAATAATATTTTATAATTCTTTAAAGATAAATTTTTTAAACTACAATTATGTTTGTGTGAGCATTAGAGCCAATTTATTTTGCATAGATTAATATTTGTATAATGACTTTAAACAATATATATATATGATTTTTTATATAAGTGCAATGCTTAATTTATTATATTATTACCTGTATAGTATAATAAAATTTTTAGAATAGATAGTTCGTTAAATAGAACATAAAGCATGACTTGATCATGAGACTCTATTGAACATTAAGAACTTTATTTTTAAAGTATCCGTAGTCAAAGTATTATTGTTAATTAGGACGAAAGTAATGCACACATGCTATCACGTGAATAGATAGATGACTACATCTCACTCTTCAAGGATATGGCAAGTCTTCACATGGGTGTAAATATTAGGAGTAATATTTATACTGGATGGACCCGCCATGAGAATGCTACCTAATTTTTGTGTAAGTTTCGTTAGCAATTCTCACTCGACCTTAATGAGTAGTTCTTGGATTTGAAGTCACTGTATGTGACACCCAAAACATTAAAATAGTTTTGTTTTTGTTTTTCGTGACTTAGAAATTATTAAATTCGCTTAGATCAAAACCATTTTAGGATATAAGATATCTTAACGTAAACAATTCATCATATTATTTGCGAATTAAAAATTTAGAATTCAAATTGTAAAGATTCTAAAATTCTATCCAAAATAAACTATCAAATATATATACAGAGAAAAAGACAAACTCAACCCGATGTCGTCTATCAAAGTTGTATCCCATAAAACCAAAAAGAAGGAAAACATCCAACACATCGTCGACCTCTAATTATCAAATGCATCTTAAGGAAAGTATGCGCCTTCGCAGCACCAAACACAAACAAAATGTAGGGTGAGTAGATAAAAATAACAAAATAGTACAAACATGTACATTTAAGATATGATTTCGCATACCACATAGGTTATCATATACGACACATAATCAAATACTTAACAAGTCGCATTAGAGGCCATGTATGAATTATACTAATGCAATGCAATTCTTCTTGGATGCAACACTTCAATGTCATGAGG
Source organism: Cicer cuneatum (assembly GCA_037974295.1). Taxonomy (NCBI): domain Eukaryota; kingdom Viridiplantae; phylum Streptophyta; class Magnoliopsida; order Fabales; family Fabaceae; genus Cicer; species Cicer cuneatum. Next base: position 60,292,466 of record JBBPBO010000005.1, on the reverse strand, counting down.
TACACTAACAACTTCTAAGTACTTGGTGCGGATGAAGGGAAATCGCGAATGAACGTGCAGATAAAGGTATTTAAAATTTCCCTATTGATGGATCCTTACAAATGATCATGAGTCAGGGATCGTGTAATTACCTCTTGTAGCGTAAAACCTTTGGAGACGAGCAATGGAGAGAATCACAAATGTTGCTCGAACAACAATGTTTGTACGTAGTCCACACAAATAGAGCTACCTATGTTTGCACTACTAGCTGACGAACGAAATTAATGAACGGGGAAAACGCTCGCTGTATTTTAGTGAAGCTATGGTTTCTATTGTTCAAAAAGCATACATTTCAATTATGTATAATGGTTCTACTTATAGAGCCAATTATACTGACCTAGTGCACTATAACTTACAGTGTTCTGTGTTTTAATAATTCATGCTTGTGCGTCATAAAGGCGTACCAATGAATCAAATAAGTCTCACTTATTTATTTAACTCTGTTAATAATTTGTTCTTGAGTGTGTGACCCTGTAGGTTTCCGTAACATCGACAATAATATTAAATCATTCATTTAATATTACAAACATTAACGGTACCAAGCAACACATCACTGCTACCCAAGTGATGAAAATGTCTTGTGATTTGACATAACCTTTCTGCGATAATGACATCATGTATAATTACCGTTTTGCCATTATATCTATGTTGGACACAAGGGATAATATATGCCACATTTGTATAGTTCAATATTATATTCCTTGATACATGAGTAAACTTATTTACAACAAATAAGATTAATATCTCATATTGACTTATTTCATGACGACCATGCATTTTACGGTCATACTCTATCAAGGGCCCCACATTTATTCCTTTTGTTATGTAAGAAGGAAAATCTCATCTAGGTCACTTATGTCCCTCTGCATAAGTCGTTAAGCACTCAGTTAATCGACTTTATGATTGACTTATTGTAGTCAACATTTGACAACAATGACATGCTCAATGTAACACCCCGAGTTTAAAACACAGCGCGAGTGTATTTTTTTTTTTTATAAATAGGTAAAAGAATTTTCCGAATTAATTCAAGGGAATTAAAATAAGATTTTCATCAGTTCATTTCAAAAGTTTCAGAGTGCGGAAGAATACAGCGGAAAATCATTACATAAATTCCCAAAATAAAATTACATTTCCCAAAACATCAAGACCCTATACAAAAGTCTAGACTGATCATGCACTAAGCTACAGTAGCACAGTCTCCACCGTATCCCCTACAAGTCTCTTCTTCAGCCAACTGTCTGTCCCTCTGCGTCGTCCACGAATACTCCGTATGTGAAAAATTAGGGGAAACTAACGACGTTTCCGTCGTTAGTGTATCCGTCGGTAGGATGGGTTCGGGTAACATCTGAGGGCAAAGCCCAAAGTCCACAATATAATAGCAAGGGTCACCGACCGAAATTAACAATTAATCACATAGCATATATTTCATAGCAACAATTATGTCCATGGTATAACATATCATGATGAGGAAAATAATCATGCTCATTTGAAATTTAATGACATAAATGCCTTTTCAAAAACAGCAACCAATTATTATGCAATATGTGGTAAGTACAAACAACACCTCAGCAAATGACAATCATTAAATCAGAAATTCAGATTCTGAACAGTACTCACACACATTCAATTTTCACTCATCATTATAATCAAATGTGACCCATCGGTCTATCCCTCAATGCAATATGTATATGCTTATGTATACAATTTTCTTGAAATCACCAAGGTGCAGTCGCTCAACAGACCAGCACAATATGTTTGACTTTAACGGCCCTCAAGACCTGGGTGCAATCGCTCAACAGATCAGCACCAGTGCAGACGCTCAACAGTCCAGCACTCGTATACCAAGGTACAATCGCTCAACAGATCAGTACCTAGTGCAGACGCTCAACAGTCCAGCACTCGTGCAATCGCTCAACAGATCAGCACGTGGTTGCACATTTCAGGGTACAAACGCTCAACAGTCCAGTACCAGTGCAAACGCTCAACAGACCAACACTTATATACCAAGGTACAATCGCTCAACAGATCAGTACCTAGTGCAGACGATCAACAGTCCAGCACTCGTGCAATCGCTCAACAGATCAGCACGTGGTTGCGCATTACTCTGTGGCCCATCGCGGGTACCACTTGATTATGCAATGCATGAATATGCAGTGTTTCACTTCTCTAGAAACAGTATGCAAAATCAGAAAATTCATGCTTTTTATCATGTTTAAAATATCTCAACACAGTCAGAATTATCATCATCACAATCATGATTAAACAGTCAAATAATCATTAACACTTTGAAATGTTTTCCCAAACTCTTAAAATTCAAACACAGTGTTTAAAACTGGGATTTTCACTCATGATTGAATTTTCACTCACAGATTCTGAACAGTACTCACACACATTCAATTTTCACTCATCATTATAATCAAACGTGACCCATCGGTCAATCCCTCAATGCAATATGTATATGCTTATGTATACAATTTTCTTGGAATCACCAAGGTGCAGTCGCTCAACAGACCAGCACAATATGTTTGACTTTAACGGCCCTCAAGACCTGGGTGCAATCGCTCAACAGATCAGCACCAGTGCAGACGCTCAACAGTCCAGCACTCGTATACCAAGGTACAATCGCTCAACAGATCAGTACCTAGTGCAGACGCTCAACAGTCCAGCACTCGTGCAATCGCTCAACACATCAGCACGTGGTTGCACATTTCAGGGTACAAACGCTCAACAGATCAGTACCTAGTGCAGACGATCAACAGTCCTGTACTCGTGCAATCGCTCAACAGATCAGCACGTGGTTGCTCATTACTCTGTGGCCCATCGCGGGTACCACTTGATTATGCAATGCATGAATATGCAGTGTTTCACTTCTCTAGAAACAGTATGCAAAATCAGAAAATTCATGCTTTTTATCATGTTTAAAATATCTCAGCACAGTCAGAATTATCATCATCACAATCATGATTAAACAGTCAAATAATCATTAACACTTTGAAATGTTTTCCCAAACTCTTAAAATTCAAACACAGTGTTTAAAACTGGGATTTTCTGGAATTTTAGGAATCTGTATTCGAATACAGCTTCTCTATATTCGAATACAAAAGCTAAAAACAGTGCATAATCACACTCTGTATTCGAATACAGCCTTCTGGTATTCGAATACAGAGGCAGTCTCAGTGCACAAAACAACATCTTTTATTACATCAGTAAAGTCTTGCAAACTTCATCACCACAACTTCAAAATATCACCAAAAGTTCCCTTTTAATTCCCCACAACAATCCCAACATTTCCCAAGCACTCAGGGTTTACAAAACACTCTTAAAAACATGGAAATTCTGGAAAGTCGAATCTGTATTCGAATACAGACCATTTAAAATATTTCAAGAACTCCATTTAAAATCACTTTAACCCTTCTCAAAGTTTCTCAATACTTTAGAATGCATATCACAGTGTTTAAAACTTGATTTTCTGGAAAACACAAATCTGTATTCGAATACAGCTTCCTTGTATTCGAATACAGAAGCTAAAAACAGTGTTTCTGGAAAAACTCGAATCTGTATTCGAATACAGGCCCATTGTATTCGAATACAGAAGCTGAAACTAGTGAAAATATTCATTTTGTATTCGAATACAGCATGCCTGTAGTCGAATACAGATGCAAATACAGTGTTAAAATCCCACTTCTGTATTCGAATACGACATGGTCGTAGTCGAATACAGATGCTAAGTCAGAAGCAAAAATCCTTCCTTTGTATTCGAATACAGAGCTCGTATTCGAATACAAGTTTGAAAACTTAAGTAAAACATAAACTTGCCAGGTTGTAGTCGAATACACACATGTTGTATTCGAATACACCTTCGAAAACCAGTGAAATTTTCCTGAGATTTCAACCCTTTTCAAACTGTTTTCTTTTTAAAAACAAACAACCAACATTAAAACAGATTCAACACTTTTTCCAGACAATACTTTCCTCATTTAAAAATCCCTTTTCTTTTTAAATCATCAACATCATCAGAATCACTCAAAACAGAATCAGGATCATCAACAACAAATCATCCAGACTTTCAAACCATCAGAACATCATACACCATTTCAGCTTTCTCAATATCAGAATAACATGCAAGCATTTCAGCTTTCACAACACATCAGAATAACATGCAAGCATTTCAGCTTTCACAACACATCAGAATAACATGCAAGCATTTCAACTTTCACAACACATCAGAATAACATGCAAGCACTTCAGCTTCCACAACACATCAGAATAATATGCAAGCATTTCAGCTTTCACAACACATTAGAATAACATGCAACATCACAGAGCAGCAAAACACAAACAGAATGCATTTTTGCATTTCAAAACCATTTTCAAAACAGTTTTATGAACATGCATTTTTAAATCGTGTTTGAAATAACATTCAAGACATTTTCCACTTTCCCACATAAACAACACAACTTTAGTGCATTCAGCCTAAACAGCACTCATCACAGAGCTTTTAAAATGTCAAAAAAGGCATTTTTCATTTCTTTCAAGCATCAGGCAAACCAGTTTCAAAACAGTAATGAAAACACTAGTAATGCCATGAAAGTTATGCACTTACAGCCCTAATGCAACTAGAAAGTGGAAGGTGCCCTTGCCCTTGTAGCGTGTTCTGCTTCTGCTAAAGTGTGTGCGTCAAAAACGGCGAATCTCCCGCCTGCGTTTGCTGCTACAAAACTGAGTTCTCTAGCTCTGTAATGATGTAGGGATTAACTTTAATACTGGGGGTTTTCTGTTTTGATGCTTGGATTTTCAAGTAATGGTGTTTTGAGAAACTCCCTCTTTTTCTCTTTGTAGTCGTGACTGGAAATGGGGAAGGCAGAAACAGCAAACAGAATGGGAGGGAAAATGGGGTACTGTTACATGCAGTATGGGCAGTGAGGAAGGAGGGATGGTGTTCTGATTTCACCATCCTTCTCACTCCTATTTAGAGGCTTTTGTGGTGCCACCTTACCCAAAAATAATGTTAAAATACTGTTGAGTCTTCCAGCACTTAATTGTTTGCAATTAGCCACTAATCCTCAATTAACTGCCCGATTATTTTAATTACCCGTAATTAAATTAATTTAATCTTCATCCAATAATTTTTATTAATTCTCCAAAATAAATATTTATATATATATATATATATATACATTCACTCAAACATACATATATTAAATATTTTACAAATATCCCCAAAAATACAATTAAAATTAATCCCATAATTTTAATTAAAAATTAAGGGTCTTACTCTCAACTCCTCATGTAAGGACCATGGTGGCTTCAGGTTAAAAGGCAGGATACACCACTAACACTATGAGCATAACTCATGACACTCACATAATACACTATGTAGTATTCTCGTGTCGGATCAATGCATTACACATTTACTTTAATGTGTATCTATGATGTGACTTGATATCTCATATCTATGTCATGTGAGATAGGGTTATCAGTCCACATCCATAATAATTTAGATTTTATTACTATTGCTCTTTATAAAGTTACATGACCGCATATATTTAAGAGTAAAGTTGTATGGTATCTTAGAGTCAAGTCATCCACTCGGTGTTCTAATAAATCGATTTTACTCAAAGACTATGTTACATTGAAACAAACATAGTAATTGAAAGGTCTCGTATTATAAATAAATAGCATGATACAAGTTCTAAGTTCAAATGTAAAACATTGACGTCTAAGGCTTATACCAATAGAGGATATGTTGTATTATTCCACCATGCCAATGAATGAAAAATAAATTATGGGGCCATGTTCTCATAGACTCACTCAACTCATCTCGAGACTTATATAAGTAGTTGTTAGGATTAAACCAGGGTTGCAAGGTTGCTCCTGAAATTGAGGAATTACCCCAAGTCACCTAAGAATTTTCCCCCTATAATACCCCCAAAGTCTGATCTCCCCTACAAACTCAATTGTGATCCTCACTATCAAACTCATTTAGTTGTACTTTCAAAACACAGGATCACAGATCCTCACATTCACTAATATCATGTATGAACATGTGGTATAACCCTCACAATCACCTTCCTCCCATTATTGTCCTAAGTCATTTATACAAAGCGAACCATCATTAGCATGGTATAATACTTGTTTACAATTCACATAACATGTCATAACACAACTCCACAATTAAACACAACAATCTCATCACAAGAATAAGATCATAGTCACATTTATCATATACAGTTTAACACAATAACTATCTTGTAACATAATTAAAATAATATAAAAAGTAACATCAACAACTCAATTAACCAGATATCATCCATCATATCATTTCATTATAAATATCCATAAAACATTTGATTGTTTATAACTAATTTTCTTATACATTATCCAAGTGAAATCCTTAATACAATTATCAACCTCGATAAGGCATTGCCATTGGCCAGCCCCGTACAATTAGGAAATGAGACATTCCCTTTCATTCTATCCCATTTGTATCTATGATTAGATTGGATTAAACTCTCTTACTTGGATAAATAAGAACAATATGAATATATATCATAATAAAAAGGGATGCGCTCCAATATCTAGAAAAGTTCATCGGTCGACATTAAACATTGTAAAACAAAACAAAAAATTTTGAATGGTTGGATAGAGAGTTTTTCAATCAATAAAAGGTATAATTAGTAACAAAATGATAATGAATCAAAATAAGACTAATCATAAATATGAGTACAGAAATGAAGGCTAAGTGTAGTGTGAGAAGGGATGAGTATTTGGAAGCAAAAACTCATACCTTTTATCTGTAAAATCATAAATATATCGTCTTAGCACGACAAAATGACCCCGTGGCACTGCAAGATGTGCATTAAATATATCATTAATTGTTATTCCGTACGATGTGAGTATAAATTCACACCCAAAAAAATGAAGTTTTAAACAGTGATTTTGTAATTGTGTCGCACAATGACGCAAATTTCACTCCAACTGACACATGATACTTGCTTTGCATGATGAAAATAGATTTTTGCGCAGCGAGGCATTGAATTACAACAATTTTTTTATCGTTAAGCATCACATGACGCATGTCCTCTTCGGACGGTGAAGATGGGAAAAATAGGTTGACTTAGTTTCCCTTATAATTAAATTTTAATTTATCTATTGATAACACATTAAAATCATCATAAACATCAAAATGAAAAATAAAATAGAGAAATTTGTAATTGTAAGGTGTCTCCTAGTTAGTTTAGATTTAGTGTTTTGTGCTATGTCAACTTTCTTAGTTTAGATGATGAATGTGTGTGCTTTGTTGATTCTCATTCTCTATATCTTTCATAGACTACTTGTTTTATCATGCATAAATGTTGTTACATGTTGTTTTAGCATGTATTCACTTTCTAGCATGATCACATTGGTATGGTTTAAAACACTTCAAAATTGGCTTCTCATTGACTTTTAACTTTGTGAATCGAGTTACCAACTTATGATTGATTTATGAACATTCAAGAAATCAATTTTTTATGTTACAGGGTTGTGAATTGAATCACCAGTTATGTGAATTGATTGACCAGCAAGCTAGAATGCTCTCTGAATATGTTCACACAACTTCAAACACATGTAAGTCGATTCATAGGGTGTGTGAATTGATTCACCAATTTTGCAATCTTTAAATTTGACAATTTTAAGGTAGTTGTGGCAGTTACAAAGTTGTTATTTTTCATATAAAACGTTTTCATTGTCCTAGCTTTTTCATGCATCATATAAAAAGTTTTATAAACACTTTTGAACACAAGAATACTTTCATTCATTCCTCATACCCAAGATCATATCATATATTGAATATTCTTTCTTGATCAAGATATATGTGATCAGAATTTGGAGGATTGTTCCAAGATTATGTGTCAAAGAGCATTAAGAAAAAACGTTTTATAACATTTTTCTAAGAATCTTGTAAACATTCAAAATTAATAATAAAGGAAGATGAAGGTGCAAATACGAGAAGGGAGGTTGAATTTGTTGGAACCACGTTGGTTCTAAGTACTTAGGATTTTGATGTTTACAAAAGCACTCCATTTAATCTTATTTTGAACCTTGAATTATTACATTAAATGCCACCAGAAAATGAAGGTTCCAAAGGCAGAAGATAAAGACACCAGAAAATGCATCCATAAGGTACCAGAGGATGCATCCTGAAATTACCAGAGGATATCTTTGCTTGCCCAGATCAGAAGGAAGCAAAGTCAGAATGAGACCTGGACCAGACCAGAAGCAAGCCTGCCATAGGGAGACTTGATCCAGACCAGAAGGAATCATTTGTCAGACTTAGTCCAGAAGTTATTCTGACCAGAAGATGGCCTGGCAGTGAAATGATAAACAGCCCATACTTGATCCAGACTTAATCAGAGGATAAGTTAATGGGTCCAGAACAAGACAATCAGTCCAGATTTGACCCAGACCAAAAGATAGCATGGTTCAGAGTATGAAACTAAGTCCAGACCAGAAGAAATGATCTCCAGATTTGATCCATAACTGATTCAAAACAGAAGGTAAAACGTCCAGACTGAAATATTATTTGTCCAGATTTAATTTTAGTTTAATCCAGACCAAGTCCAAAATTGGTCCAGATCAGAGGGAAGATATTCAGATCAATGATCCAGATTTAAGTATATGGACCAGTGTTGGCCGAGATCAGAAGATTAGACAATGGCCCAGTGTTGGCCAAAATCAGAAGGTCATAATGTATGGTCCAGCATTGGCCGAGATCAGAGGATCACAGCAGATCAGTTTGCTAGTCCAGGTTGGCCGAGATCAGAAGATCAGAAAGTGTGGTCCAGGGTTGGCCGAAATCAGAGGATCATAGCAGATCACTTAGTATGGTCCAAATGTGGACGAGAGTAGAAGATCAAAGGGTTCAGATTTAATCATGATGATAATCGGTGGAAATTTGATTAAAATTTGATCAAAGTATTAAAAAGGATTTGATACAAAAATAAATTGAAGACTTGTGGAATTCAGAAGCTATTGGCGGGAAGAAAGATTTGTTCCAGAATTAATTAAAGTCAGAATTGATCAAAGTTATTTTTGAAAGGCAATCTGGAGCATAAAAAGATATGTTTTTTATTTAAGTGAAGCCCGATTGGTCAAAGTATTTTTGCAAAAGTATCTGGCAATATACAGCTTGAATTTAAACTTGGAAGAGACCCTAATTTGCATCTAAAAAAGGAGGCTCAAGGCAGAATACTTAGTATCGAAAATCACAAAAGAGTCATACACTTCCAATGCAAACACTCAAGTTTTCAATGAGATTAATTGTAAGTTCCAGCTTTCCAGAAGCAAGCACTCGTGTTATTTTCCTTCCCTTGTGTTAGATCTAAGTTGTTGAAGTAGAGTCTACAATCTGAGGGAGTCAGAAGAGGTAGCAGATTACTTGGCAATTAGATTCAAGGTGTTGTAGTTCCTTCTACAATTTGGGGTTGTCAGATTGGTAGGAAAAGACTTGACTTAGGAAGTCAAGGTGTTGTATTCCTCAAGAGTCTAGGATTGTTAGATTGTTTGAGAAGACTGACTTGGAGTGTCAGTGGAACTGTTGTAATTCAAGATTTTGAATTAGTGAAATCCTTCAAGGTGAAGGGACTGGACATAGCCTCGTTAATGGTGAACCAGTATAAAATTCTGTGTTTTTATTTTTACTTTATATCCGCTGCTAACTCTGTTTTATTCATACATCAAGTTTTGTTTTAAAACTGCAAAAACAGACAAAGTATTCAAGTTAGTCAAACACAATTCAATCCCCCTTCTCGTGTTTGCACCTTCAGAATTGTGTTTGCCAAAGTTGATAACTTTTTGATAATTTATAAATAAATTAAAAACTAGTTTGGTGACTTACTTATAGTAGAAGCAATCGGATTCAGAGGCAGCAAGCAATGAAAGCATAATTAACTTGACACATAGATTTATTTTGTTTCACCACTAACTTGGCTACTAGATCCACTAATTCAAATACCTTGAATTACAAAGCACCTGACCCTCCAAATCAGTCTTCCCAAACAGCCTAACAACCCCAGACTTTTGAGGAACAAAACCACCTTGACCCTACAAGTCAAGTCTTCTCCTAACAACATGACAATTTGGTCCTTGTTTAATTTTGAATTGTATTTTATTCAGATTGCGTTTGTATATTCTTCATATTGATTATATTCCTGTTTTGTTTAGATTGAGATTATAAATACTTCAAATTGATTCTGTTCGTAATTTGTTGTACATAAACCTTGATCAAATCTTCTTCAAATCTTCTACAAATCTTGATCATATCTTCTTTCGTACTCTTTGAAGTGAAATATATTGTTCTCATAAAATATTTTTGTTAACATCAAAACTCTAAATATAAAACTAACTTGGTTCCAACAATCTTCCCTTTTTTTATGATGACAAAACCTGTATTTTTTATAACAACTTTTCTTTGTATTTCTTTGAGTCCCCCTAAGTCTAAGTATTTTCTCCCCCACTTTATCAAATATCTTTCTCCCCCTTTTGTCATCAAACAAAAAGACATGAAAGTGAGATTTTTGTTTGTTTTTTTGTTTTTGTTTTTTGTTTTGCTCTTGTTTTGTGAATAACATGAATATAACATATTACAAGAAAATATAAAAAAATAATTTAAAACTAAACTACTTTGAAGTAATCCCAATATCAATCAAATATGAAGGTAAGGTTTAGGTTTTCTTGATGAAGTCAAACCTATCTTCCGGTAGTGGTTTGGTGAATATGTCAGCCGATAGGTGTTCAATGTCTACAAACTAAATGTTTAGTACCCCTTTTTGAACAAAGTCCCTAATGCAGTGGTGTTTGACCTCTATGTGTTTAGCTGTAGAATGTAGTATATGGTTTTTGGTTAAACAAATGGCACAAGTGTTATCACAATATATGGGAATGTTGGTTTCTAGGATTTTGTAGTATTCTAGTTGATGTTTCATCCAAAGTAGTTGAGAACTGCAGCCAGCTGTTGAAATTTACTCAGCCTCTATTGTTGACATTGCAATAATGTTTTGTCTCTTAATTGACCAGGATATTAAGTTGTCAGCAAAAAAGGGTGCAGTTTCCACTAGTGCTCTTTCTCTCAAGTTTATCTCCAGCATAATCAGAATCACAGTATCCACTAAGTTTGTACTTAGGAGATCTGTTGTAGAACAAGGTATGGTTGGTAGCGTCTTTTAGGTATCTAAAGATTCTCTTAAAAGCAGTTAAATGTGATTCCCTAGGGTCAACTTGAAATCTTGCACATACACTAAACATGATGTCAGGTTTAGAAGCGGTAAGGTAAAGTAGGAATCATATCATTCCTCTATAAGTTTTTTGGTCAACTTTTGGCCTAAATCATCTTTTTCAAGGGAACTAGTAGGGTGCATTGGTGTAGACATAGGTTTGCAATCACTCATCTTAAACTTCTTGAGAAGCTCTTTTGTATATTTAGTTTGATGAATGTATATACCTTTTTGACTTTGCTGAATTTGTATCCCTAAGAAGAACTTAAGGTCTCTCATCATATTCATTTGAAATTCATGTTGCATTAATTTAGAAAATTCTTGGCAAAGTTTTCCATTAGTAGATCCAACAATAACGTCATCAACATAAATTTGAATAATAAGAATGTCATTTTCTGTTGATTTTCTAAAAAGTGTATCATCTATTTGTCCTCTTTCAAAGTTATTTTCAGGTAAGAAGTTACTAAGTCTATCATACCACGCCCTAGGTGCTTGTTTTAGACCATATAGAGATTTTCTAAGTTTAAAAACATTATTTGGAAATTCAGAACTTTCAATACCTGGGGGTTGTTTAACATATACTTCTTCACTTATATAACCATTTAGAAAAGCACTTTTAACATCCATTTGAAATAATGTAATGTTATTATTTATAGCAAACGAAAGTAGGATACGAATAGCTTCTAACCTAGCCATTGGAGCAGATGTCTCAATGTAATCAATGCCCTCTAGCTAACTGTAGCCTTGTGCGACAAGTCTTGCCTTGTTTCTAACCACTTCACCTTTTTTATTTAGTCTGTTTCTGAAAACCCACTTGGTTCCAATGATGATCTTCTCTTGTTTAGGTACTACATCCCAAACACCATTCCTTTCAAATTCATTAAACTCTTCTTGCATTGCAAGAATCCATCCATCATCTGTCAATGCTTCATCAATAGAGGTTGACTCAATTGATGAGAGTAAGTCAAACAAACTGATGTCTTTAAATGATGATCTGGTCCCCAAAAGATCATTTGCACTTCCAATTATTTGAGTTTCAGGATGGGACAATTGGTACTTCTATCCAGATCTTTCTTCTGACTTATCTTGACTATTTCTAACTTGATTAGATTCATCTTTTGAAGATTTGTCATATTCTTCTTATTTGCTTGAATCCTCTATTTTTTTCAAGTTATTCTGGTTTGTCTGCATCTGTTTCATTTGGTTCTGGTAAACCTACACTATCATCATCTTGCTTTGACTTTTCAAGGTCAAGCTGTTTGTCATCAAATTTAACATGTATGGATTCTTCCACAATATGAGTTTCCCTATTAAACACTCTATAAGCCTTGGTCTTCCAGAGTATCCAATGAAGGTACACTATTGAGATCGAGAATCAAATTTACCAAAGTTATCTTTAGTGTTCGACATATAACAAGTACAACCAAATTATTTAAAAAAAGGAGATGTTAGGCTTTTTACCTTTCCACAATTCATGTGTTTTATTCAATATAGATCTAATATAGACTCTATTTTGAATATAACATGCAGTATTAATTGCTTCAGCATAAAAGTGTTTTGCAAAATTCATATCATTTAACATGGTTCTGCCATTTCTTAGAGTGATCTATTCTTTCTTTCTACAACTCCATTTTGTTGGGGGTGTTTTAGGAGAGGAGAAGTTGTGAGAAATTCCATTCTCATCAGAAAAACTTTCAAAGAACTTGTTTTTAAATTCCCATCCATGATCACTTCTAATGTTACAATCTTAAGACCCTTTTTATTCATGATTTGTTTGCAAAATGTGATACACACTGTGTGGGATTCATCCTTACTTCTTAAAAATTTTACCCATGTCCACCTAGTGTAATTGTCTACTATAACTAAGCCATATTTCTTTCCACTTAGAGAGGTTGTTTTCATTGGCCCAAAGAGATCTATATGTAAGAGCTCAAGGGGCTTTGAGGTAGAGACTGAGTTCTTAGGGGTAAAGGATTTTTTTGTTTGTTTTCCCTTTTGACAAGCTTCACACATAATTTCAGTTTTGTAACTAAGCTTAGGTAGACCTCTTACTAGTTGATGTTTATTTAGTTTTGAAATTAATCTAAGGTTTGCATGACCTAATCTTTTTGTGCCAAATTAGTTTATATTCATTAACTGATATAAGACATTTAACCTCTTGTCTCTCTAGACTAAACAGATTTATCTTATAAATGTTGTTTTGCCTCTGACCTGTAAAGAGTACAGTTCCATCCTTCTGACTAATTGCCTTGCATGTTTTCTGATTGAATATAATATCATAATTATTATCACTTAACTGACTAATACTTAATAAGTTATGCTTAAGACCTTTAACAAACAAGACATCTTTAATAGGAGGGGAAGTACCATTACCAATTGTACCTTGACCAATGATCTGGCCTTTTTGCTTTCCTCCAAAAGTCAATGTGCCTCCTTTGCTCAAAGTTAGATCTTGGAACATAGACTTTTCTCCTGTCATATGTCGCGAGCATCCACTGTCTAGGTACCATGATTGGTGTTTTAACTTGATTCTTGAGGACATCTGCAACAAAAATAATTTTGTTCTTAGGTACCCAAATTTGGTTGGGTCGTGGTTTGTTAGTCTTGAAAGGTTTCTTGTTTTTTCTTGTATTTAACATGGGACAAGATAATTTAGAGTGACCTTTCTTAGAGCAAACAATACATAAGATATCATAGGGAATAGGTTTAGGTTCAATTACGATTTCTTTAAATCCTATACCTCTTTCACCATTTCTACTAACTCCATAGATCATAGAAGCATATTTGCTTCTTTCCATACCATTAGCAAGAAAATCTTGAAATACTTGTTCATGCATATCAGAGTTACATGTGGTATTTTCAATTGATGTTGAACTATGATTACTTTTTAGAGTTAGATTTTCAGCCTTAAGTTCAGCAATATTAGTTTTCAAATTTGCATTCTCTATTTAAAGTTTAGTAATATCGGTTTTCAGAGTTGCATTATGTGTCTTAAGTTCAGTAATATCAGTTAAGTGTTATATTTTCTGTTTTAAGTTCATTAATATCAGTTTTCAGAGTTGCATTTTCTGTTTTAAATTATGCACTTTGATTCTTTAAAACATTAACTTTTTCAGTTAGATTTGTATTTTCTTTCCTAAGTGTTTTTAGTTTTAAAGACAATTTGTGATTATTATTTAAAAAAATCATTTATAACAATAATTAAATCAGATCAAGTAAATTCTGAAAATACCTCAATTTCATCATCTGTTGATTCACTTCCAGAGTCAGAATCTGTGTTGGATCTAGAGGCAGAGTTGGTATTAGTCATCATAGCCAAATCTGCTTGTTCATCGTTAGAGGATTCATCATAATCATCCAATGTAGCCATTAGACTCTTCTTCTTGGGTCTGGTATCTTTCCTCTTGTGTTTCCCTTTCTCCATATTTGAACATTCTAACTTGATATGTACAGGTTCATTGCATCCATAGCAGATGATGTTTTTCTTGTCATATTTATCATCATTTCCTCTGTTGGATTGCTTGGAATATCTTTGGGGGAAATTTCTTCTTTTTATTGTGCCACATCTTTCGAATATTTCTGAATATGAAAGCAATCTCCTCTTCCTCTGAATTCAAATTTTGATCAACTGAATCACTATCTTCTGATTTTGATGTTGCTTTTATAACCTTCTTTGGATTGGATCTCAAGGAAAGAGTCTTGTTCTTCTTCTTGGGCTCATCTTTTTCAAGCTCAATTTCATGTGATATGAGAGAGCTGATTAATCTTCCAACTTTAGAGTATTCAGATCCTTAGCTTCCTGAATGGCAATGATCTTAGGTCTCCACTTGCTTGTTAGACTCCTAAGGATTTTCTTCACATGATCAGCAGTAGTATAACGCTTCTCAAGTACCTTTAATCCTTAGACCAAGGTTAGGAATCTAGAAAACATTGTTTCAATGTTTTCGTCTTCTTCCATCTTGAACAACTCATACTTTTTGACTAGGAGGTTGGCATTTGCTTCTTGAACTTGCTTGCTTCCTTCATAGGTCAGAACCAGGCTATCATAAATACTCTTTGTTGTCTCCTTGTTGGTGCACTTGTCAAACTCATTGAAGGTGATTGCATTTATCATGAATGTTTTGGACTTACGATGCACCTTGTACATCTACTTATGATCAACATTCATCTCCTTTCTTGGAATTTCAATACTATTAGTATTCTTCGGAGAAATATAACCATCTTCCACCAAGTCCCAAAGTTCAGGATCTTGAGAAATATAGAAACTTCTCAGCCTGTCATTCCAATACTCAAAATGTTCTCCATCAAACATAGGTGGTTTGTTGATGTTTCCTTCGGCAGCTTCTTCACTGAATCCATACATATTAAATACTTTGATCTTTTCCCAAACACTGTAAAGTTCTTAGCCTTGAGACCGAGCTCTGATGCCAATTGAAGGTGAAAATACGAGAAGGAGGGTTGAATTATGTTTGCCAAAGTTGATAACTTTTTTATAATTTATAAATAAATTAAAATCTAGTTTGGTTTTTGGTGACTTACTTGGAGTAGACGCAATCGGATTCCGAGGCAGCAAGCAATGAAAGCATAATTAACTTGGCACATAGATTTATCCTGGTTCACCACTAACTTGGCTACATAATGTCCCCTCATTCAGAAGGCTTTAATCCAGTAATTCAAATACCTTGAATTACAAAGCACCTGACCTTCCAAGCCAGTATTCTCAAACAGCCTGACAACCCCAGACTTTTAAGGAACAACACCACCTTGACCCTATAAGCCAAATCTTCTCCTAATAACCTAACAAACCTAGATTGAGGAATGAACTAAACCACTGATGACTCTTCATCATATGCATATTTTTCATTGTTTTTAGTCTTATTTATCTTCAATCATTAGTTAATTTAATGATTTATTTGATATATTTTGTTGATTCTAGTTCTTGGGTTTAATAAAATGCTTATGTTCTTATTTCGTTGATTAAGTAGAGATTTTTTGGAGTTTTGTGTCGTTTCTTTGTTTTAGTGCAGTGCTAAATTCTGGTGAGAAATCAACATGACCTATGTGAAGTATTTCAGTGATATCTGGAGTTGTAAATGTCCTATTGGAGTCAAACCAAGTGAAAATGAAAGCTAAAATCCATAGCTACAACTTTCATGAAGACACCGGAACCAAATTCGGACTCAAAATAGAAAAATATGCAGTACACGTCAGACAGAAGATGATGTGCGCCTGAAGCACATTTTTGCACTGCTGATTCTGTTTAAATGCGCCTGAAGCGCAAGGCCTGCACCTGGGGCGCGTGGCGCGCTGCAGATTGCATAAAATCGAGTATTTCTGATTTTTTAGGGATCTTTTTGTCAATTGGAAAGTTTAGAGACTTGTGCCCTAGCAGAGAAATTCATAGATGGTTGTTCTACACCATTGAAGGAGTTTTATCAAGAATCATTCATGAATCTTTCTTGTATATCTTCTTTAATCTCTATCTCTTTAATCTCTGTAATGAGTAACTAAACTCTAATTGTTAGGGATGAGTGAAACAAAATGAAACCTTTATTTGTCTGATTTGATTCCTGGTTATATGAATAAATTTATTGAATTATTTTTCTCATCTATGTGCTTAATGCTTTTTATTGACTGATCAATTTTAAAATGTTCTATGCGTCGTAATTTGAAACGGAATTGGACTTTACGAATGCTTGAGATGAGAAATTCATGAGATTGTAGTCTAGGGATAGATGCAGGTCATGAAACCCATTGAATTAGTTGTAGAGACAACAATTTAAAAAGAGAATTTTTGTACTGTAAAGCTTAATCCTAATTTTAAAACCACTAAGGAATTAGGGGTTATTTTGGAATTAAAGGTTCTGTCACTAAGACATTAGGGCAAGAATACTAAAGAGAATTCGGTAATAATTCAATAAAGGAATTCAGTAACTAGGATCAAATTAGAAACCAAGGTTGGACTCAAAGTGAAATTCATCCCTGACATTTTTCTCATTATAAAAGTTCAATTTCATTACTATTATTATTTTAAATATTACTTAAATCAATTCGGAAACTTTTTGTTCAATTTCAGTATTAAAGATAATTCGATAGTAAAACGCAATCCTTGAGTTCGACACTCAGTATTACCGTTTTAATTATTACTTGCAACGATTCAGTACACTTGCTGAAACTTTATCAACCACTATTGGGTTGGATACAAGAGATTGGAACTTGAGTAGTTGCTTCTGAAAAGCTAATGATAATAATAACTCTCACACTCTAAGAAAAGAACACTCAGAAAATATTTCTAACTTGAAACAAGTATTTCTCTCTTTGAACTCTAAGACTACTATTTTCTGCTTTTCGATGTTTTTCTTCTTCATCCTTGAGTATCTATTTATAGTTAAAATTTGGGCTTCAATTTGGTCCTTGTTTAGTTCTAACTTGTATTTTTTTTTACATTGTGTTTGTAAATTCTTCAAATTGATTATGTTCCTTTTCTGTTTAGATTGAGATTATAAATACTTCAAGTTGATTCTTTTCGTAATTTGTTGTACATAAATCTTAATCAAATCTTCCTCAAATATTGACCATATTTTCTTTCATACTCTTTAAAGTCAAATATATTGTTCTCATAAAATACTTTTGTTAACATCAGAACTCTAAATATAAAACTAACTTGGTTCCAACAAAAGAAACTCTTATTCAATTGAATGAGGGCGAGATGTACTCTACATTCGAGGACGAAGTAAAATAACATCTATAAATTGTTGTGTGAATTTTTCTTTCCCTTACTCTTTAGTTTATGCTATTTTACATTGTTCTTTGATTCATTATAATTGGAATTTGGTAGTGCTTTTTATTTCAGAGCAAAACTAATCGAAAGATTGTTCTTATAATTCTCTGATTTATAATCTTGTCTTGATTTCATGTGTTAAATGAATTTTTGTTTTTGACTTTGAATTCAACACTTTAGACTTTTATTCAAATTAAAAATATGATATCTTAGTGTTTGTATTGATTGTGATTCATTGAGTCTTTAATTTAAGAACTTTGTGAATTTGATTGAAGCATCAAAATCTTTTTTAAAACAATTTCAATCAAATTTTCTATTTTCTTGTATAAGTTTTCATATGATTTGCGTTGTTTGATTATGATACCATCAACATCAACGATTCAATACAAATATCCAATAAGCTTAATACTTAAATTCATCATAAACTTTGATTTTCCGCTATGTTGTTTGATCGTTGTGACTCATACGAATATCCAAAAAGCTTAATATCTTAGTGTTTCTTGATTGTGATTCATTGAGTCTTTAATTTAAGAACTTTGTGAATTTAATTGAAGCATCAAAATCATTTTTAAAATAATTTCAATCAAATTTTCTAGTTTCTTGTATAAGTTTCCATATGATTTGTGTTGTTTGATTCTAATACCATCTGGGATTCAATATGAATATCCAATAAGTTTAATACTCAAATTCATCGTAAAATTTTATTTTCCGGTGTGACTCAAACGTTTTTTAAATAATTTTTTGAAACTATTGAACTCTAGACAAACCTCACTGCCCCATTTAGAGTTCATAGTCGGTCATTTTGAGGTTAGTAAAAACAATGTGTTACAATTATCCCCTTGAAATATAAATTTTGTCCTTGTAATTTACCATAAGTGAATAATTATGGATAAGAATCTCGCAATTGGCATTATGCTTTCAACTGATACTTTTGCTAATAGCTCCGCCTAGATAACCTTCACTAATTGAGTTGTCTTACTACCAATGTTGATTTTCGGTTCAATAGGAATCTACTGAAACATCAAAAAATATAATATTTTATTATTTATTAATTGTCGCCTAATGAACAATTAAAGATGGAGCGATCTGATTAATTCTTATATACAGTTATGTGAAAAATTTGTTTTGTCAACTTGCGATGTCGAACATGCAAATAGAATGGAATGTAGATTGAAAATGTTGATGTTTTACAAAAGCGTAGCTTTAATGCAAATAAGAAGATGTAGAAAAAGGTTTTCAAATAAAATACAGTAATAAGATTTGAATGCAGAAAAAAGGTCTTTAAATGCTAAAAGTTTGAAAGTAAAATGCAATAAAAAGGTTTTTTCATGTTATGCAATGGAGTAGAATGAATTGTGAATGTTGTGCGGTTTTAACTTGATAGAAATCCAAGATCATTGTTAGTATAATATGTACAATGCACATTTTGGTGAGAAAAATAGTGATTTAGTGAGGAAGTAGTGCAAGATTTTAAGAGTTTTTCAAAAGAAACAAACTCAAAATGCATGAAATTAAATAAAGAAAAGAAAATGACTGAAAAAAGTAATGGCAGAAAAGAAAACAAAGATAAGAAAAATGACCGAAAGTAAATGGCATACTTCGAAATTTTAAAAAATAATAAGTAATCATTTGTTAGATGTGATTTTTAAAAACAAATAAGTAGCCCCTAAAATAAGGCTATCTGTTTCTATATAGAAAAAATAGACTAATGGATAGTGGCATTGACATGACTCATATAATTGAACTAATGAAATATGATACTTGACACAACTTAAGTTTTTGTCGAGCTCTTGTCTTCGACACGTGATTTAGGTTATTCCTCTTCCGATGTTGATTTGAATTGTTTTGTCAACTTATAAGAACTAAAATAGAAAATGTGATAGCTCTTAGGATTTTGACTGATATTATATAAAATTCTTTAATTGAAATGTGATAGCTCTTCATTTTATCGACTTGAGTTCAACACTTGTGTCAAATTTTTTGTTCAATTAGTGGTTTAAGTCTCAATGTCTTGAGGAATTTCTTAGTCTTGAGAATCAATTATGTGGGCCTTTTGTGAAAGTATTTTACTTCAATTTGTCAATAAAAAGAAGTATTCTTTACTGCAAGTTTAATTATATTTATATGAAAAATTGATGTTGTGTGAAAAAATGTTGTTGATTTGCCTTGTAAATGAATAGAATTTGATGGAAATAATTTTAAGAATTTTACTTTTTTATGAAAGTTCTTGAAAATCCTAATCACATTTTGTTGGGTTCAACATTCGTGGGTGGTACTCTCAAAACTGAGTAGATATTGTTTCACCAAGTTGATACTAAGTGTTTAGAGGTTCAAGAGTATAGCCTTGATAGGATTATTGAGGTAGATGTTTTTATTATGTGGTTGATAAATGGGGTGAAGAAAGTCAATTGACCTATTTTTTATGTTTGTTAGATGATAAAATGTTTTCTCATGGCATTTTTAGCATTAAAATAATTTTAGGTTATTATTTCTAGGCCATCTTGGTTCCAACAATTTCTTCAAAACACATGCATCTTTGGGATCTTTTTTGAAATCAGATATTTCATTTTTCTCTTCTTCAATAGTAATAGGATCATACAATTAATTAAAAGTTTTTGTCTTTCATCTTAGTTGTGCTTACTTCTTTTCTATTTGAATCATTAATCAAATGATTTTATGTTCAAATAACACTTTGCATTTTTTCTCCAACAATTGAGCTACACGTAAAAGATTTTGATCAATTCGTGGAACATATAAAACACTAGAAATTAGTATAGTGGCGTTTATTGCAATTGTTACAATTCCTACTAGTGTGATAAGTGCTCTATTCCTAAATTCAGACACTAGAAATAATAGTTTTGCTAAGCTCATGGAAAAGGTCTCCACATAAATCATTTGGTTTGTGAAATCACTATCCATAAGTCCAACTTTTGAATATTTGTTAGTTTAAAACATGACATTGCAAGTAGTTTTTCCTCTTCTTGTTGATACTTAGTAATGTTAGCATCTCCTTGTTGTTGTTGGCTAGTCTTTCGTACTTTCTTCTTGTGTCCTAATTAACCACATTTGTAGCATTTCACGTCAAGCCACTACCAACATCTCTTTTGTCGATGATTAGTGTTCTCACAATAAGAACTTGGGTGAAAAATTTGAAGTTTTTTGTTTTAGGCGTCCTTCTGGAGATCTTCGAGTAGCTCATTTTTCATTCTATTTACACCATTGTTGCTCTTCCATTTTAGCTAAATATATATTCCTTCCGGTCTCAAATATAAAAAAAAGTGGGTCAATAAAAATGGATGTATTTGATCCAAACTTTGAACCAAATATATCAACTTTCATTGACCTAACTTTCTCTAATATTCAATACCACATGGAGTACCTTCCGTAGCTCTTTCTTGTCTTATAAGTCTTCTTTGCACTAGTAGTGTCTGTAATGCATGTAACGCTTCTGTCAAACTGATCTTACATAGATCCTTTGTGTTATCCAATGCGACTAAAATAGCTTCTTATCTTCCAAGTATTGTTTACAAAAATATGTTTTCTACAAATTTTGGAATCAGGAAATTAAGTGCCTTGTAATCACCCACATGCCGCGGTGGAGTAGTATAAACCAGAGAGAAAGGCGATTTTCCTGTAGCTGAGTGCACTACGCTGTTGTAAGCAAATTCGACATGGGGTAAAGCCAGATCCCACTGCTTCGGCTTATCTTCGCAAACACTCTGAATCATATTCCCCAGCGTTCGGTTGGTGACCTCTGTCTGCCCATCAGTCTGAGGATGAGCTGTAGAACTCCTATTCAGTGCAGTACCAAACATCCGCCATAGAGTAATCCAGAAATAACTGAGGAACTTGGTGTCTCGGTCTGAAGTGATGGACCGGGGGACTCCATGCAAACGCACAACCTCCTTGAAAAACAACTTGGCTATGTTGGATGCATCAGCGGTCTTCTTACAGGCAATAAAGTGTGACATCTTCGAAAACCTGTCGACCACCACAAATACAGAATCTACTCCTCGCTGTGTACGAGGTAGCCCCAATACAAAGTCCATCGAAAGATCTAACCAGATATCATGAGGAACAGGTAATGACATGTAAAGACCAGTGTTCTGAGACTGACCTTTAGAAACCTGACAAGTGTAGCAGCGCTTGATGATAGTACCCACGTCACGGCGCAGATGACGCCAGTAACACCGCTCCTCCAAATTGGCGATGGTTTTATCTCTCCCCAAATGACCTCCAAGACCGCCACCATGCAGATCTCGAATCAGCTTCTCCCTCAAAGAAGAATTAGGAATGCATAGCTGATTCCCCTTAAACAGGTAGCCCTCTCGAATATGAAAATATGCGCTGGGATGCTGATTTGTACACTTGAGCCACAACTCCTTGAACTCAGTATCAGACTCATATAGCTCCTTCAGCAACTCAAAACCCACAATCTCTTGAGCTAAGGTAATCAACAAGGAAGCCCTCCTATTCAACGCATCTGCTACCTTGTTCTGAGCACCTAACTTGTGTTGAATGATAAATGGGAATTTCTGCAGAAAACTCACCCAGCGAGCATGCATCTTGTTTATCACCTTATGACTATAGAGGAACTTTAGGGCAAGGTGGTTAGTGAACAAGATAAACTCCCTCTGAATCAGATAATGTTCCCATTGCCTCAAAGATCGAAATACTGCATAAAACTCCTGGTCATAAGTGCTTCACTTCTGTCTGGCGTTTCTCAGTTTTTCACTAAAGAAGGCCACTGGCCGCTTTTCTTGTGAAAGTACAGCACCTACCCCTACTCCATTAGCGTCACACTCCACCTGAAATATCTTGTCGAAGTCAGGTAAAGCGAGAACTGTTGTTCTGCAAAGCTTCTCCTTGATCATCGCAAAGCTATGCTCTTGTTTAGGTCCCCATTGGAACTTTCCTTTCTTCAGGCACTCGGTGATAGGCGCAGTAATGGTGCTGAAGTCGCGCACAAACCTCTTATAAAAGGTAGCCAGGCCATAGAAACTGCGTACTTCCGTCACAGACTTAGGTGTAGGCCAGTTTCTGATAGCACTCACCTTCTCTTCGTCCACCTGAATCCCATCTTCATCAACAACAAAACCCATAAATAACAGCTTGTTGGTACAGAAGGTTCACTTCTTCAGGTTGATGTATAACTGGTTCTCTTGCAAGACCTGTAGCACTTGCTTCAAATGCCCTAGATGATCCTCCTTGGTCTTGTTATAAATCAGAATATCATCAAAGTAAACCACCACAAAAGAACCAGTAAAAGGGCGAAGAACCTGATTCATCAGCCTCATGAAAGTATTGGGGGCGTTGGATAACCCGAAAGGCATGACCAACCACTCGTAAAGGCCATCCTTGCTCTTGAAAGTTGTCTTCCATTCATCCTCGGGTCTAACTCGGATATGATGATAACCACTCCGTAGATCTATCTTCGAAAACACCTTAGACCCCGATAGCTCATCAAGCATGTCCTCCAGACGAGGAATGGGAAATCTGTACTTGATCGTTATCTTGTTGATGGCTCTACTGTCAACGCATATCTGCCGCTGATTGCCCTTCTTAGGCACCAAAAGCACTGGAACTGCACATGGGCTCATACTCTCTCTAATGAACCCTTTCTTCAGCAAATCCTCAATCTGCTCCCGCAATATCTCGTTCTCCTTGGGACTCATGCGGTAATGAGGCAGGTTCGGTAAGATGGAACTCAGAATTAAATCAATCTGATGCTGAATATCTCGCATAGGAGGCAAGTCGTTGAGTAGCTCATCCGAGATCAACTCCTCAAAATCCGTCAAGATTTCCTGCACCTCTTTTGGTGGTTCAGGCTCCTCGTTCATAGCACTCAGCAAACCCTTGACCACCACTGGGCAAAACCACTCAGTTTCCTTGAAGGCATCAGTCAAATCATGCTCATCCTGCGTCATAATAAGAAAACTAGACTTCTCCTTCCCTGTTCGTCTATTAAAGCCAGAAACCGGGGCCATAGCTATCTTGTGTGTTCCCCAGGTGAACATCATCACATTATCTCTGCCTCTATACGTGATATCATTGTCATACTGCCAAGGTCGCCTCAATGGGACATGACACACATTCATATTCAGAACATCACACACTACTTCTGCCTTGTAATGCCCTCCGATGGAAATAGGCACCTTGCAAGTCTGCGTCACCTTGACCTGCAAACTCTTACTCACCCAACCCAAAGCATAAGGCTTGGTATGCGGTTTTGTCGGCAACTCTAGGTATTCCACCAGCTTCTGGGAGACCAAGTTCTCTGTACTTCCGTTATCCGTGATCAGATTACACAACTTATTCTTAATAGAACAATGTGTTTTAAAAAGATTCTTTCTTTGCCCCTCCTCCTTTGAAGACAACAGGACTCTCTGCAGCACAAAGTTTACCGCTTCTTGAGCTTCTTCTTCAGCGAACTCAACACTGTCATACTCGTTGCTTTCTTCCTCTTCCTCTTCCTTAGACTCCTCATTCAAGATTGCAGTCGTTCTCTTGGAAGGGCAAACATTCGACTTGTGACCCTGCCCACCACAACAGAAACACTTATCTCCCGACAATTTCGCGTATGGGTTGGTTGACTTCTAGTTCGCCCTCTTGTTGGGCGTAGCACTACTGGTTCCACCAGTTTCCTTTGCCGAGGAGTTAGAATCCTTAGCAGCAACGCTCTTATCCTTATCACCTGCAACTTCATAATTACCCTATAGAGTGAATCTGCGAAAAGATGAGAAATTTCTAGAGGATTTCTCTATCAGTTCCGCTTTCAAGGCTAGCGTAGAGGCCTCCGTCACGGTCCAGATAGTCTACAGACCCCTCTTTACCTGGATCGACCCCTTCAAGCCATTAATATAGCGAGTCACCTTCTGACCCTCAGTTTTCCCTAGTTCGTTGTGTTCTGAGAAACGTAGGAACTCTGCTGTGTACTCGGTCACGCTCCTTCTACCCTGAACGCAATCGATATACATCTTGTATAGAATCTGCTCATAATCTTCAGGCAAGACACGCTCCAGCATCAACTGTTTCATTCGCCTCCACGTTCTAGTTGGCGCTGCCTCTGGACAACAAGCTTATCCCACCACACAGCAGTGGTGCTCTTCAATCGAATTGCCACCATCTTCACTTGCTTGTTTTCTGGCACACCCATCACGTCGAAGAGCCGATCAACGTCAATCTACGAATCCAGAAACACTTCAACCCCCATAGTTCCATAGAACAACGGGATATCAGCCTTGACTATGTAGTCGTTGCGATTCTGTTGATTATCGCAACCCTGATTCTCCTTCGGGATCTCTTCTTCAGAACTAGAATCCGATTCAACACGAGCCTGCATGCCTCCATGTGGACGCCTGGGCGGTTCGTCTCTCCTGCCTCTGTCCCTCCTATCATCCCTCTTATCATTGATTGCATTCACTTGATCCATCAAAGTCGCCATTTGCGTAGTCAAAGCAGTAAGGGCCGCGGTAAAAGCCACGATGATACCCTCGATGTCTGCTCTTGTGACTGGTTGATCTCCCATGGTTGTTCAAGCTACGAAAAGAAACAGAAGAAAGCCTGCTCTGATGCCACCTAACGCAATCAAAATCACAAAAGATTAGCAAACGCTAAATCCGAAAGAACAAACAATTTCTGGAATCCACCAGGAAAGAGAAAACTCTTGAAATTAATTATTTAATTAAAAAAGTACCTGTTGTTACAGCATAGAAAGTCTTTAAATACTTAATGGAAACCCTAGTGCGAAAATTAGGCAAAACAGGAAAAGTCTGAAATTACAGGAAAAACTTAAAATGTTGTTTTGAGGCCCAAGACGAGCCCAAAAGGATCTGGAGCCCATATGTCACAGCAAAGCAGTGGGTTGTATTTGTGGCGCGATTCCCTTTACGGAAAGGTATAATAATAAGCAATCTGACACCGGACGATCATTTTCTGCATTTCCCGCCGCATTTGTCCGCAAAGCCATTTCTTCCTCGATCCTGGCCGCGAACCTTCCTACATCAGAACAAATTCACAATACTCAGGTTAATAGGATGAAAAGAAAAAATGTATACAAATGTGACAAAATTAAAGTGTTTGAAATACTCATACATCAAGATTTGTATTACTGAAGATGTCCAAATCATTGTTTGAATATGTACTAGATCGGAGCTAATATGTCAATTTAAATCAAACAAACACTATAACATGACAGAAAACTAAAACAATGTCACAATAAGACAACGAACAAAATACTAATTTATATAAATGATTTCGAGCTAGAAATTATTCCTCTACAAGTTCATTGAATTTTTAATCTTAACATATCTTAAAAATATTAAATATATTTAATGACATCTAGTCTAAAACATATTTAAATCTATAAATCTCTTAAAGATTTGAAGATATTTAGGCATATCATTTTTATTTTAAGTGATAAATCATCAAAGAAAAAGTTTACCCTGTTTTGTTAATTTTAGCGTTGGAGTACTTACTAGTAACACCTGTGCTGACGGCTACGCCGTGATCTTTGACATTTCCACCAAAATTTCAATTTATAAATATGATATAAATACGCAAGAAGCACGAGTGTCACTCTTTCAAAAGAGTTACAGTGAAAAGGAGATGCAATCCGACCACAAACATTGCACTTGAAATTTCTAATGCCCCAATTCAGCAAAAAATGAAATTATTAATGCCCAAGCTTAAAACATGTTTGCCTCAAGCTGGGAACGTGAATATTTATTTGTACCCGTCTATTCAGCCCACAAAACACAATCTTGTTTGTTTGTGAGCTTCCAAGAAACCAATCGAGAATTTACTTGTCACTAATCAATCAATACTATCTCCTCCCTAAACAAAAATATGAAAGTCAATATTTTAAAAATAAAAATTATCTGCACCCACATTTTACACAAATTATCTATGTTACTCTTTTTTTGTCTAAAAAAATAAATGTTTTTTATTTCATTAAATTTAAATTGAGTTCCTAAAAACTTTTAAAAAAATTTTGAAGCATAAGTATATTTTAGAAAATTCAAACTTTCTGTATATAAATTCTTTTTCAAGTTTTCCAAAATATAACTGTATTTTTGAAATTTGTGTTTCAAAAAACTTAAAAAAAGTTTTTCAAAACACAAATATTTCTAGAAAACTCAAATTTTGTATTCCGAAAAATTTATTTTAAATTTTCCGAACATATTTGTTTTTTGAAAAACTTTTTTAAGTTTTATAAAACACAAACCTGTATCAAAAAATATAAGTTTAATTATTTTTTTTTAAAAAATAAAATTGAATTTTTATTAAAATGTGAAATACGTGTATAATTAAATAGGTATAGGATAACCATATTTCAAACGTGTAAGACATTAAAGGTAGATACTTCTCTCAATAACATTTATTAGTCATTTATAAAAATATAATATCTTTTTGTTAGACTCAAAATATGTTGGTTAAAAATCATATACTTTCTTCGTCTATTAAAGAAGTGTGAGACGCGTGCCCAAAACGAAAAAATATTTGCATATAAATTTTACTTAAGATCTAAACTTTAACAATATGGTATATAAATTTTTGGTAAAAGAAATATGCTATAAAAAATCAAGTTTGCCGCAAAAAATAAAAAAAAAATAAATGTTATCTTCGTATACAATGTAAATTTAAAGATATAAATTTGAATCTATAAAAAAAAATTATAAAAGAAAATGAGACAATTAATTTTATAAAAAATAAGAGAATTGTGTCATGCAAAGAAAAATAATTTAATATAATTATTTGTTATTCTTTAAAAGAGAAGACTCGCTGCATAATAATTTAAAATATTAGAAAAAATAAAGTAGTTTTTTTTTACTCAAAAAATAATAGTCGAAGAAATAGAAAATTTTATTTTTTTGAAAATAATGTAATAAATAATACTTGAAAACTCTTCAAACCATAGAATATGGGTTGGTTAAGAATTTCTCACAAATTTCTTTCCCAACATTGCTAAATTGAACACCCGTAAAGCACATACCAATTCTTTATGCATGGTCAATTTATACCAACACATCCAATTAATATCTCTTATACTACCTTTATTTGAACCCCACCAGAATTAGTTCAACGCCTTCTAAATATCTTCATCTATAGAATTAAGAAAGAAAAAAACACTCATGCAATAAAAAGAAATGACTTGAATTACCTCTTATTTAATTAACACTTCCCTACATGCTTGTAAAAACATGTTATTAAGAGATCAGTTATGATAGGTGCACATTTATTATGAAACAATTGACAAACATAATCGTCGTTAACATCATTGAAAAAATGTTATTCCATTTGTCCCTCATAACAAAATCCTCTTTTGAGATTTTTTTTTTCCTTTAATACAAGACTCCTTTTTCAATTTTCATACATTAATATTATTTTATATAAACTCCTGTATTTAATTTACAATTAAAAGACGTAAATTTTATTTTTCTCTCTTATAATAATATTATTTATAAGAATAATAATTAAAAAATAATACATATTTTTATTATTTAAAACTAAAACTACTTTTTCTTTTTTGTAATACCCGTAAATTTTGTAAACAGATTTCATAATAAAAGGTGTTAGGAGTATATGTTATACTCCCTCATTTTTAAAAGTACTCATTTGACCCAAAAAATTATTTTTAAATATAAGGTTTAAATGTATTTTTTTTTTCCTATTTAGTTCAAAATTAACTTTTAATTCCTCTAATTTTTAAAATTAAGCTTTTAATTCTCTTTTTTTATAATCTTCGATATTTTGTTAACCTCGTCCATTTTTAACAATGCAGTGTCATCATTAATGATGTGACAGTAATGTAGCATAGTTAATTTGGATAAAATATAATTCATGTCGCTAATTTATATCATATAATTATATTTATAATTTAATTATTTAAAAAGGAGTTTAAATACTACTAAAACAAAATATAATAAATTATGAAATTAAAAATAAATTAGAAAAAACAAATCAACTCAATTTTCATCCACCACATCTGGGTTCATCCAACTCATCATCGTGATCGTCATGTTCAACTTCATCATCACTATCGTAAACCTCGTGACCAACTTGTTTGATTTTCTTCATACAACATTGATGAATTATGGGTTTTGCGAGAATGAAGGATGACGGTGGTGGTGATGATTTTTGGGATTGCATCAATAAGAATTTTGATAATATATATTGATGTGTCTTTTTCTATTATTTTATAAAAAAATGTTAATATTTAGATATATTAAATAAAATAAATAATAAACTTAAATAATTTAATAAGAAAATAATAACATGGATATGCCACATCATTAAACATGTATGGGATTAAAAAATTCTCAAAAATTATAAATAAAGACCTAAAAATTTCGGTTTTAGAAATAGATGACTAAAAATTAATTTTTTATTAAATAGGGGAACCCAAAATTCATTTAAGCTTAAATATAAATTCTTTTTAAAATTATTAGATTTCTTTTTCAAATAAACCTTTAATTAATACCATTAAGTATTTTGAAATATGAAAAATCAAACATTTGAAAAATATTAATACAAAAGATATTTTAGGCACATTTATAGACTTTTTTTAAAATAAGTACTTTTTTAAAAAAAAAATTACCAATATATTTCCTTTAAAAAATATATACCAAACTATCCTATTTTCGAAGAAAGGGAAAAGTAGTCGATGAAGACTTCCTAAAGGACATCTCCTTTTGCAATGACTATTTCTGGTTGATATGATTTTGTTTTTTTTTTTATGTAGAAGTCTCCTTTTGAAAAATGAACATCATACTACCTAATTTTATTTTCTTTTTTTATGAACCATTAAACGAAATAAAAAATAATATAAAAATTATATAGATTGATTAGAGTTGTCCGTAATATTTGGACTATACTTTTTAGTATGACCAGTTAATCGACATAGTTTGCATTTTCTTGACACTTTTTCTCTAACATCTATTTTAGTTCTAATACGAGTACTATTTAGATAATATTTTTTAATTCTCGCATTTCAAGATTTTTGTACACTATTTCACCTTCATATGGAGACCAATATCCTTCATTGGGTATAGGTGGAAATTGTTCTTTGTAAATTTTGAATACATTAACAACCTTATATATGTCAGATAGATGCACTAAATAGGTTTGACGAGCATAAGAACATGCAGCTATGACATGTGAACAAGGCACATGATGCACCATGAAAGAGTAACAATTTTGGTCGAATCACGTGACTTGGTTAGTATTAGACTTATCAATTTCATATTTAATCTTGTTCATGCAATCATCTGCGTATACTCGATCAAAAACTAATGATGTATGATGTTGTTTCCCCTTTCTGCAAATAAAACTCTCAATCTATAGTAAGTTGATTAGACCAAAACAGTGATTGGGAGATTGCATGTACCTTTAAGCACTGCGTTTATTAACTCGTCAATGTTTGTTGTCGTGTGTTCCCATCGTCGACGTTGAGAATACACCATAATCTATTGTTCTGGGAGATATTATTGACCCATCTTAAAACCTCTGAATTTGTTATCCTGATTTCATTGCAGTAATATTTGAATGATGACTCACTTAACATATATCTGTTATGAATGAGGTAAAAATTGGTAAGTATTATAAAGTGATACATGTAAAATATACTAAGAAAAATTAAATCATTGCTCGTATAAACAATTTTTTTTTTAAATTCCTCGAAGTCTCTCATGAAAGTTTTGGTTTTTTTTTTATGAATTTTAATAAATTATATTATTATATTATTTTTTATTTTCCGTTTAATGGTTCATAAGAAAAAAGCAAAAAAAATAAGGAAGTTTTCATCGCAAACAGCAATTTTCTTTTTTTAAAAAACTATGGTAGTTTGATATATATTTTTTGTATTTATTTATATTTTTTTTTCAAAAAAAGGATTATTTAAAAAAAACACCCACCTTTATACATAAAAAAAATACATTAACTATATTATTATTTTTTTAATAAAATTAAAATTTATATTGAATATTTATATATATATATATATTATTTTTGCAACGAATAATATCTATATTTAATTTAAGGAA
Source organism: Cicer cuneatum (assembly GCA_037974295.1). Lineage (NCBI taxonomy): Eukaryota > Viridiplantae > Streptophyta > Magnoliopsida > Fabales > Fabaceae > Cicer > Cicer cuneatum. Next base: position 60,261,351 of record JBBPBO010000005.1, on the reverse strand, counting down.
GAAGAGAGTATTTATCAAACTTTGAAAATATACATGATGTTTTATTTTCAACTTTTTTTAATTACTCTATCTATTTTATAACGAGTGTCAATTTAATTAAAAAATTTATTTTGAAATAAATATTATTCACAATTTTCAACGCAATAATAATCTTCAATAATTATTATAAAATATAATAATATTTTGTATTAATAATATAGTTATGAAGTTGGCATTTTAAGTTTTCACACACACAGGATTCTTGAAACTTGAAATATAGTAAAATGGAGGAAAAATAACGCACAGTAACTCACACGGACTGTGTCACACGCATTCACAAGTCCACAGACCCCAAAAGATTCCAGTAACTTACTCAGTAACTTACTGCCCACTTTTGTCATACGTGTGGGCATCTACCCTTACTTTTAGATCTGTACATGTCCTTTCCTGTCATCATGAAAGAGAAACTAAAGGCTGGCTAGAGGCAAATTTATGATAATCTTATAAAATCTAAATCTATGGCATCACTCACATGGGTAGGTGTTGTTTGGTAGGTCCCATACATACACAAACACAACCTGGCATTTTTATAAATATCTATGGCCCACTTGCATTGTCAGCATCCCCATGTGATGTTGTGCTTTGTGGACCCCTCTCCTTCTTTCCTCTCCAATAATGGCAAAAAAATATACATACCCCACCAAAGTTTTATACAAAATTCAAAGGGAAAATAATTGTAGGAACAAACAAAGAGACAAATTCTCCTTTAAAATAAAAAAACTCACAAATAGTGAGAGGCAAATAGACCAATTTTTTAAGTCTAAAAATAAACTCACTTTTGATTCTTCTTTTCTAAATCTTCTCACTTTTCTTTCGAGTAACATAAGGGGTTGGGGTTGATAACTGTTTATAACAATTATTAAATACAAAGCATAAAAACTGCAACATATTAATAACATTAACTTTAACCCAGCTAAAATTAACAATTATACATTCCATCTTCCCTCTTGAATCAGCTAGCCTTGTAGTTAACATCTCTTCATTTGCTTTTTTACCCCTTCATCTGTGCATTTTTTTTCTCTAGGTAATAATGCTCCAGCTGTACAAAGGACTTAATTATGGTACCTATGTTAATGTTACAACATAGGGACTATTGACTCTGATTCTTTTGTGTTATTTAAATTTTTTTAACTGTGACATGAGAGAAAGAAAATGGTACAATAATGCTCTCTAACAAAAGAAAAGGTAATTGGAGTGCCCCACTTCATTTACTAAACTGCTTTTTTTACGTATTGATTTTGTATGGTAGTAAGTAGTATAGTATTGATGATTGATGGTGATGGTGATGGTGTTGGCATCTTTGGTGGTGGTGATTCTCTACAGATTTTGTTGTTGGATGGATGTCAAGGTTTTCTTTCATCATCTTTACTTCATATTTTTTTTCCTGTAAAAATTGTAAACAAAAACAATACAAAATCGATTTCCAAATTTAATAAAACTAAACAACAAACCGACCCAACTTGGTGACCCTATGCAATATTAGACTAATTAACAGAACAGAAAATCCTTTAAATATCACTCTCCTACCTTATTCCTAAAATATATAAAAATAATTAAGTATTTTAAAAGCTGTGTCATTAGCTCCTAAAGTATATGAAAAAAAATTTGGTTTGTCCTTAGCAAACTATCAGCATGGACTAAAATGGATCTCGATTTGGTGCATTCTGTTACATCTGGCCCGATCAAGATTGGACGGTTAAAATTTTAAGTTTAAATAAAATTAAAGTCCAGATGTGCTGACTGTAGTGGAATCAACTGCGTTGAATTCTAACATGGTGAATTTATTTATTTTGAACATAAAGTTCCAAAGTAATATAACTTTACCTGAATCTGAGGAAAACTATATGCCAATCGGTCCACCGGTGCCGGCGAACATCCCAATAGTTCCATGGCTAGAGGAGAACCTAAGTTCAAATTCCAAACCAGGATCATTAAAAGTCCAACAAGACTTTATGGATGGTGAAATTAAAGGGGAATAATGAAAGATGAAATGTGATGCCAGTACCTTGGTAATTGACAGTTATAGGATTTAAAAGATCCCATATCAAGAGCAGATGCTGATGATGGAAGTAATTTACTAGTGCCAAATTTAGAGTTAGCAGATGCATCTGAATCAATGGCCTCATAAGGTCCATTAGAGAAGGGAGCCATTAAGTCTCCAGCAGCTTTTGTAGGGGAAGCAAAAGGGCTATCAGGAAGATTATGCTCCAAACTGCATTTATTCATAAAACATTTCAATACAAAGCCTCTTTAAATGGAAATCAAAGTGAGAAAAATTGGTAAAAAAAAAACATGAATAAATGCATTACTTTTGTTTTTGGCATGGACTAAAGAGTGGAATTTGATGCAAAAAAGGTGCTTACTATTTTGGTACCCTTTTAGAAATTTTACTTAATCTTAAATAAGAACAAGTTCTATACCATTCTTGTAAATCAATCTCTTCATCATGACTTGAGTTTTGCTTGCCATTTCCTTCACTATATCCATTTTCACCATTGACCACAATTTCCTTACCAGCAGAAACGTTGACTGACTGTTGACTAACAGAAACTGAGGCAGTACTAGAACCATTCTCTGGAACAAAATATAGTATAAATCTCAATCAACTCATGACAGTTCGGTTCAAAAGAAGTTACAATGAAAATAGACAAAACCTTCTGAGGTCTCTGAGTTTCTGTGAAAAGAAGGAAGAACAAGATTTTGATTGAACATGTTAGGAGAGTGAGTTGGAGAAGGAATTGGACTTCCGGCGGAAAGTGCACGTTGGTGTTGCTGCTTCTTGATGTCAAGAAGTTGCAAACTCATTAACCTCCTACTTTGAAGCTCAAGAGCTTGTTGTAGATCAGCTTGTTCCCCTAGCTTCCTTCTCCATAACATGTCTTGAGTATTATAGAACATTCTTCCACCTATAAAAAAACATGAAAAAGAAAACACACCCCACATGTTAAGACTATAACACAATCTTTAAAAACAAATATAAATTAGAAGGTTAATTAGTTAATGCATTAACATACCAAGTTGAAGATCATATTGGTCTCTAGCATCAAGTCCAGTAGGAGTGCCACAAGGCGAAAAGTCTCTATCTACCTGCTGTTGCATCTGCTTCCTGCAAATCACAAGAATCATGAGCTATGAAGCATGAATACTGATACAAACACCAAACACGATACTGCCTCATTGACATTGGTAATATTTAAGAAAATGAATCAATTGAATGTGTCAGTGTCAAGACACTGAAACACGTCTTCGATCAGAAGTGTCGTTGCGAGATCATGACCACAGTTCAAATAATGTTGGAGACTATAATAACAAAGAAAAAGAGTAATAAGAGAAAGGTGCTTATACTTGTCTGAAATTTTTCCCTTCTCCTTGTAAGGCTTAACAAGTACTCGAGCATCACACACAAAATGAGGGTTTCCTTTTGATAAAATCAACTTCACTGTCTCTGGATAAACAAAAGTAACAAAGCCAAACATACGCTTCTGCTGATATGGAATCCTCACATCTTGAACAGGACCATAAATGCTTCAACAAAAGTTAAAAAAATAAATAAATAAGTCAATATTTTTTGGATTTGCCAAAACAATGTAGTATTCAACAACCTGAGTTGAAAAACTGAAACCTGAAGTAATTGGAAACATCTTCCTCTCTAAAAGTACTATCAGCTGGAAAAGTCAAGTAAATCTGTCTTGAAGCAGGGTTAATCATTCCAGTAGGACTATTCAAAGAAAAATCATTTCTTTCTAGCCTTGATCTTCCAAATTTGTGCAAGTCCTCACTCATCATGAGTGCTGCAGCTGCTGCCCTGTAATTATATCATCAATCATTGTCAAAATTTTAAATCAAATATATCAATTTTTGTTAACTTAACTGTCTCTTATAAAAAATAACTAAAGAAAGTACTATATGTTCCCTCTGGCCTTAAAATATAAGAAAAAAGGTACATATATCTGAACTAAAATTTAGATTAGATACATACCTTTTTGCCTATATTTAAGTTCAGATGGAGTATATAGCTTTAGTATACCTTTGAGTATCATTTTGTTGCTGCTGTAAGAGGAAATTCATGCACTTTGGTGAGTAAGGGAAAGAGTTAGAGGCCATGAGGTGAGAAGCAGCAGCCAATCTTTGTTGTTTAGATCTAATGAGTTGATCATGACAGCTTTCCATAATCTCAATCTTGTTAGGAGACCCAACAATTGAACCTGCATCAGCTTCTCCTCCATGAAGGAACCTACAACTAGTACCATTTTTACAGTACCCTCTAGCAAAATAAAGACAAGGTTTCCAACCCAACCCAGAATTAGGGTCCTCAGAACCTAAACAAGCATCATTAACAGAACAACTCCTTCGATGAAGAGACCCTCCATAGCCATAAGAAGGAGAAAAGAGAGTAGAGTCACCACAAGGTGTTGGACTTGAAGACATATCTGAGTGAGTGTAAAAAAGTTCAGAACTATCATTCAAGAAAGAAAGCTGGTCTTGGAGTTGAAAATCATCAATTGGATCTGAGACTCCATTTGAGTAAAAAGGGTCATCATGGTTTTGAAACTCAGACATAGTAGCCCAAGAAGATGAAGGGTTAGGAATGGTTAATGAAGGAGGAAGGTTGAAACCATTACTAAGCCTTGAAGAAGCTGTTGTTGAGTTTTGTCTTGAAAGGAAAGGTGATGGAGATGGAGGAGTTGAAGAAGGTGTTGTTGGAGAGTTATTATTAGAAGGTGATGGTAATATCAATCCTAACTCTTTTCTAGCTTTGAAAATCACTGAGTGAACAAGTGATTCAGGACCAAATGCTAATCTAATCATTTCTTTTTCACCATGGTCTTGAATCAAAAGTACACCCATGATTTTTGAAGCATTTTCAGGGTCCATGTTTTGGATCCTTGAAAATACAATCCTAGTAGCTTCATAACCATCCATCACTTCAAAAAAAAAAAATCCAATCTTTTTTTGGCAAAGTTTCACACTACTATTACAAGTAAAGTTTCTTTCTCAACCACATATAAGGTCTCTCTCTTTCTCTCTACCTACCAAGTTGAGATGAATATGTTTCTTTCATTCACTCACATATTCCTGCAAAAGCATAACAAGAAAAAAGCAAGTTAAAGAAGAAAAAGGAGAAGAGGAAGTAAGAAAAGTGAAGTGTTAAAAGTAGTATTCTCGTGTGGTTGATTAATAGGAGACTAATGAGAAAGGAAGATGCATAGAATTAGTTACCTTTGATAAAAGCAAAGAGAGAGAGAGAGAGAGAGAGAGAAAAGAGAGAGACATAATAATAAGATGGTGGTTGAATATCTCTATAAAAGAAGCAATGAGTGAAAAAGTTTGCACAAACAACAAAAAAGGAAATGAAAAAAAGAAAACAAAAAAACAAGAATTATTTTCTACCATATGTCTAAATCTAGTTTGTTTTTTCTAAATTAAATTTGAAATCTAGTTTTGAAAATCTAGTGTGAGAAGAAGGGTGCAGGCTTACACATGAAAGGATAAACTCTCTTTCTATGTTGCTATGTTTGAAGACAGTTTGTTTCCCCTCCTCACACAAGTTGTTTGCAGATGGAAGAAGCAGCAGAGGAGCAGAAGAACCATGAATTGCCCTCTCAATCACTGCCCTTCCATGCTGTGTGCGTTTTTATGGGAAATGAAGTTGAGAGCTTAGCCGTTTCTATTTATCTCTCTTGGACCAATCCAATTTCTTCTTCACTCTCCCACTCACTCAAATAATTATCAATTATCAATTATTAATAATAGTAGTAGTTGATTACTCGTTCCATTTTATTAATATATATATACACCCTCCATTTCTTATATCTTAGTAATACAAAAAACAGTAATATTATTTAATTCACTATTTCTTTCGTCGCACAATGATCGAATCATTTATAAAAAAAATCTCAAAATAAATTATGATTTTAATTTTTAATGTATTTTTTAAACGTACTATTTAATTAATTTTAGTTGCATCACTTTTAATATAGTATCTTCTATTAAGCATTTATGATATTAATAATGTATCAATACATAATAAGAATAATTTAATAAAAATAATATTTTATCTCTTTTATTTATACATTTTTTTTAATATATGTAAAATCTCTAAATGACCAAATTATTATGGAACAAAAGTAGTAATTTTTATTACTCATTCTATCACACAATAAATGACTTGTTTGACTATTTCATATGCATTGAGAAAAATGTATAAATAAAATAGAAGAACATAAATGATTATTTGTTCCACCTATAAAAGGGTATGAAAGAGATTTTAATTGAGGAGGGGCACCGGAAAGAGGGGATAAATTTTTAATAGTTTTGTGTTTGATTTGATTGCTAAAAAGAGATTATTTTCATCATTATCTTATATAATATTATATATATATATATATATATATATATATATATATATTCATATAACTCTAACAAATAAATTTTTCCCACCAAAACGCCACAATGACAATCAAGTAATTTTTGTTTAGTATGTATTACAATTAACCAATCGCATCATGTCATTGTTTTATAACACAATTTTTTACCGTTACTTTTTAGACGTTTCTCCAACTTTCCATGTATTCCAATATAATGACTTTGCATATATTTTTGTAAATGGACTAAAATATCCTTACACCAATAAATAAATTAAAAATGAAAGGGATGTGTAAAAATTCAAATTCGAGTTTTGTAGAACAAAAACTGCATAACACCATCATTAAATGCATGCAACCATTGGGAAGGTGTAAAAAAAATCATGACTATAAGAAAGATAATATGTGCAACCATGATCATTATTCATGTATTGAGACCACAAATTTAAAATAACTTTGCTTTCTCAAGGCAACACAAGGCTCAAGGCATAAAGATGCAACCATTGGGAAATATTAAAAAAATCTCAGCCAATAAGAAAGACATGTTAAGCCATAACAATATTCTTGCATTGAGACTATAAATTTGAAATAACTCTTCTTTTTCAAAGTAGAGCAAGGCTCAAAGTATACAGTTGCAATCATTGGAAAAGTGTGAAAAAAATTTCTAGCCAATAAGAAAGAGAGTTTGTGCAATCATACTCCTCATTTTTGCATTGAGATCACAAATTTGAAATAACTCCTCTTTTTTAAGGAAACACAAGATTTAAAGTATGCAAAGTTGTGATCATAATATTTTTCTCTAGAATGGGTGTAGTCAATGTTTATTCATTGCCTAATACAAAAAATGACACTTAATATATGATTTGCATATATTTCCTCAAACGTGAAATTGTTGCACGATACGTTTGCCATTGTTGAGGAAAACTACACATTTATATTGTATCATAATGTATTTGCTTTTTATTTATTGATGTTGCTTTGAATAAAAATACATCTAGATATTTTGTAGCTAAGTTCATCTAACAATAGTTATATTATATCACTTCTTATGAACTTTACATTTATGCTCTTATATTTGTTTATTAAAAGGTTAATAGTTTAATACAAATTTTATGACGGATAGCTCTTGAGATATGGAATTTGAAATTCATTAAAATTGGACTTTATAACTATAGACTTTCCATACATTGAATTATTGTTACAAAGTGTTCACGTATGTAAACAAGAAATATAGTAGTATAAAACCCTAGAAGCTCTCAATTTATATTTAAGGTTCTCTCTAGGAGAATAATACATTGTTCCCGAATATGCTAAAGATCCCTAACCCTAGTTGTTTCTTCCCCTTTTATAGGTATATCTTCCTTTGGAAATGGGTCTCCCTGATCTAGGTCCATTTAGTCCAACCTCCAAACCTAGTGATGCTCCACTTGCTTTAGGCATGACAGGGTGCACGGATATGCCACCCTGTCTTAGAGCTAATTGGATGCAAAGACATTCCACCTGGTCACCTGTACAGGTGCACAATCACGCCACTCTGTCATTCGTACAGAGCTGAGTTAAGTGTCACGTTATTCTATGTGTTGGGTTGCGTCCTCCTAGAGTCCAGTGAGCCCAATCCTAACATTTTCATTATGGGACAATGTTTTTCTTAGTCTTGGATACTCCATCCAGTCCACAAAGTAATAACAAGAGTTTAAGTGATTTTTCCACAATGCCTCAACCAAATACCTCAATGACTTTTAAAAGCCAAAGTAGACTCCTATATGATGATAGACAAATTTTGAAAATGTTGATTGTTGATGATGATGATGATGAATGTCGTATAACAAACACTACTTCAAATGTAGTTCATAAAAATGTATTTTAAAAATTAAAATAGGTAATTTTATAAAAGCAATGTTCATTTTATAAGCTTTTTCATTTTTTAATTATGTTGAATATATATATTGTTATTATTCCATAAAATTTGAACTATTAAAATGTTAATTTTCAATTGTAGTCATATTTGACTTATGCATTGTATGGATAGAAGTCTAGTTTAAATCATTTTTATATTGTTTTGGTTCCCTATCTTCTCCTCTCCTCCAAATCCCTCTAAAATTGAGGAAGAACAGAATGAGCTCTATGAAGGATTTTGGCTCCCTCCCCTCCCTTCTCCTCTTAAAAATTGAATAAAAAAATAAAATAAAATAATTATCTCCCCTCCCCTCCATCCATGTAACACCCCGAGTTTAAAACACAGCGCGGATGTATTTTTTTTTTCAATAAATAATTAAAATGAGTTTTCCAAAATTAATATCAAGGGAATTAAATAAAAATCAGTTCATTTCAAAGGTTATTACCCAATCAGTGTCAGAGTGCAGAATAATACAGCGGAAAAAGTAATACATTAATTCCCAAAATAAAATTACATTTCCCAAAACTCAAAACCCTATACAAAAGTCTAGACTGATCATGCACTAAGCTACAGTAGCACGGTCTCCACCGTATCCTCTATAAGTCTCGTCTTCAGCCAACCGTCCGTCCCTCTGCGTTGTCCACGTAGACTCCGTACGTAAAGATCATGGAAAACTAACGACGCTTCCGTCGTTAGTGTATCCGTTTGTAGGACGGGTTCGGGTAACATCTGAGGGCAAAGCCCAAAGTCCACAATATAATAGCAAGGGTCACCGACCGAAATTAACAAATAAGCACATAACATATATCTCACAACAACACATATATTCATGGCATAATATATGACAATGATGAGGAAAATAATAATGCTCATTTGAAATTTAATGACATATATGCCTTTTCAAAACAACAGCCAATTATTATGAAATATGTGGTAAGTACAAACAACACCTCAGCAAATCACAATCATTAAATCAGAAATTCAGATTCTGAACAGTACTCACACACATTCAATTTTCCACTCATCATCATAATCCAATCGTGACCCACCGGTCAATCCCCCAATGCAATATGTATATGCTCATGTATACAATTTTCTTGGAATCACCAAGGTGCAGTCGCTCACAGACTAGCACAATTTAAATATGTATGACTTTAACGGCCCTCAAGACTAGGGTGCAATCTCTCATAGATCAGCACGATTTCACAAATGGAATGGACCGTCTAATACACGCGGAACCATTCTGTAGCCCGGATAGAATAGACCGTCTAATACACGCGGAACTACTCTAAACCCGGATAGAATACACCGTCTAATAAACGCGGAACTATTCTATAACCATCATGGTCACTACAATTTACATGTATTAGCCTATCACAGGCCAAATACACAGAAGTTAAATCCTCGCACGGATAGAATGGACCGTCTAATACACGCGGAACCACTCCGTAGTCCAAGTAGAATAGACCTTCTAATACACACGGAACTACTCTGACCCCGGATAGAACAGACCGTCTAATACACGTGGAACTATTCTATAACCCACAGTTACTACTTAACTTCGCGGCCCATCACGGTCACCGCATCAACTCTGTGGCCCATCGCGGTTACCACCTGACTATGCAATGCATGAATATGCAGTGTTTTCTCTTCACTGAAAACAGTATGCAAAATCATAAAAATTTGTGCCATCCCTCCATATTTCAAAACATCTCAACATAATCAATATCATCATCAACACATCAATGATTAAATAGTCAAGCAATCATTAATAATTCACATTATCTCACAAATTCCATACTTAATCATCTCAAGTCTTTCCATTGTTCCCTAAACTCTTAAAATTCACAAAACAGTGTTTAAAACTTGATTTTCTGGAAAACACGAATCTGTATTCGAATACAGCTTCCTTGTATTCGAATACAAAAGCTAAAAACTGAGTTTCTGGAAAAACACGAATCTGTATTCGAATACAGATCCCTTGTATTCGAATACAGAAGCTGAAACTAGTGAAAATCTGCAATTGTAACATTCTGTATTCGAATACATCATGCCTGTAGTCGAATACAGAAAACAAAACCAGAATGATCAACATCAGATCATTAGAAAATAGAACCAGAATGAATGATTAATATCAAAACATCAGGAACAGAACTAGAATCAGAATCATCAACACCAGAACATCAGAACAGAACCAGAATGAATGATTAATATCAGAACATCAGGAACAGAAACAGAATCAGAATCATTAACACCAGAACATCAGAAATAGAACTAGAATCAGAATGATTAACATCAGATTATCAGGAGCAAAACAGAATGATTCACACAAGAATCATCAGAAGCAAAACAGAATGATGCACACCAGAATCATCAGAAGCAAAACAGAATGGTTAACACCAGAATCATCAGAAGCAAAACAGTATGATTCACACCAGAATCATCAGAAGCAAAACAGAATGGTTAACACCAGAATCATCAGAAGCAAAACAGAATGGTTAACACCAGAATCATCAGAAGCAAAACAGAATGATTCACACCAGAATCATCAGAAGCAAAACAGAATGGTTAACACCAGAATCATCAGAAGCAAAATAGAATGATTAACACCAGAATCATCAGAAGCAAAACAGAATGGTTAACACCAGAATCATCAGAAGCAAAACAGAATGACTCACATTAGAATCACTAGAAGCAAAACAGAAAGACTCACACCAGAATCACCAGAAGCAAAACAGAATGATTATCAAAATCATCAGAAGCAAAATAGAATGATTAACACCAGAATCATCAGAAGCAAAACAGAATGGTTAACACCAGAATCATCAGAAGCAAAACAGAATGACTCACATTAGAATCACTAGAAGCAAAACAGAAAGACTCACACCAGAATCACCAGAAGCAAAACAGAATGATTATCAAAATCATCAGAAGCAGAAACAAGATGATTATCAGAATCATCAGAAGCAGAAACAGGATGATCAATATCAGAATCATCAGAAGTAGAAACAAGATGATTATCAGAATCATCAGAAGTAGAAATAGGATGATTAACATTAAAATCATCAGAAGCAGAAACAGGGTGATTATCAGAATCATCAGAAGCAGAAACAAGATGATTATCAGAATCATCAGAAGCAGAAATAGGATGATTAACATCAGAATCAGAAACAGAATGATTCACTCCAGAACCATCGGAAGCAAAACAACAGAATGATTGACCCAGAATCATCAGAAGCATCACAGAATGATTCACACCAGAATCATCAGGAGCAAAAACAACAAAATGATTCACTCAGAATCATCAGAAACAACACAGAGTGATGTTGGAACCAAGTTGGTTCTAAATAATCTGGATTTTGATGTGTACAAATACACTTGATGGAATCTTATTTTGAACTTGAATTACTACGGTAAAAACCATCAGAAGATGAATGTATCAGAGGATACATTCTGAATTTACAGAAGATGCATTTCTGGAATTATCAGAAGATAAACCAGAATGTCCAAAACCGACCAGAAGATAACTTTGGAGGCTTATATCAAACAGAAACAAAATCAAAAGAACATCTGGAAAACACCAGAGGGAAGCCTGCCATAATATGAATTGCTCCAAACAAGAATGATTCAAATGTCAGAAGCAATCAAGAAGTTATACTGATCATAACATAGTCTGGCAGTGTAATTTCAACACAGTCCATACTTGTCCAGAAGTGACCAGAAGATATCTTTGATGGACTATATCAGAGGGAATAAATATCAGAAGATTCTTTGGACCATACTATTGTGAAGCCTGCCATGTGGAGAGTTGTTCCAGGCCATAAGTTGTCAAAAGCAAGAAGTAATCCAGAAGATAATTTGACCAGAACATGGCATGACAATCGAATTTTGAATAACCCAGACTTCGCTTTAGACTTCATCCAGAATTGATCAGAAGAAGCACATAATGGTAATAAATTTGGAGAAAGGGAAACTCCAAAGGAAAGATTATAGATCCAAGAAGAAGAGTTTGATGGCTACATGGGAAGATTCTAATGAATCGTCTGATGAAGAATATTTGATCAAGATTTATCTACAAGAAGATATGAATTATTTACAAAAAGATATGATCAAGAATTGTTTACAAGAAGAAACACTCACAAGAAGATACATTTATTATTTACAAAGATATGATTCAGATTTTAACAAATGACAAAATAGTGAATTGGGCTTAGTCATATTCCTACTTGTGAAAGTTCAAGAACCAGTCCAACATTATGTTCCCGCCTAGATGAAAGCAAGCAATAAAAAGGAAGTTTCATCTGAAGAATTTGCGAAAGCAATCTTAACAAGATATGAACAGTATCAATCTGATGAATTTACAAACTCAATCTGATGAATTTACAAACTCAATCTTAACAAAATACGAACAATATCAATCTGAAGAATTTACAAACTCAATCTTAACAAAATATGAACAGTAATAATCTGAAGAAATTGAAAAACTCAATCTGAACAAAATACAAACAAAATCAATCTAGAAGATCTGCTCAGATTGGATTCAGAAATAAAGAATTGGCTAAATAACATATTTTCAAAAACCGTCTTGTTCATAATTGTTTTTGAATAAGATCATTGCTGACCAAGCTAGGAATGAAGATACATTTTAGAATTAAACAAGGACTAAATTGAAGCCCTTATTTTATCTATAAATAGATATTCAAGGCTGAAGAAGAAGATCATTTAAAAATAAAAAAAGAGTAGAAGAACTCAAGCTCAAAATTCCAAATTCATCTTAGGGATCTAAGAGAGAAACACTTTTTCGAATGAGAAGTATTTACTAAATGTTTTTCTTAGAATGTGATAGCCATTGTTATTATTAGCTTGTTAGAACCAACTACTCATGTTCCAAACCTTTGTATTCAAACCCGATATTGGTGGTAGTGTGCCTTCAACAATTTGGCGTTGCCAGATTATGTGGAGAAGTCTTGGCTGGGAGAGTCAAGGTGTATGTGTTCCTCAAAACTGACTTGGAGGGTCAGGTGCTTTGTAATTCAAGTTGTTGAATTAGTGGATTAAATCCTTCTAAGTGAAGGGACTGGATGTAGCCAACTTAGTGGTGAAGCATGATAAATTACTTGTGTCACTTTATTCATGTGCTCCTTAGTTTTTTGTTTTTGTTTTTTCTACTCTAAGCAAATCATCAAGTCTGAAACTAGTTTAATCAAATAATGAAAAATTTATCAACTTCGTCAAACACAATTCAACCTTACTTTCTCGGGTGTGCACCTTCAATTGATATCAGAGCTCGGTCTCAAGGTTGAGCATTTTATAGTGTTTAAGGAAAGATCCAAGGGTTCAACATGTTCGAATTTAGTGAAGAAGCTGTTAGAGGAAATATCAACATACCATCTTTGTTTGATGGAGAACATTTTGAGTACTAGAAAGACAGGCTGAGAAGTTTCTTTATTTCACAATATCGTGAACTTTGGGACTTGGTGGAAGATTGTTATACTGCTCCAAAGAATACTGATGGTATTGAGATTCCAAGGAAATAGATGGATGTTGATTAGAAGAATATGTACAAGATGCATCATAAGTCTAGAACATGATAAATGCAATCCCTTTCAAGGAGTTTGACAAGTGCACCAACAAGGAGACAACAAAAAGTATTTATGGCAGTCTGATTTTGACGTATGAAGGAAGCAAACATGTTCAAGAAGCAATGGCCAACCTCTTAGTCAAAAAGTATGAGTTGTTCAAGATGGAAGAAAATGAAGACATTGAAACAATATTTTCCAGATTCCATACTCTAGTCTCAGGATTAAAGATACTTGAAAAGACTTATACTACTACTGATCATGTGAAGAAGATATTGAGAAATGTGTCAAGCAAGTGAACACCTAAGATCACTGCCATTCACGAAGAAAAGGATATGAATACTCTTAAGCTGGAAAAATTAATTAGCTTTCTTAGATCACTTGAAATTGAACTTGATGAGGATGAGCCCAAGAAAAAGCAACCAACCTTGGCTTTGAAATCCAGAAAAATTCAGAAGATGTGGCACAACGGAAAGAAGAAATTTCCCCAAAAGATATTCTATGCAGTCCAATAGAGGAAATAATGATAAATTTGATAAGAAAAGCATCATCTAATATGAATGCAATGATCCTAGACATATCAAGTCAGAATATCCAAATATGGAGAAAAGGAAACATTAGAGGAAAGATTCCAGACCCAAGAAGAAGAGTCTGATGGCTACATGCGATGATTCTGATGAATCATCTGATGAAGAAGATTTGATCAAGATTTATCTACAAGAAGATATGCATTATTTACAAGAAGATATGATCAAAAATTGTTTATAAGAAGAAACACTCACAAGAAGATACATTTATTATTTGCAAATATATGATTCAAATTTTGACAAAGGACAAAATAGTAAATTGGACATTGTCATATTCCTACTTGTGAAAATTCAAGAACTGGTCCAACACTATGTTCCTGCCCAGATCAAAGCAAGCAATAGGAAGGAAGTTTCCATATGAAAGGTAATTGAACTAGTGCCACCTAAAGCCAAAAAGGGTTAGAGTGCTTCAATTCCAACCCAACTGGAGGAAAGGGTCACCTTTACACTAGATTAGGAGAACATCATTCTTGAAAATGAGAAAGAACCTATGGTGCAGAAAAATGAGGCCTTGCGTCAGCCCGAGATTCTACTTCTGTTTCCTCAAAGATTAAAAAAAGGAAGAAACTAAAAAAAATTGGTAAGTTTCTTGATGTTTTTAAAAAATTGCAAATTAACATTCCTTTTGCAGAAGCACAAGAGCAGATACTAACATACACCAAGTTCATGATGGAAATTCTATCCGAGAAAAGGAAAATTGGCAGTGAACCAGTGATGCTTACTGAAGAGTGCAGTGCTATTCTACAAAGGAAGCTGCCACTAAAGCTCAAGGATCATAAAAGCTTTTCTATTCCTTGTACCATTGGGGATATAAATTTTGTGAAGGCTTTGTGTGATCTTGGAGCCAGTGTGAGTTATATGCCCTTTTCTAGATACAAAAGGTTGGGCGTTGGGAGAGTCAAAGACACAATGAAACACCCGAATGGGGTGGTGGAAGATGTGTTGGTTAAAGTAGATAAGTTCATTTTTCCATTGGATTTTGTGGTACTAGACATGGAGGAAGACAATGATATCCCCTTGATCTTGGGGAGATCATTCTTAGCAATAAGGAGAGCTATGATTGATGTGACGAATGGTACCTAAACCTTGAAGGTAAATGAGGAAACAATTACATTCCATATTTTAAAAGCCATGGAGCATTCTAAATTAAGATAAGGGTGCAATAGAATTGAGATTTTCAATTTGATAGTCAAAGAAAGAGTTAAACATCAAGTACCTACCCTACCTTTAGATAGGGTGTTGTGCTTGTCCGATGATGTTGTCAAAGATTGTGAAGATCCAAGAGTGAAAGATGTTGTAGCCATATTAGAGGCATCACCATCTTACTCCTCCCGCTTTGCACTAGATGGGAGGAGTTGAAAGGGAATGAAGAGGAGCTTATAGAGAAAAAAGAAAGGGACCCCATTGGTTGAGCTCAAGCAATTGCCACTTCACTGTAAATATGTAGTCCTTGGTGAGAAAGATGAGAATCCAGCTATCATTATTGCAAGTTTGTGTGAGTTACAAGAAGAGAGATTGTTGAGGATTTTGTAGAAGCATAAGGGTGCCATCGGTTGGTCCATTGAGGACTTGAAGGAAATAAGTCCTACTTTTTGTATACATAAGATCTTACTGAAGGACAATCACAAACCGGTCGTACAACCCTAAAGAAGATTGAATTCGGAAATGAAAGAGGTGATTAGGAAAGAAGTGGTAAAGCTCCTAGAAGTTGGTCTCATCTACCCTATTTCAGATAGCTCTTGGGTGTGTCCCGACCAAGTTGCACCAAAAAAAGGTGAGATTACCGCCATCATGAACGAGAAAAACGAGTTAATTCCTACTCAAATTGTTACAGGGTGGAGATTTGTATTTATTATAGGAGGTTGAACATTGCTAATAGGAAAATGACTTCCTGCCCCCTTTCATTAACTGGATGCTTGGGAGAATGGCAGGACATGATTCCTACTTGTAAATGTGCAAAAGATACTTATGTTTTTTATGAAGACAAAAGACCAAGACAAGTGATCAAGATGAAGTCAACAATAAAGTCAACAAATGTAAAAACTGCTAAGAAATCTTAGAGTTTAAGGTATATGATAAAATCTAATAATGTTACATTTCAAATGCACGTGAGAACCATATACTTTTAGCATATGCATCAAAAGAATTTTCAAAATGTCAAAATACATAAACAAAGTTTTAAAATTAAGATTTTTGACAAAAACTAAAGTTGTATTCGACTACATATATATGTAGCCGAATATAGATGAAGTTAGTAGCGAAAGTTGCACATCTATATTTGACTACAACATGTCATATGTAACACCCCGAGTTTAAAACACAGCGCGGGTGCATTTTTTTTTTAAATCAATAATAAAAATGATTTTCCTGATTTAATTCGAAAGGAATTAAAATAAAGTTTCCGTAAATCAATAAGTACTCAATTTCGGGAAATTTAATAATAAACATTAAGGCATTTTTAAAATGTTAACAATGTCAGAGTGCAGAATAATACAGCGGAAAAAGTCGTACATTAATTCCCAAAATAAAATTACATTTCCCAAAACTCAAGACCCTATACAAAAGTCTAGACTGATCATGCACTAAGCTACAGTAGCACGGTCTCCACCGTATCCTCTATAAGTCTCGTCTTCAGCCAACCGTCCGTCCCTCTGCGTTGTCCACGTAGACTTCGTACATAAAGATCAGGGGAAACTAACGAAGTTTCCGTCGTTAGTGTATCCGTCGGTAGGACGGGTTCGGGTAACATCTGAGGGCAAAGCCCAAAGTCCACAATATAATAGCAAGGGGTCGCCAACCGAAAATAACAAATATTCACATAGCATAAATTTCTCAACAACACATGTATTCATGGCATAATATATGATGACAATAAAAATGCTCATTGGAAATTGCATAACATATCTATCTTTTCAAAAACCGCAGCCAATTATTATGAAGTATGCGGTAAGTACAAACAACACGTCAACCAAACACAATCATTAATCCAGAATTTCAGATTCTGGACAGCACTCACACACATTAATTTCCAACATTCATCATATAAACAATCGTGACACACCGGTCAAATCCCTCAATGTAATGCATATATGCTCATGCATAATTTTCTTGGAATCACCAAGGTGCAGTCACTCACAGACCAGCACAATTTAACGGCCCTCATGACCAGGGTGCAATCGCTCACAGATCAGCACCAGTGCAGTCGCTCACAGACCAGCACTCGTGCAGTCGCTCACAGACCAGCACGTTTGACATAAACCAAGGTATAATCGCTCACAGATCAGTACCTAGTGCAGTCGCTCACAGACCAGCACTCGTGCAATCGCTCAAAGACCAGCACTCGTGCAATCGCTCACAGATCAGCACGTGGTCGCGCATTTCAGGGTACAGACGCTCACAGTCCAGTACCAGTGCAGTCGCTCACATACCAGCACTTATATACCAAGGTACAATCGCTCACAGATCAGTACCTAGTGCAGTCGCTCACAGACCAGCACTCGTGCAATCGCTCACAGATCAGCACGTGGTTGCACATTACTCTGTGGCCCATCGCGGGTACCACTTGACTATGCAATGCATGAATATGCAGTGTTTCACTTCTCTAGAAACAGAATGCAACTCAGAAATTCATGCTTTCCATCATGTTTAAAATATAACAGCACAGTCAGAATTAACATCATCACAATCATGATTAAACAGTCAATTAATCATGCACACTTTGAAATGTTTTCCCAACCTCTCAAAAGTTCAGACCGATTGTTTAAAACTGGGATTTTTATGAGATTTACGAATCTGTATTTGAATACAGCTCTTCTGTATTCGAATACAGAAGCCAAAAATAGTATAGAATCACTCTCTGTATTCGAATACAGCCCTCTGGTATTCGAATACAAAGGCAGATTTCAGTGCATAAATCAACCTCTTTCATGACATCAGTAATGTTTTTAAAACTTCGTCACCACTACTTCAAAATCTCATCAAAAGTTCCACTTTAACTCACCACAACATTCCCAGTATTCCCCAGACACTCAGGTTTACAAAACACTCTTGAAAACTTGGAATTTTCTGCAAACTCGAAACTGTATTCGAATACAGAAGCATGAACTGCAGTTTTAACATTCTGTATTCGAATACAGCATGCCTGTAGTCGAATACAAAAGACCAAACCTTGAAAATTTCAGCATTTCTCCCATGTCCTTAAAGGTTTTTCAAAACGTCATCCCCTCCACTTTAAAACCATTTCACAGACCTTATTTAAATAATTTAAATCCTTCTCAAAGTTTCTCAATACTTTAAAACTCACATGACAGTGATTAAAAATGATTTTTCTGGAAAACACAAATCTGTATTCGAACATAGCTTCCTTGTATTCGAATACAGAAGCTAAAAATTGAGTTTCTGGAAAAACTCGAATCTGTAGTCGAATACAGCATGCCTGTAGTCGACTACAGATGCGAATATAATGTTAAAATTTCACTTTTGTATTCGAATACAACATGGTCGTAGTCGAATACAGAGGTTTAGTCAGAAGCAAAAATCCTTCTTCTGTATTCGACTACAGGGGCTCGTAGTCGAATACAAGTTTTGAAAACTTAGGGAAAACAGAAGCTGGACAGGTTGTATTCGAATACACACATATTGTATTCGAATACACCTTCGAAAAACCAGTGAAATACTTCCTGAAATATCAACATTTTTTTTAAACTATTTCTTTTAAAGATGACAACCAAACATTAAACAGATTCTGCACTTTTCAAAACCCTTTCCTCATTTAAAATCCCTTTTTCCTTTAAATCATCAACACCACCAGATTCATCATAAACAACCAGAATCAGAATCATCAATATCATCAAGATCACCCAGAACAACCAAAATCAGAATCATCACTATCATCAGAATCACACAAGACATCCAGAATCAGAATCATTCATATCATTAGAATCACCCAGATCAAAACAGAATCAGAATTATCCAGCTTTTTAAACCATCAACACATCATGTAACACTTCAGTTTTCTCACTCATCAGAATAAACATGCAAGTACTCAGTTTCTTCAAACATCAGAAACATGCAAATACTCAGTTTCTTCAAACATCAGAAACACGCAAATACTCAATTTCTTCAAACATCAAAATATCATGCAAGCATCACTGAACAACAAACCCCAAACAGAATGCATTTTTGCATTTTAAGACTATTTTCAAAACAGTTTTAAGACATGCATTTTATTCATCATTAAAATGACATGCAACATTTTCCAGCTTTTACTCATAAGTAAAGTAGCATGTTTTATTAGAAAACAGCAGCAACCACCATCTCAGATAAATCACATATCAACAGAATGCATTTTATTTCAAATGTCATTTTCGAAAACAGTTTTCTCTTAAAACAGATCTGAAATAACACTCATTCGTGGCCCTAATGCAGCTAAAAATGGAAGGTGCCTTTACCCTTGTAGCGTGCTCTACTTCTGCTCAAGTCTGGGCGTCAAAAACGGCGAACTGCTCCATGAGTTTGCTGCTGCAAAACTGGGCTCTTTGGCTTCGTAACGAGATGGGGATTAACTTTACTACTGTAGGTTTTCTGGTTTGATGGTTGGAATTTCAGTTAATGGTGTTTGGAGGAATTTCCCTCTTTTCAATTTGAATTCGGGAATGGCATAACAGAGAGAGAATGGGAGGGGAGATGGAGTTGGTACATGCAATATGGGCAGTGAGGACGAAGGAATGGTGTTCTCACTTCACCATCCTTCTCACTCCTATATATAAGCTCTTGTGGTGCCACCTCACTTGCCACATGTCTGATTTTCAGCTTTTAATTATCTTGCAATTAGCCACTATTCCTTAATTAGTGGTCCGATTAATTTAATTACTTGAAATTAAATTAATTTAATTCTTCACCCAATAATTTTAATCCTCTTCCAAAATAAATATTTATATATATATATATATTCACTCAAAACATACATATATTAAATATTTACAAAAATTCCCAAAATACCCTTGACAATAATTCCAAAAATTAATATTTAAAATTAAGGGTCTTACAATACTACCCCCCTTAAATTAGTTTCGTCCTCGAAACTACATGTCCGTAAATAATTGAGGGTATTGTTCCTTCATTTTACTTTCCAATTCCCAGGTTGCGTCTCCAGTAGTCGGATTCCAAATCACCTTGACTTGTGGGACTTCCTTGTTTCTCAACTACTTAATCTTCCTGTCTTCGATCCTCACCGGAAATACTTCAAACGACAGGTTGTCCCTTAGATGAATTGTATCAGGCTCGATTACATGTGTCGGATCTGCAATGTACTTTCTTAGCTGCGATACATGAAATACGTCATGAATGTTGGACAATATTGGAGGTAACGCAATCCGATAGGCCAATGGTCCAATACGTGCAGTAATCTGGTATGGCCCAATAAATTTAGGAGTCAACTTCCTTGACTTAATAGCTCTGCCAACACCAGTTGTAGGCGTAACCCTCAAAAATACATGATCGCCCTGCTCGAATTCCAAGGGTCTGCGGCGCTTGTCTGCATAACTCTTCTGACGATCTTGTGAAGCCTTCATTTTCTCTTGTATTCTCTTGATTTTCTCTGTGGTCTATTCCACCATTTCTGGTCCGACAATCATACTTTCTCCGTCCTTATACCAGCATAAGGGCGTTTGACACTTGCGTCCGTATAATGCTTCATAGGGCGCCATCCCAATGCTAGCGTGGAAACTGTTGTTGTAGGTGAACTCAATCAATTGCAGAACGTCATCCCAACTCCCTCTGTCATCCAACACGCATGCTCTTAAGAGATCCTCCAAGGACTGATTTGTCCTCTCTGTTTGTTCGTCTGTTTGTGGACGGTAGGCTGAACTCAATTTTAGTTTTGTGCCCACAGCTTCATGCAGTGCTCCCCAGAAATGAGATGTGAATTTTGGGTCACGGTCAGATACTATACTTGATGGAACGCCGTGTAACCTCACAATCTCAGCGATGTAGATTTCTGTCAGCTTATCTACCTTATAAGTGGTCCTTACCGGTAGGAAATGAGCGGATTTTGTCAAACGATCCACTATTACCCAAATTGAATCATTCTTTTTCCTTGTCTTGGGCAGTCCTGTTATGAAATCCATGGAAATGCTGTCCCACTTCCATTCCGGTATGTCCAAAGGTTGCAGCATTCCAGCAGGTCGTTGATGTTCCATTTTCGCTTTCTGACAAGTCAAACAAGCTGATACATATTCTGCCACATCCCTTTTCATTCCTGGCCACCAGAAATTCTGCCTTAAGTCCTGGTACATCTTGGTTGCTCCAAGATGAATGCTCAACTTACTCTTATGAGCTTCTTCCAAAATCATTCTCCTCATCTCTGTAACTTCCGGTACACAAACCCTTCCGTTACATCTTAGAATATCATCTGTTCCGATGCTGAATTCAGTGGTCTGCCCTTGCGCTATCAAATTCCTCTTTTCTTGGATCAATGCGTCATCTTGCAGGTTTGCAATCTCCTCAAGTAATCCACTCGAAATTGTTATCATCCCACACTGTAACACTATTGGTGCAAACTTCACGTCCAAGTGTAGGTCTCTAAGTGCTTCCCACAACTCTTGTTGTCTGGCCATTATCATTGAAGATACTGACACACTCTTCCGACTTAATGCATCAGCCACCACATTGGCCTTTCCAGGATGGTACTGCAATAAGAAGTCAAAATCCTTGAGAGTCTCCATCGATCTTCTTTGACGCATGTTCAATTCCTTCTGATCAAACAGATACTTCAAGCTTTTATGATCACTAAACACCGTGAATGTGCATCCATATAAGTAGTGTCTCCAGACTTTTAACGCAAACACTACAACATCAAGCTCTAAATCATGAGTAGGGTAGTTCCGTTCGTGAGTCTTCAATTGCCTTGAGGCATAAGCTACAGCTTTCTTGTGCTGCATCAAAACACATCCCAGACCTTGGTGAGATGCATCACGGTAAACTTCATATGGTTCCTCTGGCTGTGGGAGCACTAATACTGGTGAGGTTGTCAATTTCTCCTTTAGCAACTGAAAACTTTCTTCACACTTCTCCGTCCATGCAAACGGCTGATTCTTTCTGGTTAGTTGTGTCAGAGGAGCTACAATCTTAGCGAATCCTTCAATGAATCTTCTGTAGTATCCTGCTAGTCCGACAAAACTTCTTATGTCTGTGACAGTCTGGGGCTGTTTCCAGGCAAGAATTGTTTCAATCTTTGCCGGATCGACAGCGATTCCTTCCTTCGTTATCACATGTCCCAAGAAATTTACTTCCTTTAGCCAAAACTCGCACTTCGACAAATTGGCATACAACTGCTTTTCGCGTAAGACGTCAAGAACTTGGCGTAGGTGTTCTCTGTGTTCCTCTTCATCCTTGGAATAAATCAGAATATCATCGATGAATACCACCACGAACTTGTCCAGAAAACGGGCTGAAGATCCTATTCATGTAGTCCATGAAAATTGCTGGTGCATTCGTAACTCCAAAAGGCATAACGAGGTATTCGTAATGTCCGTAACGAGTTCTGAAAGCAGTCTTCTGAATATCTCCCTCTGTTACTCGAATCAGATGGTATCCCGATTTCAAGTCAATCTTTGAAAACACCGCTGCCCCCTTCAATTGATCCATCAAGTCATCGATGCGTGGTAGAGGATAACGATTCTTGATAGTCACCTTGTTAAGCTGTCGATAATCCACACATAGACGCGAACTTCCACCATTCTTCTTAACCAACAATACCAGAGCTCCCCACGGCGACACACTTGGTCTGATAAATCCTTTCTTCAACAAGCCTTCAATCTGACCCTTAAGCTCGCTTAATTCCAATGGCGACATCCGGTATGGTGCGATTGAGATAGGTCCAGTTCCTGGGTGCAAATCAATGAAGAACTCCACCTCTCTCACCGGGGGTAATCCTGGAATTTCAGATGGGAAAATGTCCGGGTATTCCTTGACTAACATCACCTCTTCTATGTTTACATCCATCTTGGTCTCCATGTTAGCCAATGATAAGAACTTCTGAGTCCCTTCTCTCAGTGATACTCCAAGTTGGTTAGCAGTCAAATATCGAGCGACTCCAGGTTCGGGGAAAAGAACTAGTTTTCGAGCGCAATCCAAAACTACGTAGTTATATGACATCCAATCCATACCGAGAATGATCTCGAGGGATTGTAGGGGTAGACAGATTAAATTGACCAAGAAATCCCTATTTTGAATTGTTACAGTGCAGTGTAAACATGCAGAGTCCACAGTTAAGGTCTTAGCAGGTGTAGTAACAACCAAATCAAAAGGCAAAGCAGACACAGACAACTTCAAACGACGCACACAATCCATAGCAATGAAAGAGTGGGTTGCCCCCGAATCAAAAAGTGCAGTTAGTGTGTTACCTGCAATCTCACAATCTTGTTGGATTAAATTATGAGCTTGTCCTCCAGCTTCAGCACCCATGTGGTAGACGCGGCCTCTAGCAGTAGGACGAGTAGCCCTAGTCGCGTTCACCGTTGGTTCCACCTTCAGAACCCGGCACTCCCTCGCCACGTGTCCTGGCTTGTGGCAGTTGAAGCACCTCAAATCGCTTGCAGTACAAGCAATTGCGATATGTCCTTCCTTCCCACATCGATAACACCGGACTCCTTGTCCCAACTGCCGTCCAAACGTCTGGTTTCCCGGCCGATTTTGGCCCCTTCTGTTGTTCTGTGGCCGGTTATACGGCTTAGCAACTTGTTTCCCTTTATTGTTCTGGTTATTTATCCGGCTAGGCCCTCTTGAGTTAAAGTGACCACCTCTGTTGGCCCTCTTATTCTTCATCTCTTCCACCTCTCTACACTTTTCCACTAGCACTTGGAAACGTTGTATTCCCAAGGGTAGGACCGATTCTTGGATCTCATATCTCAATCCATTATGGAAGCGATGACACATGAACTGTTCATCAACTTCTTCTTGGAAGAATCTGAAGTGTCTGGATAGCGACTCAAATTTAGCGGCATATTCTCCCACTGTCATACTCCCCTGGTACAATTTCAGAAAGTCATCCCCCAACTTGGTCCTTGTACTCATTGGGAAGTACTTGTCTAGAAACTTCTTTTTGAATGACTCCCAGGTCACTTCCTCTTGAGCCGACGCCATCAGTGATCTCGTACTTCTCCACCAGTACTCTACGTCCCCTATCAGCAGGTATGTGGCATAGTTGACTTTCACTACTGCCCCGCAGTTAATCATCTCGAATATCTTTTCCATTTCTTGGATCCACTGGTCCGCCCTTTCTGGACCCTCATCACCTGTGAACTTGGGAGGGTTATGACGGCGAAAGTCCTCAAGCCCTCTAGACTCAGCAGCGCGAATCTCTTGTTCTCTCTTCTCTAAGTCGCGTTGAGTCTTGGCAGCCGTCTGGGCAGCAACAGACGCAGCCATATTGTTCATTGCTTCAGCCATCCTATCTTCTCGGCTGACATTTGTCCTTGTGGTGTCGTCTCTTCTTGGAGGAATTGTTTCCTACAAAACCATCATTTCTTCAGTCACACCACAACTCACACAAGACTTGAAACTTTAACTACTTGCTTCTTATGCATGATCAGCTAATGACTCAAAATAAATACTTTAATTAGAGCTTAAACCCAAAAGTTAACCAAATGCTCTGATACCACATTTGTAACACCCAGAGTTTAAAACATAGCACGTGTGCATTTTTTTTAAATCAATAATAAAAATGATTTTCCTGATTTAATTCGAAAGGAATTAAAATAAAGTTTCCGTAAATCAATAAGTACTCAATTTCGGGAAATTTAATAATAAACATTAAGGCATTTTTAAAATGTTAACAATGTTAGAGTGCAGAATAATACAGCGGAAAAAGTCGTACATTAATTCCCAAAATAAAATTGCATTTCCCAAAACTCAAGACCCTATACAAAAGTCTAGACTGATCATGCACTAAGCTACAGTAGCACGGTCTCCACCGTATCCTCTATAAGTCTCGTCTTCAGCCAAGCGTCCGTCCCTCTACGTTGTCCACGTAGACTTCGTACATAAAGATCAGGGGAAACTAACGACGTTTCCGTCGTTAGTGTATCCATCGGTAGGACGGGTTCGGGTAACATCTGAGGGCAAAGCCCAAAGTCCACAATATAATAGCAAGGGGTCACTAACCGAAAATAACAAATATTCACATAGAATAAATTTCTCAACAACACATGTATTCATGGCATAATATATGATGACAATAAAAATGCTCATTGGAAATTGTATAATATATCTATCTTTTCAAAAACAGTAGCCAATTATTATGAAGTATGCGGTAAGTACAAACAACACGTCAACCAAACACAATCATTAATCCAGAATTTCAGATTCTGGACAGCACTCACACACATTAATTTCCGACATTCATCATATAAACAATCGTGACACACCGGTCAAATCCCTCAATGTAATGCATATATGCTCATGCATAATTTTCTTGGAATCACCAAGGTGCAGTCACTCACAGACCAGCACAATTTAACGGCCCTCATGACCAGGGTGCAATCGCTCACAGATCAGCACCAGTGCAGTCGCTCACTGACCAGCACTCGTGCAGTCGCTCACAGACCAGCACGTTTGACATAAACCAAGGTACAATCGCTCACAGATCAGTACCTAGTGCAGTCGCTCACAGACCAACACTCGTGCAATCGCTCAAAGACCAGCACTCGTGCAATCGCTCTCAGATCAGCACGTGGTCGCGCATTTCAGGGTACAGACGCTCACAGTCCAGTACCAGTGCAGTCGCTCACAGACCAGCACTTATATACCAAGGTACAATCGCTCACAGATCAGTACCTAGTGCAGTCGCTCACAGACCAGCACTCGTGCAATCGCTCACATATCAGCACGTGGTCGCGCATTTCAGGGTACAGACGCTCACAGTCCAGTACCAGTGCAGTCGCTCACATACCAGCACTTATATACCAAGGTACAATCGCTCACAGATCAGTACCTAGTGCAGTCGCTCACAGACCAGCACTCGTGCAATCGCTCACAGATCAGCACGTGGTTGCACATTACTCTGTGGCCCATCGCGGGTACCACTTGACTATGCAATGCATGAATATGCAGTGTTTCACTTCTCTAGAAACAGAATGCAACTCAGAAATTCATGCTTTCCATCATGTTTAAAATATAACAGCACAGTCAGAATTAACATCATCACAATCATGATTAAACAGTCAATTAATCATGCACACTTTGAAATGTTTTCCCAACCTCTCAAAAGTTCAGACCGATTGTTTAAAACTGGGATTTTTATGAGATTTACGAATCTGTATTTGAATACAGCTCTTCTGTATTCGAATACAGAAGCCAAAAATAGTATAGAATCACTCTCTGTATTCGAATACAGCCCTCTAGTATTCGAATACAGAGGCAGATTTCAGTGCATAAATCAACCTCTTTCATTACATCAGTAAAGTTTTTAAAACTTCGTCACCACTACTTCAAAATCTCATCAAAAGTTCCACTTTAACTCACCACAACATTCCTAGTATTCCCCAGACACTCAGGGTTTACAAAACACTCTTGAAAACTTGGAATTTTCTGCAAACTCGAAACTGTATTCGAATACAGATCCCCTGTATTCGAATACAGAAGCATGAACTGCAGTTTTCACATTCTGTATTCGAATACAGCATGCATGTAGTCAAATACAGAAGACCAAACCTTGAAAATTTCAGCATTTCTCCCATGTCCTTAAAGGTTTTTCAAAACGTCATCTCCTCCACTTTAAAACCATTTCACATACCTCATTTAAATCATTTAAATCCTTCTCAAAGTTTCTCAATACTTTAAAACTCACATGACATTGATTAAAATTGATTTTGCTGGAAAGCACAAATCTGTATTCGAATACAGCTTCCTTGTATTCGAATACAGAAGCTAAAAATTGAGTTTCTGGAAAAACTCGAATCTGTAGTCGAATACAGCATGCCTGTAGTCGACTACAGATGCAAATACAGTGTTAAAATTTCACTTATGTATTCGAATACGACATGGTCGTAGTCGAATACAGAGGTTTAGTCAGAAGCAAAAATCCTTTTTCTGTATTCGACTACAGGGGCTCGTAGTCGAATACAAGTTTTGAAAACTTAGGGAAAACAGAAGTTGGACAGGTTGTATTCGAATACACACATATTGTATTTGAATACACCTTCGAAAAACCAGTGAAATACTTCCTAAAATATCAACATTTTTTTTAAACTATTTCTTTTAAAGATGACAACCAAACATTAAACAGATTATCCACTTTTCAAAACCCTTTCCTCATTTAAAATCCCTTTTTCCTTTAAATCATCAACACCACCAGAATCATCACAAACAACCAGAATTAGAATCATCAATATCATCAAGATCACCCAGAACAACCAAAATCAGAATCATCACTATCATTAGAATCACACAAGACATCCAGAATCAGAATCATTCATATCATCAGAATCACCCAGAACAAAACAGAATCAGAATTATCCAGCTTTTTAAACCATCAACACATCATGTAACACTTCAGTTTTCTCACTCATCAGAATAAACATGCAAGTACTCAGTTTCTTCAAACATCAGAAACATGCAAATACTCAGTTTCTTCAAACATCAGAAACACGCAAATACTCAGTTTCTTCAAACATCAAAATATCATGCAAGCATCACTGAACAACAATCCCCAAACAGAATGCATTTTTGCATTTTAAGACTATTTTCAAAACAGTTTTAAGACATGCATTTTATTCATCATTAAAATGACATGCAACATTTTATAGCTTTTACTCATAAGTAAAATAGCATGTTTTATTAGAAAACAGCAGCAACCACCATCTCAGATAAATCACACATCAACAAAATGTATTTTATTTCAAATGTCATTTTCGAAAACAGTCTTTCTCTTAAAACAGAACTGAAATAACACTCACTCATGGCCCTAATACAGCTAAAAATGGAAGGTGCCCTTACCCTTGTAGCGTGCTCTGCTTCTGCTCAAGTCTGGGCGTCAAAAACGGCGAACTGCTCCCCGAGTTTGCTGCTGCAAAACTGGGCTCTTTGGCTTCGTAACGAGATGGGGATTAACTTTACTACTGTGGGTTTTCTGGTTTGATGGTTGGAATTTCAGTTAATGGTGTTTGGAGGAATTTCTCTCTTTCAATTTGAATTCGGGAATGGCAGAACAGAGACAAAATGGGAGGGGAGATGGAGTTGGTACATGCAATATGGGCAGTGAGGAGGAAGAAATGGTGTTCTCACTTCACCATCCTTCTCACTCCTATATATAAGCTCTTGTGGTGCCACCTCACTTGCCACATGTCTGATTTTCAGTTTTTAATTATCTTGCAATTAGCCACTATTCCATAATTAGTGGTCCGATTAATTTGATTACTTGAAATTAAATTAATTTAATTCTTCACCCAATAATTTTAATCCTCTTCCAAAATAAATATTTATATATATATATATTCACTCAAAACATACATATATTAAATATTTACAAAAATTCCCAAAATACCCTTGACAATAATTCCAAAAATTAATATTTAAAATTAAGGGTCTTACATCGTAGCTGTATACAAACTCAAGTCAGTAGCTAAAATGTCATTTTTGTATTCGACTACAGGATGTCGTAGCCGAATACAAATATCAAATCAGTAGCTAAAACAACATTTTTGTATTCAACTACAAGGTGTCGTAGCCAAATACAAATCAAGTCAGTGGAAAAAATCACACATCTGTATTCGACTACAACTACTTGTATTCGGATACATAGTTAAAATTTTCAAATAAATCTGAATGTTACAGAGGTGTATTCGACTACACATTGCCTGTAGCCGAATACAATTGTGAATCAATGTGATTTTTCATGTAATAATGGTTTTGGATCATTGCCTATATTCATCAAACCTCTAGGAACAATTGCCATTTATCTGAAGTGATGTCTTAGGAGTATAAATACATCTTAGGCTCGAGTTAATTACTACACAACTTTCACAAAAATTCATAACTTTCTTTGAATCCATTAATAGTCGAAATCTTCATATTTCAAGTGCATATTGTTTTATATTTTCATATCATTGAGAAAGGTTCTCTTGCTACACTTGAAGTACAATATTATTGGATTATTATCATTGTACAAAGAAAGCATATCAACTGTATGTTTACTTAAGTTATTGAAAAATCATTCAAGTCATTATTGAAGAAAGTATTGTACTTTTCTTCAAGTGTTGTAAACTAAGATAATGGTGTGCTATCTTAGGAAGATTGTTAGGAGTTAGTCACACAAGTGTTAGAGTTAGACTTGTACATATTCTAACTTTGTGGAAAATATCTTGTGGTGTGCTAGAGGACTGGATGTACCCTTGGTTATAAGGGGAACCAGGATAAACTCTTTGTGTTCTTTATTTTTCTGCCATTTACACTTTACTTCACTTTTCATAAATCAAAAAAATAATCCACTAACTCTATAAAATACCATAAAATTTCTAAACACCTAATTCTCCCCCCTTCTCAGGTGCGCCTCTAAACTTACACTACTGCTGTCTAGATGGTTATTCTGGGTATAATCACATTGTTGTTGCACCTGAGGATCAAGAGAAATATGCATTTACATATCCTTTTGGGGTGTTTTCTTATCGGCGGGTGTCGTTTGTACTATGTAATGCGCCCGCCACATTTCAATGGTCCATGATGTCCATATTATCGGATATGATTGAGAAACATATCAAAGTTTTTATGGATGACTTTTCTATTTTTGGTTCATCTTTTGATAATTATTTGCATAAGTTATATCTTGTATTACAAAGGTGTGAAAAATCCAACTTGGTCCTAAATTGGGAAAAATGTCATTTTATGGTAAGAGAGGGAATTGTGTTAGGCCACCGAATCTCCCACAACGAGATTGAGGTTGACAAAGCCAAAGTTGAAGTTATTGAAAAACTTCCCCCTCCTACCAATGAAAAAGGCTTTAGAAGCTTTATAGGCCATGCTGGATTTTATAGGAGGTTCATAAAACATTTCTCCAAAGTTGCCAAACCTCTTACAAACTTGCTTATGAAAGACACACCTTTCAAATTCAATGAGGATTGTTTGAATGCGTTTAAAAACAAGTTGATAACTGCCCCTATTGTCACTGCACCCGGTTGGTCACTACCTTTTGAAATTATGTGTGATGCAAGTGACATTGTTGTTGGGGCAGTCCTAGGACAAAGAAAAGATAAGTTGTTGCATGTAATTTACTATGCTCGTTGTAACATCCTCTAAATTTATTATTTGAAATAATTAAGACTTATAAATATATTATATTTGATTATTAATTAGGTGTGATAATTATTTGTCTTGTTTGACTTATTGTAGTTGATAAAATTATTAGTATGAATTATTTAATCAATGGAGAAGTTTTATATAATTATATATATATATATATATATATATATGTTTTTTTAGTACAAGAAGAATTGGAGTTAAGGGTTTGTGGCTAGGTGTGACCCAACCCATAATAGAAATTTGAGCTTGGAGTTGGTGGCTTAGTTTTTGTATGATCAAGGTTAAGAAAAAAATAATAATAAATAAATAAAATAATATTTTCTCCCTTCTATTCTTTATTTGGGCCCAACACTATCTACCCAATAATCTCCACTTTAAATTTTCCCTAAAGTCCACAATATTTTCATACTAAGTAATAATAAGCAGAAAAGAATACCGAAACCCTAGCCGTCATTTCCTTCACACCTCTTCTCCTTTGTGCATCAAACTTTTCGTGTGAACAACTTCGTGGGGGCTTAGAGCTTCGTACTAGGAAGAAAAGCGGCTAAGGTAAGGGCTTTTTGCCGCACAAATTATAGTTAGACCGTTAGTTGGATACATAAAATTAATAATTGTAATTGCTTGCTTTTGAAAGAAATAAATGTAGACTAATAAAATAAAATAATGAAATCTGAAATCTTTTACGTTGAGTTTGATGTGTAATGTATGTCTTTTTAAGAAGTAAAATATGAATTTTTATATTTTATGTGATAAAGTTTAATTTTTATGATGGATATGAAGCAAAATATGATTTTTTTTATATTATATATGTATGATAAGATTTTGATTCGATGATGTATATGAGTTGGAGTTTGAAGTTTCTTGTTATATATAAAGTTTTAATCTTTATGGTGTAAATGAAGTCAAGTCCCGATTTTTATGCGTACGTGGTGAAAATTATTATTTAATGATTATTTGTCTATGAATATATGATTCTCAAGATAAGGATGTGTGATATATCTTTGTGATGTGTGAATACGATGATGGTTTTAAAAATGTGATTTTTTTGTTGAATGCATATGACATGATTCTTAGTGGGCTGTGTGCGAGTACAGTTTTAATAATATATCGTCATGTCATGGCATATGCATCTTCGTGGGAGTTGCCTTAGTGGCAGGTTTATTTTCCCCATTGGTATGGGTGATTTTAAAGTGTGGAAGTTGCCTTAGTGGCAGGTTTATTTTCCCCATTGGTATGGGTGATTTTAAAGTGTGGAAGTTGCCTTAGTGGCAGATTTATATCTGGATCATATATTTTTAAGAGCATGCATTTATAGATATATTTTTTTATATACGATTTACCGTTTGCAAATTTTTTTCTTTTAAATTAGAAGTTTTTACCTTTACATGTTTTGTGCTGTTCTTCTATATGTTTAGCTTTGGTTTGATGTGGATGATGGAAAAAACTGACCCTTACAACAACATTTTAGGTACTAATGAGTTCGAGGAGATTCAAGAGTAGTTGATGAGTATTAACGTGCGGCGAACGTGGGGTAAAAATGGGGTTTTCAAGACAATTTTGTAATAATAAGTATTGCCACTAAACTTTTAAATTCTAAGTCTATTTTTTTTTAAATTTTTGTCACTAAATTTTTAAATGCACTCGAATTCTAGAAATACGGAAGTGGGTTTTGCTTACGTTAGGAATAATTGATTTTTCCTTTATTTTAGCTTGAATAAACTTTTTTTAATAATATTAAATAAATGGGATTGTTACTAATTATTTAAAAGCATAAATGTAGATATTCTTACCAAAAAAAATTATCGTAAATTTTTCTAAAAATATTTTTTTTAGTAACGTTTTGGACCAAAAATCTGGGGCGTTACACTCGTCATGTCTTGAACCATGAACAACTTAATTATGCACAAAAGAAAAAGAATTATTGATTGTAGTTGATGCTTTTGATTAATTTTGATCTTATTTATTAGGATAGAAAGTTATTGTTTACATTGATCATGCTTCTTTAAGGTATTTATTTGCTAAGTAGGAATCTAAGCCAAGGCTACTCAGGGGGATTCTGTTACTACAAGAGTTCGACATTGAGATATGAGATAAGAAAGGTTCAGAGAACACTATAGTTGACCACCTATCTTGGTTGGAGAAAGTGGAGGAAGATGATGACACTAGACCAATCCGAGACTGGTTTGTTAATGAACACATCTTCTTAATTACCAAGCCACCTTGGTTCGCTGACTTTGCTAATTTTAAGGTGGGTGAGACAATTCCATTTGATGTTACCTAACAACAATGAAAGAAGTTTATCCATGATGCAAAAAGAGAATGAATGTGTTGTTGCGAAGGTGTGTGCCCGAGGAAGCTCAAGAAAAGGTATAGTGGCATTGCCATGACTCTGATTATGGGGGACATTTTAGTGGGAATTGAATTGCAGGCAATATTCTTCAATCGGGACTATTTTGGCCCTAGTTGTTCAAAGATGCATTCAACTATGTGAGGAAGTGCAATCGATGTCAACGCACTAGTAACATTTCAAAATGGAATGAGATACCCCAAAATCCTTTGTTGGAAGTAGAAGTGTTCGATGTGTGGGGTATTGATTTCATGGGTCCATTTCCATCCTCATATGCAAAAATTTATATTTTGGTGGTTGTGGATTATGTCTCTAAATGGGTTGAAGCAATTGCTACCCCAACCAATGATTCACAACAAGCGATCACATTTCTCAAGAAGAACATTTTTGCGCGTTTTGGGGTACCTAGAGCTTTCATTAATGGCGAGGGCGCTCATTTTCTTAATCAACAGATGGAGGTCCTTCTAAAAAATATAATGTACATCATAGGGTGGCAACCCCATATCACCCACAAACTAGCGGGCAAGTTGAAGTATACAACTAGTAGATTAAGCAAATCCTTGAGAAAACAATCAATGCTTTAAGATAAAATTGGTCAACGAAACTTGATGATTAACTTTGGGCCTATCGAACAGCTTGCAAGACCCCCCTCGGTATGTCACCATATCAAATTGTGTATGGTAAGGCTTTTCATTTACCACTTGAGTTGGAGCATCGAGCATTTCGGGCTACAAAGTACTTGAATTTTGACTTGGTCAAGGTAGGCGAATCTAGAGTTCTTCAACTTCATGAGTCAGAGGAGTTTAGAAATTTTGCATGTGAAAATGCCAAGATCTATAAAGAAAAAACCAAGAAGTGGCATGACAAAAATATTTAGTTCCAAGATTTCCGAGAAGGACAACTTGTTCTTCTATTCAACTCTAGATTGGAGATGTTTCCAAGAAAACTAAAATCAAGATGGTCGGGTCCATTCAAAGTAATCAAGGTGTTCCCACATGGTATAGTCTAGTTGAAGGATTCCAACTCAAACCGAAGTTTCAAGGTGAATGGACAAAGGCTCAAACTGTACATGGAGGAATAGTCAAAACTTTCGACAGAGTCCATTAATCTGATCACTACTTAAAGAGTGGAATGTCAAGCTCAAGAATTAAAGGAGCGCTTATTGGGAGGCAACCCAAATTTATATCTTTTGCATTCTATTCTTGTTGTGTTCTTTTATTGATTTTATTAACTTTTTATTTTTGCTTAGAAAAAAAATTGTGTTTTGATGTTTTGTATGCTCATAGGACCAAAAGGTGTATTAGAGCACATGTTTTTTTTTCTTCAAAAAATGTTGTGTTTCTGTGTTGGCACGCGCTGGGGCACATTTTGTGAAAAAAGGAGTGTTGACTCCCTGTTAATGTGCGCCTGGAGCACTGGTTCACGTGCCTGGGGCACTAGTACTGTGCTGAAGCACAAGCATGTGCGCTTGAAGTGCATTTCATGCAAAAGGGTATTGAGTTGCTGCTAATCTGCCTTTGTGGCACCAACCGCACACGCTGGGGCACATCGTGCACTGGGACAGGTTTTAAAAACTCTTGCCCCTTCACTTTTCCTTCACCTTTCTTCTCATTCTCTCACAAAAACTTCCAACACTTCTTCCAATCCATTTTTCGATGAATCTCTAGCATAACAAGGGTAAATCATAGCATGACCACTCTCAATCTCATTCTTGTCTTCCCTAATCGAGTAAGTTTTCTTTTGTTTTAAAATAAAAAAAAAAAAAGAAAAAAAAGTTGTTTCTTTTAACTCTTTCTTTTTTTTCTCATGGTGGAAGTCAAAGCTTTCCTTTTTCTCTCATGTGTTTCTCACTTATTATTTGTGGGGCGATTGAATTAGAAGTGGTGTTAGAGTTGGTTTCCAAGTAAGACTTGTTATGGATAAAGTTTGCAATGCACACTAAGTGTCTAAGAAAATATCACAACCAATTTTTAGTCTTATCCTTTAAAAAGTGGGTGTTGTGACATAGTCTATAAATTGTCATCTCATGTGCATTGTTATCTTTGAAACTTTATTGGGTTAATTTGGGGGTAGTAATTGTTTTTTCTTTTGTCAGGAGGATGAGTGTTAGAACTAGCTCTCTAACCTTGAACACTTTGAATATTGGATGTTGCATAATTGTTTTGCAGGACCAAATGGCGACACAACAAAACGCAAAACGAAAGAAGGTTACAAATACATCATCCTCCAAACCACATGATACTTTCCTATTCAAAATAGTGGCAACTTAAGAATTTCATGCGAAACTCCCTACCCACAAGAAATTTGTGAGTGAGAAAAAATTTCAGTTAGAAGAAAATTAATTTGTTGATATCCAAGCTATGATTGCTACCAGAGGATGGGAGATGTTTGCCACCGAATTGAGCAAATCACTAGCAATGAATTTTTCTCAAATGCCTCTAACCTAAATCCCGAAGGATCCCTACCTCATGATTAATTTGTTAGTTGTGTGAGAGGAAAAAAGGTGCCCTTTACTCCTCAAGTCATCAATGAAACTTTTTGTCTACCAAACTATGAGGATTGTCGCTTTCAAGAAATGGCAAACAAAAGGTAACAATAGACAGTCAGGAGGTGAAATTATTAATGTGGGCATGCTACTAGCTAATGATCTATAGGGAACAGTACTTTTTGATCATCTTGTGTCCTACTTTAATCATGCCTTCTTGATAAGCAAGCTCTATGAACAGGTGAGAGTGTTACCTAAAAAGGGTGAAGAAATGGTGAAACTTTATTTCCCAATCACTATAAAATGGATAGAAAAATACTCTATTGTTTAAGAAAAATATCCTATTTTTCCACAAGCAGCAATGCTGATGGAGGAAGATCCTAATCCTTAAGAGCAAGATGACCATTCTCGACATCTACCACAATTCTCCCTTGAGGAAAGATTTGGAAGGCTAGAAGCTATGATGGAACAATTGATGATTGACCAGCGGGACGAACAAGCAAGGATAAATTGAGGTTGACAAAACTCTATCGAGCTTTTGCTTCATCTAAAGAGATACTAGGAGACATGTTTTATTCTTACATGTTCTCACCTTACCAGCATACTGGAGAATACAATGGTACCAGAATAGAGAACCCAAGCAATATCCCTTTACCTACTCAACTCAGAGAAGTTTCCTTTCGCTGTGTTTGTTTTGTTTTTTTAGTGAATCAAGTTGTTCATTTTTTTCTCTTACACTGATGTGCACTATGACGAATAATTTATAATAACTTGAAGTTGGTCTTAAGCTATCTATTTGTGATTTTGAATTTTAAATTGTATTATTTCGATTATGTCATTGCTCAATTTGCTGAGTTTCACTAATGCATGCATTGTTGATTACGATTTGGTTGTGGAAGTCTCACTTACCATTTTTTTCAAAAATAAAAATAAAATAAATCTTGTTGTGAACTGCTTAACATAATTTTGGTAGTTCATAATCTCACTATCCTAGTTGTGAGCTTTTAAGCCTAAACACTTTAATTCTTTGTCGTGTGATTATCCATACATGTGTTATCCTTTCAGAACTTGCACTAATTTTAAGTTGCATCACTTGTGATTTTTTGCATACACTGAGGCAATTTTTTTTGGCCATTTGAGTCTTTCTAACTACCCTTTGTAAATTTTATCCTTTTCTAGTCCCTTTGAGTCTTGCCTTTTTCTTTCGGTTACTAGCCATATTACAAGCAAAAGAACCAAATTTTAGTTAAATCACCTTACTTGGAGTTAGGTAGAAAATTTTTTGTCTTGTCTTGGTAAAGTTCTATGCTTGAGGTTGCTCATGGGATAACAACCTTTAAAATTTGGGGTGGCGGTTCTCAAAATAAAATAAAATAGAATCAAAAAAATCAAAACAATAGAAGAAGAAAAAAAGTAAGAAAAAGAAAACATTAGTGTATATACTTTGATGAATAACAACTTGATTCTTTGGCCAATGTTTGAGAATCTCCACAATGAAAATGTGAAAAAAAAGGTAGAATAATTTTTGAAAATGTGTACCTAACTCCAAGTAGTAAAACATACTATCCCAAAATGTCATACCTTTACCTAAGCTCCATTACAACCCGAAAGTCCTTCAAAGTGTATGTGTTTGTTGCATTGTGATGGTTGACTAGAATTTTTTCAAGCCTATGGTCGGGTGATGCATGCTCTAGGATTTGGGCGATAAATTCATAAACCTTGCTAAAAACTTTGGAGAAATTTCGGTGAGATTGTGTGAAAAGAGAGTTGAACTTGATGAATAAATGTTAAATGAGTTGTTCTAATTTTAGAATTGGTGTTTTCTTTTTAGATGTAAGCAACCTTTGAGCATGATAAATATTTTGTAGTAGCTGAAACTTTGAGGATTGAGTTTGATTTTATTTGAAGAATTGAGTTTAATCTTACTTTTAATTGTACCCAATTTGAATTTAATTGTTGCTTGGGGACAAGCAACAAACTAAGTTTTGGGTTGTGATAGCTCATCATCATTTGCATATTTTTCATTATTTTTAGTTTTATTTATCTTTAATCATTAGTTAATTTATAGAGTTATTTGATATAGTTTTTTGTTTTAGTTCTTGAAGTTAATGAAATGTTTACGTTCTTATTTGCTTGATTAAGTAGAGATTTTTCGTAGATTTATGTTGTCTCGTTGTTTTAATGCAGTGCTAAATATTGGTGGGAAATTAACATGACATATGGGGAGTAATTCATCCATATCTGGAGTTGTAGCTAACCAATTGGAGTCAAACCAAATTAAAATGAAAGCTAAGATCCATAGCTACAACTTTCATGAAGACACCAGAACCAAATTCGGGCTCAAAAGAGGAGAAAAATGCAGTAATAGTCAGACAACAGATGTTGTGCGCTTCAGTGCAAATGCTTGCACCTGGTGCACATTTCTATTGTATTCTAATTGTATCCAGGGATGCTAGAGCGCCCCTGGTACGTGCTAAGGTGCATGACGCGCTGCATAATGCATAAAAGTGCATTTTTGTCAATTTCTAGGAATCTTTTTGGCTATTTGGAAGTTTAGAGATTTGGCCCAAGCAGAGAAACTCAGAGGATACTGGTTCTAACTCCATTTAAGGAGTTTTGTCAAGAATCATTTATGAATCTTTCTTGTAATTCTTCTTTAATCTCTATCTTTTGTATCTTTGTCATGAGTAACTAAACCCTATTTGTTAGGGATGGATGAAACAAGATAAAACTCTTATTTGTCTGATTTTATTTCTAGTTATATGATGAATTTGTTGAATTATTTTTATCATCTTTGTGCTTAATGCTTTTTATTGTTTGATCAACTTTAAACTATTTTACGATTCATATTTTGAAATGGAAGTGAAATTTACGAATGCTTGAGATGAGAAATTCATAATATTGTAGTCTAGGGATATATATAGGTCATGAAACCAATTGAATTATTTG
Organism: Cicer cuneatum; assembly: GCA_037974295.1. Taxonomy (NCBI): domain Eukaryota; kingdom Viridiplantae; phylum Streptophyta; class Magnoliopsida; order Fabales; family Fabaceae; genus Cicer; species Cicer cuneatum. The sequence goes on along the minus strand of JBBPBO010000005.1, from coordinate 60,222,810 downwards.
TAGAGACAATAGTTTAATAAAAGAATTTTTGTACTTTAAAGTTTAATTCTAATCTTAAATCGACTATGGTATTAGGGGTTACTTTGGAATTAAAGGTTTTGTCACTAAGGAATTAGGGCAAGAATAATAAAGATAATTCGGTAATAGTTCAATAAAGGAATTTAGTATAATATGATCAAATTAGAAACCAAGGTTGGATTCAAAGTGAAACTCATCCCTGACATTTTTCTTATTATAAAAGTTCAATACTGTTACTCTTGTTAGTTTCAAAAGTTATTCAATCAATTGAGAAACATTTTGTTCAATTTTAGTAATTAATTTTAATTCGATAGTATAACGCAATCCTTGAGTTCGACACTCGGTCTTACCATTTTATTATTACTTGCAACGATTATGTACATTTGTTGAAATACTATCAATGTGGTTAAATTATTATCCGACAAAACCGATATTTTATCCTCTTGAAAAAAATATTTCTACCTCCTTCATCAATCAAAATTAATTTACGAAACTCCTATTTTAATTTTTAAATTTCAATAGAATTCTGAATTCGTTGAAAATTTAAATATCGGATAATTTAAGCTGATTTTTCCAACATCGATAAATGAACTTTGGAATATTTTATAAAAATTTCTCCACTAATGAAAAATAGAGCACAATAATTTCTCCAAATAAATCATTAAATTGTTTGCACAATAATTTCATCTAGTTTAAATTAAAATAGAGCACTAAAATTTTATTAATTTTGATTTGGTGTTTTACTACTTGGTATTTGATTCTTGGTGTCTTAGTTTTGATATTTTGATTTCTTGGTGTTATGTGAATTTTCTCGAATTACATATATGAGTAACACATGAGAAAATGATTGAACAAAAGTAATAAATTCATATGGAGTACTCTGGTATCGTGTGGTGAGTTAATGCATGATATATAGTGAAGTACGTCCATGCATTGGTAATGTGAATCGTTCACAATTTCCTTTGGAAAAAGTCGTTTCAGGGGAGGTGATATTCTGGAACCATGAGAAATATGCATATTTTATTAATTGTTGCTTATGTTTGCATAATTGCTAATTGTGTTAATTTCGGTTGGTGACTCATCACTTTGTTTTGGACCGAGCTGAACACCTCAGATTATTAGAAGTTATTTATGTAGAGTGTGAGATGTTAGTGAAGGAGCTACATAATTGTAGCTTCGACTGCCAGTGTAATGCGGATGGCTGGATGTAGCTAGTTGTAGTATCCGATAACCTTAGTTTAAGTGTGTTGTGATCAGTTTATAGGTAGTTGAATTATCAGTGTCGATAACTCTATTTGTAATGTTATTTAACTTGATGTAATTTACCTTTGACATAAAGAAGTTTTCACTTACCTTATAGCATATTGTAAATGAATTTATTTTGTACGATTTTTGAGAAATATTTTATTTAACAAGAAAATAATTTACTATTACAATCGAATTGTTATAGTTAGGAAATGTGACATCTTCTTTCATCCTACACAACTATGTACCATGAGTCAAATAGATGAAAACCCACTTTTATCGTAATTTCTTGACAAAATTCTACAAGAAGGATATGAATTGACTCCTAGCTCAATTCATCGCGATTCAATCGCTAAAACTCAACCGATAGAAAGTGATCAAGCAATTGATTAAACAATTGAAAACTTTAATTTTCAAGAACTAAACGGTTAAATGACTTATAATGATCAAAGTGTTAGAGAATCAGGTGATAGACTTTTAAAATCATTCTCATGAGCGGAAAAATCTCATAGTCAAAGACCATATAAGCACAAAATTTGATAGATAAGTTCATATGTGTACCTCTTGAAGTGTTGAGGAGGATACAAATCACCAACATGAAACATCTCACTTGAAGTGTGCTTTAACTTTGACCATCAATGTGGAGATTACCGGCGTCGCTACATATTTCACGCGATGGTAGTGGCAATCAGGATTACTTGGGATGTGTGTTTTTCTTCTATTTATAAAGAATGAATCACTATAATCCTTTGGCTCCTATCTTGGGCCCAACCCAAAATAACTCCTAAATAGTTATATTTAGTTAAAGTGTTTTAATTAAATACAAATTATTAATTAAATGAAATCATATTTAATTCAATTATTTTTCAACACTCATTTATTTAATCAAATTTAACTAAATAAATTATAAATATGATAATGTATTAAGTCATATTTAATATATTACCATGTAATTAAATTAAATCTTATTTAATTTAATCATTTGTTATGCAATCAGTACTTTATGCTTGTGACACTTATAAGTTATCACTGAAATATTAATAATGTTAAATATTATATATAGTTTATATAATATAAAATATTATAAACAATGATTGACATCTTGCAATGCATTATTGCTACCCAAATCATGAGAAAATCGTTGATATGATTTAAACCTTACCGCAACCACTATTTATTGTGCAGTAATTGTCCTTTCGTCGAAATGTTTAATTGAACGCAAGTTACAATGTTCAATTCTTTATTTCTTGACCCCAGAGTGGACGTGTAAAACCAATGGATCCAATATCACATATTAGTTCATTCTAGCATGATCATGCATTTTCACGGTGTCACTTTATTGATAGGTCCAAGACATAACTTATGTTGTGTAGGAGGGACATATATTATCTACGTCACTCACACCCCTCCACATGGTTTATTGCAAGTCTAATAACCACCTTTATGATTGTTTTGGCCTTAAAGATTACAATTCCCTTGTAGCGATCGTTGTGACTTCTAATCAAATGACTACTCACTATGTTTACATGAAAATCGCTAATGACACCTACACAATAATTATGTAGCATTCCCATGGTGGGTCAAACCAATATAAATATTATCCCTAATAATAGCATTTTTAATGTTCAATAAGGTCTCACGATCAACTCACACTTGATGTTCCATTGAACGAACTATCTATTCTAACGATTTTATTATATTATACGATTAATAACATAATAAACGATTTCTTGTGCATATATCTAAAATTAGATATATGAATTAAATCTATGATACGAATAATAATCTATGTAAAATAGATTAGAGATAGGGATTATGCTAACACAAATGGTTATGAATATGATGAGTGTTCTTAGTTATTTGGAAGAAAGGAAAGTTTTGTGGTGACTAGGATTCTAAAAATCGTGCAGGGTTTGGTGACAAGTGGCTAAAAATCTTACTTAAATCTATATAGTCTCATAAAACTCATCATCTTGTGGTGATGTCATTGCGTCAAAAGTTGACGCAATACTTGATATTCTCAAGCAACACATCCTTTGTACGATGAAGTTACCCATCGCACGATAAAATAAAATAGAGAATTTGAGGTCTAATTATATTGCATCGCACAACAAGGAGAAGGGCTTCACCATGTGGGGTCGTTAAAAAATGTTTGATTAATTATCTTCTTTCCCTAATCCATAACAACTTCATAATTCGATTAAATACCCAATGTTCGACCCCTTAATCCAACACATCACATAATACAAACACATCATAATCATTTTAGGCCCCTTAATCCAACACATCACATAATACCCCTTAATGCAAACATAATTACAAAAAAGTTTTACGAAAAAACAATGTTACAATCTATATGCATGTTTTTCAATCATTTTAGGCAATCTTTCTTTAGTCCCCATGTCTTGTGAATTTTCGAGAAGAATACAATTGTACCAACAAAATCAACCTATACAAACCAACAACATAATTTATGCTTTAAGTCTAAATTTGACATTTAGTCAAAAAAATCTAAGTTGACACACATCAACATTAACTAAGCTTAGGAAACTATGCATTACATTAGATTTATATAGTTATTCATCTTAATAACTCATGAATTCATTATCAAATTAATTTTTTATATTATATATATAAATAAACTCTACAAATATTATAGAATTTTCAAACAATTTGATATTGTATTAAATAATTTCAGTTGAAGGTAATTGACATAAGATTATACAATTAGTAGTTTTATATGATATCGTCAATATAATATAACAATAATAACATTCAATTGAGTTGATGAAATGGATTGTTTATAATAAATTATTAAGTGAGTTACTCTTAAATTAACTTTATCTTTCTTATATTTTATATATTTTAGAATTAAATAAATTTTTAATCTTTATAAAATTTAAAAAATTTGTTTTTAATCCTTATAAAAAAATCACAATTTTTAATCATTAGAAAATCATCTTGTAGGTAGTTTTAGTATTTGATGGAATATTAACGTATATTTTTGAATAATTTTGTGTAAACATGTTTACAGCACAATATAAAATTTATCTACAAAAACTAAACTCTAAAGTCGATTTTTATATCCATATTTTCATTACTTTTATCTTAAACTTAGAGATTCATTTGAAGTTCAAATTTTTTAAAATTTTGTTGATGAATTTTTAATAATGTTCTAAATATACTTGCAAAAAATCATTTAAAAATTGAAATACAATCAAACGGTTTTTGTTTCAACTAGAACTAAAACTAATTGCAAAATAATTTTATAACGACAATTAAATCCTTAAATTTATATTGTGCGAACAATAACTACTTTCAAGTCATTATATCATACTATATATTTATGACACTTGTTGATAGTCAAAAGTTATTTGATAGGAACTATTTTATAAAATTGTTACAATTATTTATTAATTAATTATTTTTTTAATTTATGTCAAATAACTTTAAATGATATTTATTTTAGAATAGATGAGTATTTATCGTATAAATGAATAGATTGATTGCTGTACTAATAATTTGTTTTGTCCTTCAAACTTTTATTTGGCCGTACCATATATTTTCATTCGAATGTCATCCAAGTAATTCGAAACTAGACATAAAATATATACATATCGACTAAAGAATAATGTTATTTATTTTGATTTTTTATAACTTCTCTCTCCCAAATATTTTATTTCAAATGAGTCAACTATAAAATATAAATACATATCTTAACGAAAATTTGAATATAAATTCATGACATTATAAGAGCTTAACTATTTCTGTTAGACTCATCTCTTATTCGTAAGACTAATGTTATTTTAATGCAATCATTATTTTATAAAATGATAAAAACTATTTCAATTCAAATTCGAATTCAAATTCTCTACGATATTTAAATTGAATTCGTTAAGCATTTAAAGTCAAGGGAATGAATTAATAGTTGGAACTTCAATTTTTATTTTATCATAATAGTTAGAAACTTTTCAAACATCTACTGTAAGGATTAAAACTGAAAATAATATGATATTTGTAAAGATTAAAAATTGAAAAAAAAATTATAAGTATTAAAAATAAAATACATTAATTAATTTTATAGGAGCTAAAAATTTATTTAACCTTATTTTTAAATTCTAATTTGATTTTTTCAAAATATAATTTCTTAGAACATAACTGTTGGAACCAAGTTGGTTTTTGCAATTAAAGTTTTGATGTTAACAAATGTATTTTATGAAAATTGTATTTTGACTTGGAAGGAAAAATTAGAGTCTATGCAAAATCAAAGGATGACACCACAAGAGGATACACCAGAGGATGACGTCACCAGAAGATAAAAATGTCACCAGAGGAAACATCCAAAGGATACCAGAGGAAACATCCAGAAGATACCAGAGGATACCACAGAAGATGTCACCACCAGAGGATACAAGAAGATACCTCCAGAGGATACCAAAGGATGTCATCAAAGGCAAGCATCAATCAGAGGATATCATCAAAGCAAAGGAAAAAAAACATCATCAGAGGATATCTTTCTTGGCCCAGATCAGAAGGAAGCAGAGTTCAGAAGGAGACTTGGTCCAGACCAGAAGGAAGCTTGTTAGAGGGAGACTTGTTCTAGACCAGAATGAAACATAAGTCAGACATGGTCAAGACATAGTCCTGACCAGAAGATAGCATGGTCGTGAACCAAATCAGATAAGACTAGATTAAAATTCGAAGAAGACTTGATTAAATTTTGATAGAAATTTGATCAAAGCATTAAGGGGATTTGATTCAAAAAAAATCACTGAAGACTTGAAGAAATTCGAATGCAATCTGAAGCTTAAAAAGATATGGTTTGAAATTAAAAGAAACAAGATTGGTCAATAGAATTTTCAAGTGCAATCTGAAGTTAAAAAGATACATTTTTAATTTAAGTGAAACATGATTGGCCAACAGAATTTTCAAAGGAAATCTAAGCAAGATCTATCTCGAATTTAAGCATGGACAAAGCACAAATTTCAGCTATAAAAGAAGGCTCCAGGCAGCAGTAAGATGCATAAAAAATACAAGAACTCAAGCTTCATATTCAACACAATCGAGAGTTCAAAAGAGAGAATCACTTAAGTGCAAAAGCAATATTTTCTAAGTGTTTTCGAGAAAGAAATTCAGTGCAACAATCAGCTTTCTAGAAGCAACAAAAGAGTGCAAGAATCAGTGCAGCAATCAACTTTCCATAAGCAAATTTGCAGTGTTCCAAAGCCTTGTAATCTAACACGATAGGGGTGCAGATTCGTTCTTCAATCTGGGGTTGTCATATTGGTTGGAGAATACTTGACTTGTTGAGTCAAGGTGTTGTTTTCGATGCTCAAAAGTCTGGGGTTTGTCAGACTATTTGGGAAGACTGACTTGGAGGGTCAGATGTTGTAATTCAAAGGTGTTGAATTAGTGGATTAAACCTTCAGGGTGAAGGGACTGAATGTAGCCAAGTTAATGGTGAACCAGGATAAATCGTTGTGTTCTTATGTTGTTATTTTCCGCTGCTAAGGTTGATTATTTGTTCATCATGTAAATCACATCAGCATTCAACAAAACAGCAAAAAGATTCAGAGTTTGGCAAACACAATTCAACTCCCCTTCTCGTGTTTGCACCTTCAATTGGCATCAGAGCTCGGTCTCAAGACTGAGCACTTTACAGTGTTTGAGGAAAGATCCAAGGTTCAATATGTCTGGAATCAATGAAGAAGCTGTTGGAAGAAACATCAACAGACCACCTATGTTTGATGGGGAACGGTTTGAGTACTGGAATGACATGTTGAAGAGTTTCTTTTTTTCATAAGATCCCGATCTTTGGGACATGGTGGAAGATGGCTATACTACTCCAAAAGATGCTAATGGTGTTAAAATTTCCAAGAGAGATATGGATGCTGACCAGAAGAAGATGTTCAAGTTACATTACAAATCCAGAACATTCATGATCAATGCAATCACATTCAAGGAGTTCGACAAATGCACTAACAAAGAAACAGCAAAGAGCATCTATGATAGTCTGGTGCTAACTTTCGAAGGCAGCAAGCAAGTTCAAGAAGGAAAGGCCAACATTTTGTTGGAACCAAGTTGGTTCTAAGTACTTAGGATTTTGATGTTTACAAAAGCACTCCATGTAATCTTATTTTGTACCTTGAATTATTACATTAAATACAACCAGAAAATGAAGTTTACAGAGGCAGAAGATGCATCTAGAATGCATCCTGGAATTACCAGAAGATACTCTAGGATCACCAGAAGATATCTTTGCTTGCCCAGATCAGAAGGAAGCAATGTCAGAAGAAGACATGGACCATACCAGAGGAAAGCCTGCCAGAGGGAGAGTTTGTCCAGACCAAGAGGAATCAAATATCAGATTTATTCCATAAGTTATTCTGACCAGAAGATGGCCTGGCAGTGAGAAATTAAGACAGCCCAGACTTGTTCCAAACTCAACCAGAAGATAAGTTAATGAGTCCAGAACAAGAGAATCAATCCAGATTTGACCCAGATCAGAAGATAACATGGTTCAGGGTATGAAACTAAGTCCAGACCAGAAGAAATGATTTCCAAAATTGATCCAGACCTGATCCAAAATCAAAGGTAAAATTTCCAGACTGAAATATCACTTGTCCAGATTTAATTTCAGTTTAATCCAGACCAAGTCTAGAAGTGGTCCAGATCAGAGGGAAGATTTCCATATCAATGGTTCAGTTTTATTTATTTGACCCAGTGTTGGCCGAGATCAGAAGATCAGACCATTGCTCAATGTTGGCCGAAATCAGAGGGTCAGGATGTGTGGTCCAGCAATGGTCGAGATCAGAGGATTGTAGCATATCAGGTGCAAGTCCAGGATGGCCGAAATCAGAAGATCAAAGGGTTAGGAAGTGTGGTCCAGGGATGGCCGAAATCAGAGGATCACAGCATATCAATTAGTTTGGTCCAAATGTGGACTAGCGCAGAAGAATCCAATGGTCCAGATTTAATCAGGAGGATTAACGGTGGAGATTTTAATTTATTTTAATCAAAGTATTAAAAAAATTTGTTACAAAAATAAAAGTGAGGTATTGTGGAATTCAGGAGCTGTGGCGGGAAGCAACTAAAGTTTTGATTGGCCAGTTATTTTTTGAAAGAAATCTGAAGCTTAAAAAAGATATGTTTTTTATTTAAATGAAGCCCAATTGGTCAAGTTATTTTTGCAAGAGAATCCAGCAGGATTCAACTTGAAATTAAGCTTGGAAGAGGCCCAAATCTGCATCTATAAAAGGAGGCTCAAGGCAGAATGCTTTGCATCGAAAATCACAAAAGAGTCATACACTTCCAAAGCAAACACCAAAGTTTTCAATGAGGTTAATTGTGAGTTCCAGCTTTCAAGAAGCAAGCACTCGTGTTATTTTCTTTCCCTTGTGTTAGATCTAACTTGTTGAAGTAGAGTCTACCATCTGAGGGAGTCAGAAGGGGTAGCAGATTACTTAGCAATTAGATTCAAGGTGTTGTAATTCCTTCTACAATCTGGGGCTGTCAGATTGGCAGGAGAAGACTTGACTTGGGAAGTCAAGGTGCTATATTCCTCAAGAGTCTAGGATTGTTAGACTGTTTGAGAAGACCGACTTGGAGGGTCAGTAGAACGGTTGTAATTCAAGGTTTGAATTAGTGAAATCCTTCAAGGTGAAGGGACTGGACGTAGCCTCGTTAACGGTGAACCAGTATATAATTTATGTGTTTTAATTTTTACTTTATATCCGCTGCTAACTTTGTTTTTATTCATACATCAAGTTTTGTTTTAAAAGTGTAAAAACAGGAAAAGTATTCAAATTAGTCAAACACAATTCAACCCCCCTTCTCGTGTTTGCACCTTCACATTCTAGTCGAGAAATACGAGCTGTTCAAGATGGAAGAATATGAAGACATTGAAGCAATGTTTTCCAGAATTTAGACTCTAGTGTCAGGATTAAGAGTACTCAAGAAGAGCTATACCACTGCTGACAACGTGAAGAAAATTCTTAGAAGTCTGTCAACCAAGTGGAGACCAAAGGTCACTGCCATTCAGGAAGCTAAGGATTTGGACACTTTGAAGCTGGAAGAATTAATCAGCTCCCTCAAGTCACATGAAATAGAGATGGAAGAAGATGAACCTAAGAAGAAGAATAAAACCCTTGCCTTAAAGTCCAAACAGAAGAAAGTTCTAAAAGCAGAAGCAGAAGCAGAAACAGAGTCAGAAGATAGTGATTCTGAGGACCAGAATCAGAAACCAGAAGAAGTAGAAGACATTGCCTTCATAACCAAAAAGGTTCTGAAGATGTGGCAAAACAGAAGGAAGAGGTTTCCCCAGAGGTATTCCAAGCACTCTAACAGAGGAAAGGATGAACAAGACAAGAAGAGCATCATTTGCTATGGATGCAATGAACCTGGGCACATCAAGTCTGAATGTAAAAATCTGGAGAAAGGGAAAAATCAGAAGAAAGACTCCAGACCCAATAAGAAGAGTCTGATGGCTACATGGGATGATTCTGATGAATCTTCTGAAGATGAAGAAGCAGAATTAGCCATGATGGCTCACATAAATTCTGCCTCTGGATCCAACTCTAGAAGTAAATCAGAAGAAGCAGAATTGGCTCTGATGACACACATTCGTTCTTCCTCTAGATACGATACTGATGCTGACTCTGGAAGAGAATCAGAAGATGAAGAAGCAAAATTGGCTTTGATGGCTTACACCAGCTCTGCCTCTGGATCCAACCCAGACTCTAATTCTGGAAGTGAATCAGAAGCAAAACTGGCTCTGATTACTCACACAAGCGCTGCCTCTGGATCCGATACAGAATCTGATTCTGGAAGTGAATCACTAGAAGATGAAAAAGAGGTATTTTCTAAACTTACTCGATCTGATTTAATTACTACAATGAATGATATTTTAACTATCAATAACAAACTATCTTTAAAACTGAAAACACTTAAGGAAGAAAATAAAACTCTAACAAAAGAAATTGATGTTTTAAAGAATCAAAATGCAGAATGTAAAACAGAAAATGCAATTCTTAAAATTGATATTGCTGAGCTTAAGTCTGAAAACCTAACTCTAAAAAGTAATCTTTGTTCAACATTAAGTAATAATATTGTATGTAATTCTGATATGCATGAACAAGTTTTACAAGATTTTATTGTTAATGGTATGGAAAGAAGCAAATATGTTTCTATAATCTATGGAGTTAGTAACAATGGTAAAAGAGGCATAAGATTTGATGAAACTGTAGCTATAACTAAACCTATTTCCTCTAATGTTTTGTGTGTTGTTTGTACTCAGAAAGGTCACTCAAAATTGTCTTGTCCCATGATAAAATCAAGGAGAGACTAGAAATCTTTCAAGACTAACAAACTTGGACCCAACCAGATTTGGGTACCTAAAGACAAAATTATCTTTGTTGCAGATGTCCTCAGCAATCAAGTTGAAACATCAGTCATGGTACCTGGACAGTGGATGCTCGCGACATATGACAGGAGAAAAGTCTATGTTCCAAGAACTAACTTTGAGCAAATGAGGGACAGTGGCTTTTGGAGGAAAGCAAAAAGGCCAAATCATTGGTCGAGGCACGATTGGTAATGGTACTTCTTCCTCTATTAAAGATGTACTACTAGTTAAAGGTCTTAGGCATAATTTATTAAGTATTAGTCAATTAAGTGATAGAAATTATGATATTATATTTAATCAAAAAATATGCAAAACAATTAGTCAAAAGTATGGATTAGTACTCTTCACAGGTTATATGCAAAACAATATTTTCAAGATAAATCTGTTTAGTCTAGAGAAACAACAGGTTAAGTGTCTAGTATCAGTAAATGAAGAAAAATTAATTTGGCATAAAAGATTAGGTCATGTTAACCTTAGATTAGTTTCAAAACTAAATAAACTTCAACTAGTGAGAGGTCTACCTAAGTTAAGCTACAAAACTAAAATTATGTGTGAAGCTTGTCAAAAGGGAAAACAAAACAAAAAATTCTTTCAATCCTAAAAACTCAATATCTACCTCAAAGCCCCTTGAGCTATTACACATAGATCTATTTGGGCCAGTAAAAACAACATCTCTAAGTGGAAAGAAATATGGGTTTGTTATTGTAGATGAATACACTAGTTGGGCATGGGTAAAATTTTTAAGAAGTAAGGATGAATCCCACAAAGTGTTTACCACTTTTTACAAACAAATAATGAATGAAAAAAGTCTTAAAATTATAACAATCAGAAGTGATCATGGAGGAGAATTTGAGAACTAATTCTTTGAAAATTTCTGTGATGGGAATGGAATCTCTCACAACTTTTCTTCTCGTAGAACACCCCAACAAAATGGAGTTGTAGAAAGAAAAAATAGATCACTCCAAGAAATGGCCAGAACAATGCTAAATGATATGAATATTGCAAAACACTTTTGGGCAGAAGCAATTAATACCGCATGTTATATTCAAAATAGAGTCTATATTAGATCCATATTGAATAAAACACCATATGAACTGTGGAAAGGTAAAAAGCCTAACATCTCTTATTTTAAACAATTTGGTTGTACTTGTTATATGTTACACACTAAAGATAATCTTTGAAAATTTGATTCTTGATCTCAAAAGTGTACCTTCATTGGTTACTCTGAAAGATCCAAAGCATATAGAGTGTTTAAGAGGGAAACAAATATTGTAGAGGAATCCATACATGTTAAATTTGATGACAAACAACTTGACCTTGAAAAGTCAAAGCAAGATGATGATATTGCAGGTTTACCAGAACCAAAGGAAGATGATGCAGACAAACCAAGAGAACTTGAAAAAGTGGAGGATGAAAGCAAAACAGAAGAACCCGACAAATCTTCAAAGGATGAATATGAAGATAAGTCAGAAGGAAGATGTGGATGGAAGTACAAGTCTTCACATCCCGAAACTCAAATCATTGGGAGTGCAAGTGATCCCTTAAGGACAAGATCATCACTTAAAGAAACCAGTTTGTTTGGCTTACTCTCATCTATTGAGCCTACTTCTGTTGATGAAGCACTAAGGGAAGATTGATTTGTTGCTCTGCAAGAGGAGTTAAATGAATTTGAAAGGAATGATGTTTGGGATCTAGTTCCAAGACCAGAAAAGAACATTTTTGGAACCAAGTGGGTCTTCAGAAACAAGCTGAATGAAAAAGAAGAAGTTGTAAGAAACAAGACACGACTTGTTGCACAAGGCTACAGTCAGCAAGAAGGTATTGACTGCACTGAGACTTTTGCTCCAGTGGCCAGGTTAGAAGCTATTCGTATCCTACTTTCCTTTGCTGCTAATAATAACATGTCATTATTTCAAATGGATGTTAAAAGCGCATTTTTAAATGGTTATATAAGTGACGAAGTCTATGTTAAACAACCCCTAGGTTTTGAAAGTTCTGAATTTCCAAACTATGTTTTTAAACTTAAAAAATCTTTGTATGGTTTAAAACAAGCACCTAGGGCATGGTATGATAGACTTAGTAACTTCTTACTTAAAAATGACTTTGAAAGAGGACAAGTAGACAATACTCTTTTTAGAAAATCAATAAAAGATGATATTCTGATTATTCAAGTTTATGTTGATGATATTATCTTTGGATCTACTAATGGCACTCTCTGCCAAGAATTTTCTAAATTGATGCAGCAGGAATTTCAAATGAGCATGATGGTAGAACTTAAGTTCTTCTTAGGAATACAAATTCAACAAAGTCAAAAAGGTATATACATTCATCAATCTAAATATACAAAAGAGCTTCTCAAGAAGTTTAAGATGAGTGACTTCAAACCTATGGCTACCCCAATGCACCCTACCTGCTCATTTGAAAAGGATGACTCAGGCCAAAAAGTTGGATCCTAGGGATCCCATTTAACTGCCCCATGTGCACGATTTCAATCTGACCCTAGGGAATCCCATTTAATTGCCGTTAAGAGAATCCTTATATACCTAAAAGGCACTGCCAAGCTCACCTTGTTCTACAAGAAAACTCCTACATACAAACTGAGTGGATATTGTGACTCTGATTATGCTGGAGACAAACTTGAGAGAAAGATAACAAGTGGAAACTGCACATTCTTGGGAAATAATTTAATATCCTGGTCAAGCAAGAGACAAAGCACTATTGCCATGTCAACAGCAGAAGCTGAATACATTTCAGCAGCCGGATGCAGTTTTCAACTCATTTGGATGAAACATCAGCTAGAAGACTACAACATCATGGAAACCAACATCCCTTTATACTGTGACAATACTTCAGCCATCAACCTAACCAAAAACCCTATCCTACATTCTAAAGCTAAACACATAGAGATCAAACACCACTTCATCAGAGATTATGTTCAAAAAGGGGTACTTAACATTCAATTTGTAGACACTGACAATCAATGGGCTGACATATTCACCAAACCATTACCTGAAGATAGGTTTGACTTCATCAAGAAAAACCTCAACCTTACCTTCATCTCTGACTAGTAGCTTAGTAAGTTTTTATCTTAATCTAGTTTATTGTTATATGTATTATTTTCTTGTACTTTTATTATTATAAAAAAAAGGTCAGAAGATGAAAAAAAAAATCAGAGGATTTCCTTTCTTCCTTCAAACCTTTTTGTCTGATGACAAAGGGGGAAAAGATGTATTTGATAAAGAATCTGGGGCATTAGACTTAGGGGGAGAAAATTTCAAAGTAAAGCTAAGTCTTAGGGGGAGTCAAAGTCAAAAGAAAGAAAAATAGTTATAAAAAATACAAAGTTTTGTCATCATCAAAAGGGGGGAGATTGTTGGAACTAAGTTGGTTCTTGCAATTAAAGTTTTGATGTTAACAAATGTATTTTATGAATATCATATTTTGACTTAGAAGGAAAAGTCAGAGGTTGTGCAAAACCTGAGGATGACACCACCAGAAGATAAAAATGTCACCAGAGAAAACATCCAAAGGATACTAGAGGAAACATCTAGAAGATACCAGAGGATACATCTAGAGGATGTCACCAGAGGATACCAGAAGATACCTCTAGAGGATATCAGAGGATGTCATCAAAGGCAAGCATCAATCAGAAGATATCATCAAAGGGAAGGAAAAATAACATCATCAGATGATACCTTTCTTGGCCCAGATTAGAAGGAAGCAGAGTCTAGAAGGAGACGTGGTCCAGACCAGAAGTAAGCTTGTCAAAGGGAGACTTGTTCCATACCAGAAGGAAACAGAAGTCAGACTTGGTCCAGACTTAGTCCTGACTAGAAGATAGCATGGTCGTGAACATAAGACTCAGTCTAGACTTGTTCCAGAGTTATTCCAGACTTGGTTCAGACTTAATCCAGACCAGAAGATAGCATGGTCCAGAACAAAAGACTTGGTCCAGACCAGAAGATAGCATGGTCCAGAACATAAAACTTGGTCCAAAGTTGGTCGAGATCAGAGGATCACAGAATGGTACAGATCAGATCACATGGTCTAGAGTTGGTTGAAATTAGAGGATCACATAATGGTACATATCAGATTACATGGTCCAGAGTTGGTCGAGATCAGAAGATCATACGGTCCAGAATTTAAATCATGATGCAAATCAGATAAGACTTGATTAAAATTCGAAGAAGACTTGATTAAATTTTGATAGAAATTTGATCAAAGTATTAAGGGGATTTGATTCAAAAATATCACTAAAGATTTGAAGAAATTCGAATGCAATCTGAAGCTTAAAAAGATATGGTTTGAAATTAAAAGAAACAAGATTGGTCAACAGAATTTTCAAGTGCAATCTAAAGTTAAAAAGATACGTTTTTAATTTAAGTGAAACATGATTGGCCAACATAATTTTCAGAGGAAATCTAAGCAAGATCTATCTCGAATTTAAGCTTGGACAAAGCCCAAATTTCAGCTATAAAAGAAGGCTCCAGGCAGCAGTAATATGCATCGAAAATACAAGAACTCAAACTTCATATTCAACATAATCCGAGAGTTCAAAACAGAGAATCACTTGAGTGCAAAAGCAATATTTTCTAAGTGTTTTCGAGAGAGAAATTCAGTGCAACAATCATCTTTTCAGAAGCAACAAAAGAGTGCAAGAATCAGCACTGCAATCAGCTTTCCATAAGCAACTTTGCAGTGTTCCAAACCCTTGTAATCTAACCCGATAGTGGTGCAGATTCCTTCTACAATCTGGGGTTGTCAGATTGGTAGGAGAAGACTTGACTTGCAGAGTCAAGGTGTTGTTTTCGTTCCTCAAAAGTCTGGGGTTGTCAGACTGTTTGGGAAGACTGACTTGGAGGATCAGGTGTTGAATTAGTGGATTAAAGCATTCAGGATGAAGGGACTGGATATAGCCAAGTTAATGGTGAACCAGGATAAATCGTTGTGTTCTTATGCTGTTATTTTCTGCTGCTAAGTCTGATTATTTATTCGAGGCTGGGTATAACCTCAACAAACTTTGGACAAGGATGTCCGACTCTAACAGCTTCCTCAAATGCAGAACAACCTATCTGCGAGATGAGTTCATTGTTAGGGTCAAAACAATACCTCGTCCAAGGAAACCACAACGCGCCTAACCAATTAGCTTGTTGACGCCCACGGAACTTATTCCGAGACTCAGCAAGTTGAAACCTTGAATGGATTTCAAAGGGGAAGGCTCGGAAGACAGATGGAGCTCCTTTCTTACGACGAGAGCCCTTCCATCGGATAGGCTTCATCTTGGATGGTGTGGCCTTCTAGGTCGGATCCCAAGTCATTCCTTGTAGCAAAGGAATACTAGAGATAGACGGAACATACCTTTGCAGTAATTCTTTAAAAAGAAAAAAAGAATTCGCTGCATCGGTAGCCAAGGCCTTCACATTAGAAGGGGGAGTAGAGATAGAAGAGAAAGTTGATCTATCCACTTTCTTAGCCAATTAAAAAATGTTTGCTATAGTAAAGAAAGATACAAACTACTATATCTGCTCGATCATCACGCCTACGGATCATCTTACGGATCAAGTAAATCACATCAACATTCAACAAAACAGCAAAAAGATTCAAAGTTTGACAAACATAATTCAACCCCCCTTTTCGTGTTTGCACCTTCAATAACAAGACATTATCCTTTACTTATATTTATTTTAGTGCTATGAAGTATGTGTCTTTTAAAATGATAAAATATTTGTATCGAATATTTAGTACATACTCGTACTCTTACTATACTCGTAAGTATTTTATTTTTTATATTGTGGAAATTGATGATTTTCTTATATAGTAATATATATTATTCACTAGACAAACTAGAGTTTTTAATACAGAGTGTAAATATGTGAAAGTTGTTTAATGGGTCATGACAATAACTGCACTATTGTCGCCACCATTATTGTGTGTGTTGTTTTTTTATTTACAATGTTTGTTATTGTTGCTGCCAACTTTT
This sequence comes from Cicer cuneatum, assembly GCA_037974295.1. Classification (NCBI taxonomy): domain Eukaryota; kingdom Viridiplantae; phylum Streptophyta; class Magnoliopsida; order Fabales; family Fabaceae; genus Cicer; species Cicer cuneatum. Next base: position 60,206,167 of record JBBPBO010000005.1, on the reverse strand, counting down.
AGGTCAGTTTCTCTAATTTTCAATTTTAGATTTTTTTCTTAATTTCATTCTTGCACATTGATTACATCCATGAAATAAGGAAAAAAAGAAAAGTTATGTTAGCATGTTTTATGTTGTTGTTGCATTTGATACATTTTTTTGTATTTAGCTTGCAATCTATTTTTTGTAATTTATGATATTACCATGTCAAGTTCATAGGTGTGGGATAAGAATACAATCACTAAAGTTGAAGTACAAAGTGATAAAATTTAGAAGTAACTTCAAATGGGTTTATGTTGAAGAAGATTCATCGTTTTTCTATCCTGCAATAATAAGTTGTACGAGGAAAAATGTAAATTTGCACTAGTGAAGTGACCAATTTCATGGATAAAAAGTATTGGTATTTTTCTTTTGAATGATAATCAAATTAGTTACTTTCATTCTTTCAACTTTTGGAGTTTTAGAGAATTATGATATGTGTTTATGGTTCCATACTAACCATGTTACTTTGAAATTTCTTTTTGACATAGGATAACGAGGAGGATGTTATTGTCATGGTCAACTATGAGTCTTCACAATGTTAGGTGATATATAATATATATACAACTTATTAGTAATTTAATTATTACTCTAACTAAACATAAGGTATTTCTTTATTTAAATTCTTTGGCATCTTACAACATTTACATGTTTTCGATAATCTATCTATCTTTTTATGCATTTTGTAGTTGATAACATAGAATATACAACACTATCATGCTACTTTGATAGCCTAACCATCCTAAAAACAATGACATTTTCCTCTATTTTAACTTAGTTCTATATCTTGATGTTTTTAGAATGTGGAGTTGGTCATCATGTCTTTAATTGTGTAATCCTTATGTGTTTGTTTGGTTAAATGATTTTTAAACGTGGTGCAGACTTTACATATGTGTGATGACAAAGAAAAGAGATGAGAAGTTATAAAGTATTAGTCTGACATAAGTTGAAGAGTGAGAGTTTTTTCAACCTTAAAAGTGGTGTATGTTGATTTTTTGTGACATAGACGGACTGATATTATTATGTTCTATTATAAAATTTAGTAGATATATAGTGTCTATTATTTAAGCGGTGTATTTTGAATTTATTTACTCTAATTTCTATACATATATAGGGGTTTTTATACTCTATTTTCTAAATGGATTTTGTATAAAATTATGAAATTTTGGTTGGTATTAAATTTTAGTTATGCATATATATAAAAGGAGGAAAACAATTTTTTTTTATAAAGAAATACTTTTTAAGTCGATTAAGGTTTAACTTAACAACGAATAATATTTTAAATTGTTTGTTTTTAAATTTGACGTAGAACCAACTTAACAAGTCATTTTTAACTGAATTAAAAAGCTATTTTTGCACCAGTGATTATTTGTATATTTGAGTTAATTTATTATTTACACAAATACAATTTTTGACTTTTTAAATTTTTATTATTATTTTATATAGTAAATTAAATAATTTAATTTTGTTAATTAAATTATATAAAAAAAATGTTGTATTTCGTGTGTATGCAATATGCACCGTAGGTTGAGTGCTGCCTACATGAGAGTTTGGTCCTCACGCTCCAACGAGATCTCTCATTAACGTCCGTGGGAGTGGGACCCTTCACCATATATCATCAATTTAGCTAGCACATCCATGGAGGTTGAAAAACACCGTCTCATGTTTTGCCTTGATTGGGACATCATGTGTTTTTGGTAGGCTGAGTCAATGCCCCCCCAATCATACTCTCACTCCAACTTGACTCATATTACTCTCTTCATTACACATGTCTCCAGCAATAAATCATTTCGTTTGTTCAAAAAATGTGTCCCAAAATAAATACTCCCTGTCTCATGTCACTTTGAAAAAAACCTTTAAAATAAATGTCATTTTTAATTATTGTATTTTAAATATAAGTGGTAAAATTTTAAAAATTTATTGTGAGATAGAGAAATAAGATTTATTTTATATCTCCTGAATTAATTAAGTTTTATATCAATTAAATTATATTGTATAAAATATACACTGATACATAAAAAGTTAAAATGCAACAATTAAAATTTAGTATACAAATATATATGGAACATATATTTATCATTTAAAATATTATCTTTCACAAATCACTTCATTACAAGATAAATGAAAATTTGATTTTTTTAGTGGTTTTTCCTTAATATTTTATAGATAAAATTGTGAGGAAATTTATAATATACTATTCAAAAAATTATTTTACAAATTATAAATATGACAAATGTTTGTCACTTAAATGTTAGGAGTTAAATCGGCTTTAAGCTTCTCCTCTTCTTCATTCACCGAAAATGAGTGATTTTGGCTCATTTTTTACCTGGAATCTTCGTGTGATTCTTTTTTTCTATTTTAATCTAAAAAAGTTATTTTGACACAAACTAAGTTTTTCTTTTGTATTTTTGTTGTTGTGATTTTCGTCGTTGCAAATCTATGTTGTTGGATCGTATTGTCCAATGTTTGTTTGATTTCTCATCTTTTTGCAGTATTCTTTTAATTTAGATTGACATATTAACTTCGATCAATTATTGATTCAACCAATGACTCGTCAACGTTGCATATCCAAAAACATGAGTATTTTGATTACTTTGATTTTGTCACATTATCTGTTGGCATTGTGCCGTTTTATACTAGTAACTTAGATGTTGCAAATATGTTCGCAGATTCTTCATTTTTATTTTTAGCGATGTTGAAATTGTGTTTATATCTAATGTAGTCTATCAATAAGAACGAATGATTTTTTTTTTTTTATAAAAAAAGTATCTATCACTTAAGCATCAAATAAGAATTCTTTTATTGAAATTTGAGCAAGACACAAAATAATAGTGATCACAAAATTTAGTATGCAACAATAGTTAAAACACAATAATTTAGTATACAAATATATTATATATATATATATATATATTAACATATATTTATTATTGATTAAATAATTAAAATATTATCTTTTGCAAATCAATTCATTGCAAGATAAATGAAAATTTAATTTTTAGTGTGTTTCTTTAATATTTTATACATAAAATTGTTAGAAAAATTTAGAGTACGGTATTTAAAAATTATTTTACAAATTATAAATATGACAAATAAGCATCAAATAATTTATTTTTATTGAAACTTGAGCAAAACACAATAAGTGATTGCAGTATTTAATATGTATTGATAAAAATAGTTTATTCTTTATAAGTTGGTTTATTACGTATAAGTTGTTTTATTACTTATAATTTTAAAGATAATTTCAGACATTAATTCATATTTAATTTTTTCTTCTATATTTTTAAATTAAATATGTTATCTAAACTATTTTTATATTTGTATATTGTCTATCTTTAAACAAACAATTTTTTATGTTACTTTGTGTATCTGCACGGCCACGGATATTTTGTTAATTACTTACAATGAGAAAGGTTTTGTTTTGTTTTTTTATGGCATAAAATCTCAAAAGATACAGTGATTTGTATAGGGATAGGTGGGGCATGGTTGCTGCATTTTGCTTTATCACTTGTCGTTTTGCGGTGCCCCACAAATAAATAAAATAAAAGTATTAATTTATGAAATTTATAACTTTATTTTAAAAGTTGACAGTTTTGGTTTATCTAACATATATGTCTCATAATTTTTTTATATTTATCGATGACAAATATTTGTCCCAAATTTTTCATAATTATTTTATATTTATCAACGATAAATATTTATTCTTTGTAGTTTTTTTTTAATATTTATCAGTGACAAATATTTATCTCATATTTGTTTGTATTTTATTGGTGATAAATGTTTGTCCTGTGTTTTTTTTTATTTATTACTGGGAAATATTTGTCCCTTGCAATTTTCATGTGTCAATGACAAATATTTTTTCAGTGTTTTTTTTTAATATTTATTATTACCAAATATGAGTCATGTATTTTTTATGCATCAAAAAACATATATTTATCTTGTGTTTTATTGTATTTATTAGTGATAAAATATTTATCTTGTGTTTTTTAAATGTATTAGTAATAAATATTTATTCCGTATTTCTTTATAATTATCAATGACAAATATATATTATGTATGTTTAATGTATCAATGACATATATTTATAATGTGTTACTTTATAGTTATCAATTATAAATATTTATAACATATTTATTTATATTTAACAGTGATTAATATTTATCCCATGTTTTTTTTTTATATTTATCATTGACAAATATGTCTCTCATATTTTTGTATGTATCAATAAAATATATTTGTATCATTTTTTTATATTGATG
>JBBPBO010000005.1:59988686-60201831 GCA_037974295.1 Cicer cuneatum | reverse complement strand
TATTTGTGCTCTATATTTTTATATTTTAGCGGTTACAAATATTTTTTCCGTGTTTTTTATATTTATCAATAAAAAATATTTGTCCCGTGTTGTTTTTAAACATCAATGACAAAAAAAAAATAAAAAATTCTGTGAGTTTTTAATATATATAAGTATCAAATATGTGTCCAATTTTATTTATTTATCGGTGATAAATATTTATCCTATTTTTTAAAAAAATTACTAGTAAAAAAATATGTGTCCCCTATTTATGTATAAATGATAAATATTTGTCACCTATTTTTATAAGTGATTAATATTGTGTGATTTTTATATTTATTAGTGACAAAATTTTTTTTATTTATATTTATCATTCACAAATCTATAATCCAATATAATGACAAAATATTATTTGTTATATTTACGGGGTTATAAATATTTATCTCATATTTTTATAATATTTATTAGTGATAAATATTTATCTCATTTTTTTTAAATATCAATGACAAATATGTATGCCGTATTTTTGTTTATCAGTGACAAATATTTGTCTCATAATTTTTTCATATTTATCGGTGTCAAATATTTGTCTCATATTTTTTTTCATAATTATTGGTAACAAATATTTATCATATGTTTTTTTTTATATTTATCGGTGATAAATATTTATCTTGTACTTTTTATATTTATCAATGACAAATATATAGCACGTGTGTTTAATATATCAATGATAAATATTTTTTATGTATCTTTTTAATATCTATAAGTGACAAATCAATGTCAATTATTTTTTCTTGTGTATTTTTATATTTATGAGTGATAAATATTTATCCCATATTTATTTATATTTATGAGTGACAAATATGTATCGATACAAAATATTTGTCCCGTGTTTTACCATTTATATATTGTACGATATTTTATATTTATCAGTGAAAAATATTTATCCTTTTTTTATATTTATCATTTACAAATCTATAACTCAATATATACGACAAAATTTTGTCTTGTATTTTTTTATTTTTATCAGATATAAATATTTATTCCAGGTTTTTTTTTATAATATTTTTCAGTGATAAATATTTTTCTCGTGTTTTGTTTTTAAATTATCATTGACAAATATGTGTCTCATATATTTTTTTTGTATCATTGAAAAGTATTTGTTCTATGTTTTTTTTCTTCATATTTAGCAGTGATAAATATATATTTTTTGTTTCGTATATATTATCGGTGACAAATATTTATTTCATATTTATGATTCAATTTTTTTTAATGTAAATCTAAATATGAAGGAGTGAAAAAAGGAATATACAATGGTTAATATGTGAAGAAACAAATAATACATTAAATAATAGAGAGTAAACAAATGATAGATTGATTAATAGTTAGTATGTTGAAATAAAAAATACATTTGACAATAAAAAGTAAACAAATTATTCATTGGTTAATAGTTAGTATATTGGGTAAAGAAATGTTTCATACTAAAATGTCCCTAATTTTAATTAGGTGTCAATTGATGAAATAAAGATAGTTATATATAATTAAATATATCTTACTTTTCTATATATATTAGATGTTTGATGTACACCCCATATGAGATGTATACATCTAGAGAGATAAGGATTAAAGAAAATAACGTAATTGATGTGATATATTAATAATATGAATCAAAGAGAAAGATAAAAATAAAATTAAAATGTATATGTATTATTATGTATCATTGTTCATTTTTAATATTTCTGAAATCAAACACCAACTCATATCTAAATATATTATTAAACAATGTTATAGTCATAGTTAAAGGTTAATATAATAAAAAGTCAAAAATAGAAGTTATTTTATCATTCTTTTAAAAAGTTCACACCAACCCTTATAAAAATATGCTATGTCTAACATGCACAAGTATAGATTTATTTATTCACTACTTATATATGAACATTCAATTTATTATTTTTTCCCCACTTTCGCTTCTCTTCTTTTCAGTCGATGTACACATATCGAGAAACAAAATTTATAGCTCGTTATCAACTACTGAAAAAAGTTGAAAACTAACTAGAATTAGATGCATAACAAATAAAATTGATTATCAATTGCGTCTCTAACACTTAGTGTAAGACCCGTAATAAAATAATTTTTATTTAATCTATTTTTTAACTATATTTTGTATTAAAAACGTGGTGCTGAGTCTATCGATTTATTTATATTTATGAATAAAAGCACAAGAATTACATTTCCAAGATGGAATGATTTTTAATCTATCACGTGCGAAGAAATAGTCAAAAAACGCTGGATTTACCATAACGCATAACTTTTTTCTCTTTGTGCATGTCCACCATGAATGGCAATGTTTTTGTTTTGAAACAGAAAAATGTATTAATAAAATTAATCCATCACAAGTGCAAGATTAGCCATCAAATACAAAGTATTGATAAAATTACCCAAACACCAAGACAAAATTGATGCAAAAGTAATATGTACACACGCCCAGCAACACAACCATACATACACCACCTACCTTATGTCCAATAGACTCTAACTAGAAAACTCACAATTTACTTGATACTAATGTCAAGTACAATGAGGTATTTATAGGTACAAATAGATAATTCTAGACACATTTTTAGGAGCTTCCTAATTAATACCTACTTCTAGATACATCCCACATTTTTCTATAATTAAAGCACTTCTAGATTCTAACATAGAAATTCTATATGGTTTTAAACTTATCTAATTTCAAATTAATAACATTGCTCCCCCTTAATTTAAAGGTTTTTTTCTTTATTCCAAGTCTTGCTCTTAGCCTTTGAAAGTCTTCAAATTTTAACGGCTTTGTAAAAATATATGCAACTTGTTCTTGAGTCTTCACATATTTAAGCTCAACTTCTTTGTTGGCAATGCATTCTCTAATGAAATGGTACCTTGTGTCTATGTGCTTGCTGCGATCATGAAACACTGGATTCTTCGTAAGTGCTTGTGCAGACTTGTTGTTTATACAAATATCAGTAGCTTCTTTTTGTGGTATATGAAGTTCCTTCAATAATCTCCTTAGTCAAATGGCATGGCAAGTGCATGATATTGCTGCTACATACTCTAACTCACATGTTGAAAGTGTGACAATATCTTGCTGATTTGAGCTCCACGAAAAAGCACAGCTTCCCATGAAAAATATAAAGCAACTAGTACTCTGTATATCATCAATATCTCTCGCAAAGTCGCTATCACAAAATCCAAAGAGATTAAAATCATTACAAGAAGAGTAAAATAGTCCATAATCAAGCGTACCTTTTAGGTAGCGGAGTATCCTCTTAGTAACTTTCATGTGTGTAGTAGTAGGAGCTTCCATGAAACGACTCACTACTTCAACTGCATATAGAATATCAGGCCTTGTACATGTTAAGTATCTTAGGTTTCCAAAGAGGCTTTTGTAAAAAGAAGGGTCCTCCGTTTGTCCATCTTCAAACTTTGACAACTTCAACCGCTCTCCATTGGTGTGTTCATCGGATTACAATCAAACATTTTAAATTTCTTCAAAACTTCTTTTGCATAGTTTTGTTGAGAAATAAATATATATTGTTCCAATTTCTTTACTTGTAGGCCTAAGTAGTATGACATGAGCCCAACATCAGTCATCTCGAACTCAAGCGCCATGACATTTTTGAACTCTTCAAATAAACTTGGATTGTTTCCAGTGAATATAAGATCATTTACATAGAGACAAATAATCAAAATATCTCCATTATCACAAAATTTGACATAAAGAACATATTCATTAAGACCACGAGCAAACCCATTGTTTTTGAATTATTTGTCGATGCGACTATTCCATGCTCTTGGTGCTTACTTTAGTCCATACAACGCTCTCCTCAATCTCAAAACTTTATCTTCATGTCCTTTAATCATGTACCCATTGTTGTTCAACACAAACCTCTTCTTCAAGATAGCCATTTAGAAATGCTAATTTTACATCAAGTTGATAAAGTTTCCACTTATTTTGAGCTGCTACAAAGATTAAGCAAACGAATAGTGTCCATGCGAGAATTGGTGCAAAAACTTCTTCATAGTCAACTCTATGTTTTTATTTGTAGCCTTTAGTAACAAGTTTTGCTTTGTATTTTTCAACCTCTCCATTAGCATTCTTTTTAGCCTTGTACACCAATTTGACTCCAATTGGTTCATGGCCTTTTGTAAGAGTTTCTAATTCCAAAATGTTGTTCTTCACAATTGATTTGATCTCCTCACCCATGGCTTGTGTCCACCTTTTATCTTTCACTTCTTCGCCATAATTTAATGACTCACTATTCGCCAAGAGACAATACAAGTTTTCAAGGTCAAGAGTAACTTAAGTTCACCTTTCATAAATGACTTATATATCTTTCATCTTACTTTTCTTTCGCTTGAACTTTCATCTAGAGAAGTAGGTGAAGAAGGTGGAGTTGCATCCTGAATTGGTGTTGTAGTCTCTTGATCTTCTTCAAAATATCGAAGGAAATTATAGTTTGTTTCTTTTTGAACTTCTCAATTCCATGTAGCATCTTCATCAAATTCAACATCACGATTCACCACTACCTTATTGTTGCATGGGTTGTACAACTTATAACCTTTAGAATGCGAATCATAGCCAACAAAGACACGTTTGATGCTTCGATCATCAAATTTGGATATTTCTTGTTCTAGAACATGTGAATATGCTATGCTCCCAAAGACACACAACTGATTAACGCTAGGCGTCTTTCCATTCCATGCCTCTAGATAGGTTTGGTCTTTGAATACAAAGAGCGATTTGCCAAATTGACCTCACAAGAATCTGCTTCAGCCCAAAACTCTTTTGACATCCTTTTGGATTTTACCTTGCATCTTGCCATGTCCAAAATAGTTCTACTTTTTCCCTCGTCTACTCCCTTTTGTTGCAAAAATCTTGAAACTATCAACGGGCAGTGAATTCCATGAGTTGCACAATATTCATTAAAATCCTTCGAAGTGAATTCACCTCCTCGATCAGACCACAAAGCTTCAATTTCATGACAGTTCTCCTTCTCTACAAGAGCTTTGAAGTTCTTAAAAACGACAAAAGCGTCTGATTTTTGCTTTAAGAAATAAATTCAAGTTTTTCTACTAAAATCATCAATAAAGAGAATGATATATTTACTCTTACCAAATGAAAATGGATTGATTGGCCCACACAAGTCAGTATGCACAAGTTGCAGTAACTTAGTTTATCTTGATGTGGCTTCTTTAGGGAAACTTTTTCTAGCTTGCTTGCCCAGAAGAAAACCTTCACATAATTAATTTGGATGATTGATTGAGGGCATCCATTTCACCATATTCTTTTCTCCCATAAATTTAAGTGCACCAAAGTTTAAGTGGTCATACCTCATATGCCAACGTCATGCTTCATCTTGGACACTAATCTTCAAATATTTTGCTTCAATAGTTCTTAGGTTCAAGATAAACATTCTATTTTTCAACATAAGAACCTTAGTGATTAAACTGTTATTTTGATCTCTAAGCCAAAGATGTCTATTTTTCATGAGAATTTCATATCCTTTTTCAAGAAGTTGGTCCAAACTCAAAATATTACTATTTAATTTAGGCATGTAGTAAACATCACTAATAAACTTATGGCTCCCATCTTTAGAAGAGATTAGAATTGTACTTTTCCCTTCAATTTGGACTTTTGATGAGTCTCGAAAGGAAACATTTCCATTCATCTTTTTCATTAAGCTCCACAAATTTCTCTTTGCATCCATATGGTTACTTGCACCATTGTCCAAGTACCATGAACACTAGCATCTCTATCTTCTTCCTTGAGTGTTAGCAACAAAGTTGACTCTTCATATTCGTCAAAAAGATTAGCCTCTTCTTCTTCTTGATTAGGAGAATTACGACATTCCCAAGAAAAATTGCCAAATTCATAACAGTTATAACATTCAACTTTATATTTGTCATACCTCATTTGCCTTTGATAATAGCCATAACTATTGGAACCAAATTGGTTTTTACACTCATAGCTTTGATGTCAACAAAAGTATTTTATGAGAATAATATATTTGACTTCGAAGAAGAATGCAAAAATCAGAGGAGACGTCACCAGCGGATGTCACTAGAGGATGAAGTCACCAGAAGATATCACCAGAGGATACCTCTAGAAGATACAGCCAGAAGATCTCACCAAAGGATGAAAGTGCAAACACAAGAAAGGAGTTGAATTGTGTTTGCCAAACTTGAATTCTTTTTGCTGTTTTGATGAATGTTAATGTGAATTACTTGATGAATAAATAATCAGACTTAACAGCGGATAATAACAGTATAAGAACACAACGATTTGTCTTGGTTCACTATTAACTTGGCTACATCTAGTCCCTTCATCCTGAAGGCTTTAATCCACTAATTCAAAACCTTTGAATGACAGCACCTAACCCTCCAAGCTAGTCTTCCCAAACAATCTGACAACCCCAGATTTTTTAGGAACAACCACACCTTGACCCTACAAGTCAAGTATTCTCAAACAGTCTGACAACCCCAGACTTTTGAGGAACAATAACAGCACCTTGACCCTACAAGTCAACTCTTCTCCTACCAATCTGACAACTCCAAATTAAAGAAGAAATCTACACCACTATCGGGTTAGATTACAAGGGTTTGGAACTCTGCAATGTTGCTTATGGAAAACTGATTGTTGCAATGACTTTCACACTCTTTAGTTGCTTCTGGAAAGCTGATTATAACGATGCTTCTCTTGAGTAGTTGCTTATGGAAAACTGGTTATAACATTGACTCTCACTCTCAGAAAACACTTAAAGCATATTTATTTTTCGCACAAGTATTTCTCTGTTTTGAACTCTCGGATAACTTTGAATTGTAAGCTTGAGTTCTTGTGTTTTTTAGTGCCCAATGCTGCTGCCGGAAGCCTCCTTTTATAGCTGCACTTAGGGCTTTGTCCAAGCTTAAATTCGAGATAAATCTTGCTCAGATTTCCTTTGAAAATTCTATTGGCCAATCCTGTTTCTCTTAATTTCAAAACGTATCTTTTAGCTTTAGATTACATTTGAAAATTCTGTTGACCAATCCTGTTTCTCTTAATTTCAGCCCGTATCTTTTAGCTTCAGATTTCATTCGAATTTCCTTCAAGTCTTTTGTGATTTTTGAATCAAATCTCCTTAATACTTTGATCAAAATTCAATCAAGTCTACTTCGAATTTTAATCAAGTATTCACTGATCTGCATCATGATTTAAATTATGGACCGTCGGATCTGCTGATCTGGACCAAGTCTAGACCATGTGAGCTGATCTGTACCATTCTATCTCATGATCTGGACTGTGTGATCTTCTGATATGGACCATTGATCTGGACCAAGTCTGGACAAATTCTAACTTATGTTTCCCTCTAGTTTGGACCAAGTTTCCTTCTGGTTTGGACCAAGTCTCCTTCTAGATATGCTTCCTTCTGGTCTGGACCAAGTCTCCTTCTGGACTCTACTTCCTTCTTATCTGGGCCAAGAATAATATCCTCTAATGATGTCATTGTTTCTTCCATATGATGATATCCTCTGATTGATGATATCCTCTTATGTTTGCCTTTGATGACATCCTCTGATTCTTGCTTCTGATGGAATCCTCTGGTGATATCCTCTAGTATCCTCTGGAGGAATTTTCTTGTATCCTTTAGAGGTATCTTCTGGAGTTATCCTCTGGCCGTATCTTCTGGTGGCATTTTTATCTTCTAGTGACGTCATCCTCTGATGACATCTTCTGCTTCTGATTTGTATCTTTTGGAGGTATATTCTGCTGACGTCATCCTCTAATGACATCCTATGTGACATCCTCTGATTTTTAATATTCTCTTATTTTTCATACTTCTTCTAAGTCAAAATATGATTTTCATAAAATACTTTTGTTAACATCAAAACTTTAATTGAAAGAACCAACATGGTTCCAACAATCTCCCTTTTTTTTATAATGACAAAACTTTGTATTTTTGATAACTATTTTACTTTCTTTTGACTTTGAATCCCCCTAAGACTAAGCTCCAATTTTATTTTTCTCCCCCTAAGTATAATGCCCCAGATATTTTATCAAATACATCTTCTCCCCCTTTATCAACAGACAAAAAGGATTGAAGGAATAAAGGAGATCCTCTGAATTTTTTTTTGAAAAACAATACATGAAAATAATAATAATAAAAAAAAATACAGTAAAAACACAACTAGGCTATTGGTCAAGGATGAGGGTAAGGTTTAGGTTTTTCTTGATGAAGTCAAACCTATCTTCAGGTAATGGTTTAGTGAATATGTTAGCCCATTGATGGTCAGTGTCTACAAACTGGATGTTGAGTGTCCCTTTTTGAACATAATCTCTGATGAAATGGTGTTTGATCTAGAATGGTTTGGCTCTAGAATGTAGGATAGGGTTTTTGGTTAGGTTGATGGATGAAGTGTTGTCACAGTATAAAGGGATGTTGGTCTCCATGATTTTGTAGTCTTCCTACTGATGTTTCACCCAAATGAGTTGAGAGCTGCATATGGCTGCTGAAATGTATTCAACTTCTGCTGTTGACATGGCAATGGTGCTTTGTCTCTTGCTTGACCAGGATATTAGATTGTCTCCCAAGAATATGCAGTTTCCACTTGTACTCTTTCTTTCGAGTTTATCTCCAACATAATTAGAGTCGCAATATCCACTAAGTTGGTATGTAGGAGTTTTCTTGTAGAACAAGGTGAGGTTGGTAGTGCCTTTTAGGTATCTAAGGATTCTCTTAACAGCGATTAAATGGGATTCCCTATGGTCAGACTGAAATTTAGCACATATGCATACACTAAACATAATGCCAGGTCTAGAAGCAGTGAGATAGAGTAGAGATCCTATCATACCTCTGTAGGATTTTTGATGAACCTTTTTGCATGAGTTATCCTTTTCAAGTGAGCAGGTAGGGTGCATTGGGGTAGCCATAGGGTTGCAGTCACTCATCTTAAACTTCTTGAGAAGCTCTTTTGTATATTTTGTTTGATGAATGTATATACCTTTTTGACTTTGCTGAATTTGTATCCCTAGGAAGAACTAAAGTTCTCCCATCATGCTCATTTGAAATTCATGTTGCATCAATTTAGAAAATTCTTGGCAGAGAGTGCCATTAGTAGATCCAAAGATAATATGATCAACATAAACTTGAATAATCAGAATATTATCTTTTATTGATTTTCTAAAAAGAGTATTGTCTACTTGTCCTCTTTCAAAGTCATTTTTAAGTAAGAAGTTACTAAGTCTATCATGCCATGCCCTAGGTGCTTATTTTAAACCATACAAAGATTTTTTAAGTTTAAAAACATAGTTTGGAAATTCAGAACTTTCAAAACCTGGGGGTTGTTTAACATAGACTTCTTCAATTATATAACCATATAAAAATGCGCTTTTAACATCCATTTGAAATAATGAAATGTTATTATTAGCAGTAAAGGAAAGTAGGATACGAATAGCTTCTAACCTGGCCACTAGAGCAAAAGTCTCAGTGGAGTCAATACCTTCTTGCTGATTGTAGCCTTGTGCAACAAGTCGTGCCTTGTTTCTAACAACTTTTCCTTTTTCATTCAGCTTGTTTCTGAAAACCCACTTGGTTCCAAAAATGTTCTTTTCTAGTCTTGGAACTCGATCCAAAATATCATTCATTTAGCTCTTCTTGCATTGGTAGACTCCATATATATCATTCTTCTGACTCATCTTCAAATTTGTTCTCTAAATATTTGTCGTATTCTTGCTTGTAGCTTCTGCTTTCTCAAGTTCTTTTGCCTGTATCAGCTTCTGGTTCTGGTAAATCAGCTTCTGGTTCTAGTAAATTAGCTTTTGGTTCTGGTAAACCAGCATCAGTTTCCTCTGGTTCTGGTTAACTTGCATCATCTTGCTTTGACTTTTCAGGTCAAGCTATTTGTCATATAACATAATACAAATCAAATAATTTAAAAATGAACTCAATACAGCCAAACCATAAATTCTGCTTCTGGTGGTTTCTGCTTGTTTTTGAAACCACTGAAATACTATTTCTGTTGAAGTGTTCACATCACGTGGATCACTTGGTTCTTATCTAGCTTTGATTTTTAAGATCAAGCTTCTTGTTATGACAGTAAACATAAATATCAAACAATAATAGTATTTACAGCAAGATGTAACCTCTATGTCAACAGTTTCAATTTAACTTTGAAAATCCTCTTGTTTCTGATTTTCAGATTCTGAATTTGTATGTTCTGTGATTAGATGGTTTGGATGAAGGGCTTTGAATTCCCTTCCTAGTTTGTAGTCTTGATGAATTTTACTGGAGTGTTTGAAGAACTCTCTTGATTCTTATTCTTCTCTTTCTGCCGATATATCAGGTTCCTCTGATAATTCTCGAACTGATGATAATTTTGTTTCTTCTGGTAGTTCCAGTTTTGTTGATATGTGTGCTTCCTCTATCTATTTTCATATTTCCTTTTCTTCATATAGTTTTGGTTCTGATAGGCATTGTATTTACCAGTTCTTCTTCCACCAGAGTCACTTTGCTTCTGCTTGATAAGTGCTGGAACATAGACCTTTTTCCCTTCATGTATTGCCAGCATCCATTGACCAAGCACCATGATTGGTGTTTCACTTTGGTTGCTCAAAACATCTGCAACATAAACAATTTTATCTTTTGGTACCCAAATTTGGTTGGGTCCAGGTTTGTTAGTCTTGAAAGGTTTCTTGTTTTTCCTTGATTGTATCATGGGACAAGATAATTTTGAGTGACCTTTCTTAGCACAAACAACACACAATACATTAGATGGAATAGGTTTAGTTGCAATTACAGATTCATCAAATCCTAAGCCTCTTTTACTATTGTTACTAACCCCATAGATCATAGAAGCATATTTGCTTCTTTCCATACCTTTAGCTGTAAAATCTTGTAACACTTGTTCATGCATATCAGAATTACATACAGTATTTGATGTTGAACAAAGATTACTTTTTAGAGTTAGATTTTCAGATTTAAGCCCAGCAATTTTAGTTTTAAGATCTGTATTTTCTGTTTTACTTTCTGCATTTTGATTCTTTAAAACATTTAATTCTTTGGTTAGAATTGTATTTTCTTTCCTAAGTATTTTCAGTTTTAAAGACAGTTTAGTATTGACATTTAAAATATCATTCATTGCAGTGATTAAATCAGAACGGGTAAGTTATGAAAATACCTGTTTTTTATCTTTTGATGATTCACTTCCACGATCAGAGTCTATATCGGATCCAGAGGCACAACTTGTGTAAGCCATCAGAGCCTGTTCTATTTCTGATTCACTTCAAGAATCAGAGTCTGGGTTGGATCCAAAGGCAAAATGAATGTGAGCGATCAGAGCCAATTCTGCTTCTTCTGATTTACTTCCAGAGTTGGATAAGAGGCAGAATGAGTGCGAGCCATCAGAGCCAATTCTGCTTCTTCTAATTCACTTCCAGAGTCAGATTTTATGTTGGACCCAGAGGCATAATTGATGTGGGCCATCATTTCTTATTCAGCTTCTTCATCATCAGAATCATCCCATGTTGCCATCATATTATTCTTCTTGGGTCTGGAGTCTTTCTTCTGGTGTTTTCCTTTCTCCAGATTTGTGCATTCTGACTTGATGTGCCCAATTTCATTGCATCCATAGCAGATGATACTCTTCTTGTCTTGTTCATCATTTCCTCTATTGGAATGCTTGGAATACCTATAGGGAAACTTATTCCTTCTGTTTTTCCATATCTTCAAAACCTTTTTGGTTATGAAGGCAATGTCTTCTTCTTCTGGTTTCTGATTCTGGTCCTCAGAATCACTATATTCTGGGAATTTCAACACCATCAGTGTAAGACCCTTAAATTTTAATTAAAATTATGGAATTAATTTTAAGTGTATTTGGAGATATTTGTAAAATATCTAATATATGTATGTTTTGAGTAAATATATATATATATTTTGGAGGATGAATAAAAATTATTGGATGAAGATTAAATTAATTTAACTACGAGTAATTCAATTAATCGGGCAGTTAATTGAGGATTAGTGGATAATTGCAAGACAATTAAGTGCTGAAGGATCCAGCATTATTTTAACCTTATTTTTGGGTGAGCTGGCACCACAAAAGCCTATAAATAGGAGTGAGAAGGATGGTGAAATCAGAACACCATCCCTCCTTCCTCACTGCCCATACTGCATATAACAGTGCTGCATGTAACAGCACTCTTCCCTCCCATTCTGTTTGCTGTTTTCTACCTTCCTCCATTTCCAGTTACGATTACAAAGAAGAAAAGAGGGAACTCTTCAAAGTGCCATTACTTGGACATCCAAGCACTGAAACACCAAAACCCCAGTACAAAAGTTATTCCCCATACCATTACGGAGCTAAAGAACCCAGTTTCATAGCAGCAAACGCAGGCTACAGTTTCACCAGTTTTTGGCGCAAAAACGGGAACGACAGCAGAAACGAGAGAAACAGCAGAACACACAACAAGGGTAAGGGCACCTTCCACTTTCTAGTTGCATTAGGGCTGTAAGTGCATAACTTTCATGGCATTACTAGTGTTTTTATTACTATTTTGAAACTGGTTTGCCTGTTGCTTGAAAGAAATGAAAAATGCATTTTTTTGATGTTTTAAAAGCTCTGTGATGATTGCTGTTTGGATTGAATGCACTAAAAGTTGTGTTGTTTATATGGGAAAGTGGAAAAATGTCTTATATGTTATTTTAAACATGATTAAAATGCATGTTCATAAAACTGTTTTGAAAATGGTTTTGAAATGCAAAAAAATGCATTATGTTGGTGTTTTGCTGCTCTGTAATGCTTGCATGTTATTCTGATGTGTTGTGAGAGCTGAAATGCTTGCATGTTATTCTGATATTGAGAAAGCTGAAATGCTGTGTAATGTTCTGATGATTGATCATTCTGTTTCTGTTTCTGGATGATTTGGTGTTGATGAGTCTGATTCTATTTCTGTTGTGAATGATTCTGGTGATGTTGATGATTTAAAAAGAAAAGGGATTTTAATGAGGAAAGTATTGTTTGGAAAAAGTGTTGAATCTGTTTTAATGTTTGGTTGTTTATTTTTAAAAGAAAACAGTTTGAAAAGGGTTGAAATCTCAGGAAAATTTCACTGGTTTTCGAAGGTGTATTCGAATACAACATGTGTGTATTCGACTACAACCTGTCAAGTTTCTGTTTTACTTAAGTTTTCAAACTTGTATTCGAATACGAGCCCTTGTATTCGAATACAGAGGAAGGATTTTTGCTTCTGACTTAGCATCTGTATTTGACTACGACCATGTTGTATTCGAATACAGAAGTGGGATTTTAACATTGTATTCGCATCTGTATTCGACTATAGGCATGCTATATTCGAATACAGAATGCAGATTTTCACTAGTTTCAGCTTCTGTATTCGAATACAATGGGTCTGTATTCGAATACAGATTCGTGTTTTTCCAGAAGCTCAGTTTTTAGCTTCTGTATTCGAATACAAGGAAGCTGTATTCGAATACAGATTCGTGTTTTCCAGAAAATCAAGTTTTAAACACTGTGATATGCATTTTAAAGTATTGAGAAACCTTGAGAAGGGTTAAAGTGATTTTAAATGGAGTTCTTGAAATATTTTGAAGAGGAGAGGATGAAGTATTGAAAACCTTTAATGATCTGGGAGAAAATGTTGAATTTTTCAAGGTTTTCTCTTCTATATTCGACTACAGGCATGCTGTATTCGAATACAGAATGTTAAAATTACAGTTTCATGCTTCGGTATTCGAATACAAGGGGTCTGTATTCGAATACAGATTCGAGTTTTTAGAAATTCCATGTTTTTACGAGTGTTTTGTAAACCCTGAGTGTTTGGGGAATGTTGGGAATGTTGTGGTGAATTAAAATGGAACTTTCGGTGATATTTTGAAGTGGTGGTGATGAAGTTTTTGAGACTTTACTGATGTAGTGAAAGATGTTGTTTTGTGCACTGAGACTGCCTCTGTATTCGAATACCAGAGGGCTGTATTCGAATACAGAGTGTAATTCTGCACTGTTTTTGGCTTCTGTATTCGAATACAGATTCGTAAAATTCTAGAAAATCATAGTTTTAAACACTGTATTTGAATTTTAAGAGCTTGGGAAAACATTTCAAAATGTTAATGAATACTTGGCTGTTTAGTCATGTTTGTGATGATGATAATCCTGATTGTGCTGAGATATTTTAAATAAGATGGAAAGGCATGAATTTTCTGATTTTGCATACTGTTTCCAGAGAAGTGAAACACTGCATATTCATGCATTGCATAGTCAAGTGGTACCCGCGATGAGCCACAGAGTAATGCGCAACCACGTGCTGATCTGTTGAGCGATTGCATGAGTGCTGGTCTGTTGAGCGACTGCACTGGTACTGGACTGTTGAGCGACTGCACTGGTACTGGACTGTTGAGCGTCTGTACCCTAAAATGCGCAGCCACGTGCTAATCTGTTGAGCGATTGCACGAGTACTGGTCTGTTGAGCGACTGCACGAGGTATTGATCTATTGAGCGATTGTACCTTGGTATATGTCAAACGTGCTGGTCTGTTGAGCGACTGCACGAGTGCTGGTCTGTTGAGCGACTGCACTAGGTGCTGATCTGTTGAGCGATTGCACCTTGGTCTTGAGGGCCGTTAAAGTCAAACATATTGTGCTGGTCTGTTGAGCGACTACACCTTGGTGATTCCAAGAAAATTGTATACACGAGCATATACATATTGCATTGAGGGATTGACCGGTGGGTCACGTTTGATTATATGATGAATGGTTGGAAATTGATGTGTGTGAGTACTGTGCAGAATCTGAATTTCTGATTTAAATGAATGTGATTTGCTGAGGTGTTGTTTGTACTTACAACATACTTCATAATAATTGGCTGCTGTTTTTGAAAAGGCATATATGTCATTAAATTTCAAATGAGCATTATTATTTTCCTCATCATCATATGTTATACCATGGATATAATCGTTGCTGTGAAATATATGTTATGTGATTATTTGTTAATTTCGGTCGGTGACCCTTGCTATTATATTGTGGAAATTGGGCTTTGCCCTCAGATGCCCCCCAAACCCATGCCACCCGTGGGTACCCGAACGACGGAAACGTCGTTAGACTTCCTTGATCGCTATTCGCGCACTGCTTGAGTATTTGACCCCATCTCAAGCAGGGCGACTTACACGGGGTGGTTGGAGAGGACGAGCAGGACCGATGGCGTAGAGGATTTCGTGGAGCGCACTCATACGAGTATAGACTTTCCTGTGCCTTCCCGTCTGGTATTGGAGGCGCACGGAATTTTCGATGATGCTGAGGAGTCAGTTAGAGGGGTTGAGACAGAGGCCACCGTAGGAGTGGTGACTCCCAACCCGGTGATTGGAGGAGTTGTACATGAGTCCGAGGCAGAAGGGAAGAATGATGAGCCGAAGCCAGTTGCAGCTGAGATTCCGGGTCCGTCTAGGATCTCCGATGATTGTTATGAGATTTCGGCTCCGCCGAAGCGACCGAGACTATGTATTGATCTGACTTCTGAGGAGGTCGACCCCTCTCTGTATGATGAGGAGGAGGAGGTCACGTCGAGGCGAGCAGCAGATTCGGAGAAGACTTGCTTGGGATGCGGAGGAAATCCGTGCTACTGTAGCTTTAGCGCATGATCAGTTAGACTTGATGTATAGGATTTGAGCTGGAAATGTATTTTGTTTATTTTGGAAATATTTGTACTACTTATTCCGCACTCTGATATTGTCTTTTAAGGATGCTATGACATTGTTATCTTTTGAAAATGTCTTATTGTTTATTATTAAATTTCCAGAATTAAGTATTTATTGAGATTACGATGAATTTATTTTGTTACGTTCATCGATTAATCCACGGCGTACTATTTTACGAAAAACATTATTTTAATTCCTTTCGAATTAAATCTGGAAAATCATTTTTATTCTTGATTGTAAAAAAAAAATGCACCCGCGCTGTGTTTTAAACTCGGGGTGTTATAATCAGCATCGTTTGGAGTAGTATAGCCATCTTCCACCAAGTCCCAAAGTTTGGAATCTTGTGAAAAAAAGAAACTCCTCAACCTGTCCTTCCAGTATTGGGACCGTTCCTTATCAAACAGAGGTGGTCTGTTGATGTTTCCTCCAACAACTTCTTCATTGAATCCAGACATGTTGAACCCTTGGATCTTTCCTCAAACACTGTAAAGTGCTCAGCCTTGAGACCGAGCTCTGATGCCAATTGAATGTGCAAACACGAGAAGGAAGGGTTGATTTATGTTTGCCAAACTTGAATTCTTTTTGCTGTTTTGACGAATGCTGGTGTGAATTACTTGATGAATAAATAATCAGACTTAGCAGCGGATAATAACAGCATAAGAACACAACGATTTATCCTGGTTCACCATTAACTTGGCTACATCCAGTTCCTTCATCCTGAAGGCTTTAATGCACTAATTCAAAACCTTTGAATTACAACACCTAACCCTCCAAGCCAGTGTTCCTAAACAATCTAACAACCCCATATTTTTTAGGAACAACCACACCTTGACCCTTCACGTTAAGTCTTCTCAAACAGTCTGACAACCCCAGATTTTTGAGGAACAATAACAGCACCTTGATCCTATCGGGTTAGATTACAAGGGTTTGGAACTCTGCGATGTTGCTTCTGGAAAGATGATTGTTGCAATGACTTTCACACTCTTTAGATGCTTCTGGAAAGCTGATTATAACAATGCTTCTCTTGAGTAGTTGCTTCTGGAAAGCTGATTATAACATTGACTCTCACTCTCTGAAAACACTTAGAGCATATTTATTTTTCGCCCATGTATTTCTCTCTTTTGAACTCTCGGATAACTTTGAATTAAGAGCTTGATTTCTTGTGTTTTTCGGTGCCCAATGTTGCTTCCTAAAGCCTCCTTTTATAGCTGCACTTAGGGCTTTGTCCAAGCTTAAATTCGAGATAAATCTTGCTCAGATTTTCTTTGAAAATTCTGTTGCCCAATCTTGTTTCTCTTAATTTCAAAACGTATCTTTGAGCTTCAGATTTCATTTGAAAATTCTGTTGGCCAATCCTGTTTCTCTTAGTTTCAAACCATATCTTTTAGCTTCAGATTTCATTCGAATTTCCTTCAAGTCTTCAGTGATTTTTGAATCAAATCTCCTTAATATGTTGATCAGATTTCTATCAAAAATCAATCATGTCTTCTTTGAATTTTAATTAAGTCTTCACTGATCTGCATCATGATTTAAATGTGGACCTTATGATCTGCTGATCTGGACCAAGTCGGGACCATGTGATCTAATGTGTACGACTCTGTTTCTTGATCATGACAGTGTCACCTTCTGATCTGGACTATGTGATATTTTGATCTGGACCTGTGATCTTCTGATCTGAACCATGTGATCTGTTCTGGACCATGCTATCTTCTGGTATGGACCATGTCTAGACCAATTCTTCTGTTCTAGACCAAGTCTGGAACATGTCTTCTGTTTTTGAATGAGTTATCTTATGAACTTTGTTTCCTTCTGGTCTGACCAAGTCTCCTTCTGGACAAGATTAACTTGTGGTCTAACCAAGTCTTCTTCTGGACAATGTTTCTTTCTGGTCTGGACCAAGTCTCCTTCTGGACATGCTTCCTTCTGGTCTGGACCATGTTTCCTTCTGGTCTGGACCAAGTCTCCTTCTGGACTATGCTTCCTTCTGATATGGCCATGAATAATATCATCTAGTAATGTCCTTATTTCTTCCCTTTGATGCCCTCTGGAGGTATCTTCTAGTGTCCTCTAGAGGTATCTTCTGGGGGTATCCTCTGGTGATAGCTTCTGGCCGTATCTTCTGGTGACATCATCCTCTGATGACATCTTTTGCTTCTAATTTGTATCTTCTGGAGGTATCTTCTACTAACGTCATCCTCTGATTTTTCACATCCTCTGATTTTTTCAAATCCTCTGATTTTTTATTCTTGTTATAAGTCAAAATATGATTTTCATAAAATACTTTTGTTAGCATCAAAACTTTAATTGAAAGAACCAACTCGGTTCCAACAATCTCCCCTTTTTTGATGATGACAAAACATTGTATTTTTTATAACTATTTTTCTTTCTTTTGACTTTGACTCCCCTAAGATTAAGCTCCAATTATTTTTCTCCCCTTAAGTCTAATACCCCAGATTTTCTAATACTTTATCAAATACCATCTTCTCCCCTTTTTGTCTGATGACAAAAAGGGGAGAAGAATGAAGGAATAAAGGAGATCCCCTGAATTTTTTATTTATTTTTTTTCTGCTCTTTTTTTTTCTCTCTTTTTCCTTTTTTTTTAAAAACATGAATATTACGTAATACAAGAAAGTATAAAATTAATTTAGAACTAAACTACTATGAAGTGACTGCATGTCTGTCAGATATTTAGGTTTTTCTTGATACCATTTGAATGAGAGATTTGGTGAATACAAAGATTTGTATCCCTATCTTCAGGTAGTGGTTTGGTGAATATGTTAGCTCATTGGTGTTCAGTATCTACAAACTGGATGTTGAGTGTCCCTTTTTGAACATAATCTCTAATGAAGTGGTGTTTGATCTCTATGTGTTTGGCTCTAGAATGAAGGATGTGGTTTTTGGTTAGGTTGATGGCTGAAGTGTTGTCACAATATCCACTATGTTGATATGTAGGATTTTTTGTAGAACAGGGTGAGATTGGTAGTGCCTTTTAGGTATCTCTGTAGGATTTTTGGCCGTAGTCATCCTTTTTCAAGTGAGCTGGTAGGGTGCATTGGGGTAGCCATAGGTTTGCAATCACTCATCTTAAACTTCTTGAGAAGCTCTTTTGTATATTTTGTTTGATGAATGTATATACCTTTTTGACTTGCTGAATTTGTATGCTTAAGAAGAACTTAAGTTCTCCTATCATGCTCATTTGAAATTCCTGTTGCATCAATTTAGACAATTCTTGGCAGAGAGTGGCATTAGTAGATCCAAAGATAATATTATCAATATAAACTGGAATTATCATAATATCATCTTTAATTGATTTTTCTAAAAAGTGTATTGTCTACTTGTCCTTTTTCAAAGTTATTTTTAAGTAAGAAGTAACTAAGTCTATCATACCATGCCCTAGGTGCTTATTTTAAACCATACAAAGATTTTTTAAGTTTAAAAACATGGTTTGGAAATTCAGAACTTTCAAAACCTGGGGGTTGTTTAACATAGACTTCTTCACTTATATAACCATTTAAAAATGCACTTTTAACATCCATTTAAAATAATGAAATGTTATTATAAGCAGTAAAGGAAAGTAGGATACGAATAGCTTCTAACCTAGCCACTGGAGAAATGTTTCAGTGTAGTCAATACCTTCTTGTTGACTGTATCCTTGTGGAACACATTGTACCTTGTTTCTAACAACTTCTCATTTTTTATTCAGCTTGTTTCTGATAACCCACTTAGTTCCAATAATGTTCTTTTTTAGTCTTGGAACTAGATCCAAAATATAATTCATTTAGCTCTTCTTGCATTGGTAGACTCCATCTATAACCTTCTTCTAACTCATCTTCAGATTTATCCTTTGAAGATTTGTCGTATTCTTGCTTGTAGCTTCTGCTTTTTCAAGTTCTTTTGCCTGCATCAGCTTCTAGTTCTGGTAGATCTATATCAGCTTCTCGTTTGGACCAAGTCTAGACCAAGTCTTCTGTTCTGCACCAAGTCTGGAACATGTCTTCTGTTCTGGACCAAATCTGGAAGATGTCATCTATTTTAGACTGAGTTATCTTCTGAACTATGTTTCCTTATGGTCTGACCAAGTCTCCTTCTTGACAAGATTACCTTCTTGTCTTACCAAGTCTTCTTCTGGACAATGTTTCCTTCTGGTCTGGACCAAGTCTTCTTCTGTACATGCTTCCTTCTGGTCTGGACAAGTCTCCTTCTGGACCATATTTCCTTTTGGTCTGGACCAAGTCTCATTTTGGACTATGCTTACTTCTGATCTAGGCCATGAATAATATCCTCTGATAATGTCATTATTTCTTCTCTCTGATACTATCCTCAGATTGATGATATCCTCTGATGTTTGCCTTTGATGACATCCTCTGATTCTTGTTTCTGATGGGATTCTCTGGTGATAACCTCTGGTATCCTCTGGAGGTATCTTCTGGTACCCTATGGAGGTATCTTCTGGTATCCTCTAGAGGTATCTTCTGGAGGTATTCTCTGGTGACATCCTCTGGTACCCTCTAGATGCATCCTCTGATAACATCCTATGGTGATAGCTTCTAGTGGTATCTTCTGGTGGCATTTTTATCTTTTGGTGATGTCATCCTCTGATGACATCTTCTGCTTCTGATTTGTATCTTCTGGAGGTATCTTCTGCTAACGGCATCCTCTAATGACATCCTCTGGTGACATCATCCTCTCATTTTTCACATCCTCTGATTTTTCATTCTTCTTCTAAGTCAAAATATGATTTTCATAAAATACTTTTGTTAACATCAAAACTTTAATTGAAAGAACCAACTTGGTTCGAACACTGTGTAATTCAAAGTATTTGAATTAGTGGATTAAAGCCTTCTGAATGAAGGGGCTGGATGTAGCCAAGTTAATGGTGAACCAGGATAAATCTATGTGTCCAAATACTTATGCTTTTATTATCCGCTGCTGCCGAATCTGATTGCATTGTCTCTAAGTAATTTATATCAACGTTCATCAAATCAGGAAAAGGTTTTCGACTTTGG
Source organism: Cicer cuneatum (assembly GCA_037974295.1). Taxonomy (NCBI): domain Eukaryota; kingdom Viridiplantae; phylum Streptophyta; class Magnoliopsida; order Fabales; family Fabaceae; genus Cicer; species Cicer cuneatum. Next base: position 60,181,125 of record JBBPBO010000005.1, on the reverse strand, counting down.
CAAACACAATTCAACCCTCCCTTCTCGTGTTTGCACCTTCAATTGGTATCAGAGCTCGTTCTCAAGGCTGAGCACTTTACAATGTTTGAGAAAAGATCCAAGGGTTCAACTTGTCTGGATTCAGTGAAGAAGCTGTTGGAGGAAACATCAACAGACCACCTCTATTTGAGGGAGAACGTTTTGAGTATTGGAAAGACAGGCTGGGAAGTTTTTTATCTCACAAGATCCTGAACTTTGGGACTTGGATGAAGACGGTTATATTGCTCCAGAGGATACTTATGGTGTTGAAATTCCAAGAAAGGACATGAATGTTGATCAGAAGAAGGTGTACAAGATGCAATATAAATCTAGAACATTCATGATAAATGCAATCACCTTCAAGGAATTTGACATGTGCACCAAAAAAAAGATAGCAAAGAGTATCTATAATAGTGTGACTCTGATCTATGAAGGAAGCAAGTAAGTTCAAGAAGCAAAGGCCAACATCCTTGTCAAAAAGTATGAGTTGTTCAAGATAGAAGAAGATGAAGACATTGAAACCATGTTTTCCAAATTCTAGACTCAGGTCTCAAGATTAATGGTACTTAAGAAGAGTTACACTACTGCTTATCACATGAAGAAAATTCTTAGGAACCTACCAACCAAGTTGAGACCAAAGATCACTGCCATTCAGGAAGCAAAGGATCTGAATACTTTAAAGCTGGAAGAATTAATCAGAACCCTCAAATCACATGAAATTGAGCTTGAAGAAAATAAGCCCAAGAAGAAGAATAAAACCCTAGCCTTGAAATCTAAGCAGAAGAAGGTTCTATAAGCAACAACAAAATCAGAAGATAGTGATTTAGATGACCAGAATCTGAAACCAGAGGAAGAGGAGATTTCATTCATAACCAGAAAGGCTCTAAAGATGTGGCACCATAGAAAGAAGAAATTTCCCCAAAGATATTCGAAGCAGTCCAATATAGGAAAGGATGAATATGAAAAGAAAAATATCATCTGTTATGGATGCAATGAACCTAGACATATCAAGTCAGAGTGTACAAACATAGAGACAGGGAAACACCAGAAGAATGATTCCAGACCCAAAAAGAAGAATGTCATGGCTACATGGGATGATTATGATGAATCTTTTGATGATGAAGAAGCAGAATTGGCTATGATAGCTCACACCATCTATGCCTCTGTATCAAACACAGATTCTCACTCTGGAAGTGAATCAGAAGATGAAGAAAAAGAGGTATTTTCTGAATTCACCCGATCTGATTTAATTACTGCAATAAATGATATTTTAAATGTTAATAACAAATTGTCTTTAAAATTGAAAACACTTAGGAAAGAAAATAAAATTCTAACCAAAGAAGTTAATGTTTTAAAGAATCAAAGTGCATAATGTAAAACAGAAAATGCAACTCTTAAAACTAATATTGCTGAACTTAAGGCTGAAAATATAACTCTGAAAAGATATCATTGTTCAACATCAAGTGAAAATACTACATGTAATTCTAATATGCATGAACAAGTATTTCAAGACTTTCTTGCTAATGGTATGGAAAGAAGCAAACATGCTTATATGATTTATGGAGTTAGTAACAATGGTAAAAGAGGTATAGGATTTGAAGAACCTGTAACTGAAATAAACCTAATTCTTTTGATGTTTTGTGTACTATTTGCTCTAAGAAAGGTCACTCCAAACTATCTTGTCCCGTGATAAATACAAGGAAAGAGAAGAAACCTTTCAAGACTAACAAATCAGGACCCAACTAGATTTGGGTACCAAAAAAGATAAAATTGTTTATGTTGCAGATGTTCTAAACAACCAAATTAAAACACCAATCATGGTGCCTGGTCAATGGATGCTTGCAATATATGAAGGGAAAAAGGTCTATGTTCCAACACCTACCAAATAGAAGCCAATTGACTCTGGTGGAAGAAGAACTGGTCAACACAATACCTATGAGAACCAGAAATATCAAAGAAATCACACATATCAACAAAATCAAAATAGATAGATAAATCACACATATCAACAAAACTGGAACTACCAAAAGAATCAGAATAACCATCAGTTCCAAAACTACTAGAGGAACCTGATACATTAGCAAAAAGAGAAGTGTCAGATTAACAATCAGAATCACAAGACTTCTTTGAACACTCCAATCAAATTCATCAAGACTACAAACCTAGATGGGAATTCAAATCCCTTCATCCAGACCCTCTAATCATATAATATGCAAATTCAGAATCTGAAAACCAGAAAAGAACAAATAAGAGGGTTTTTAGAGTGAAACTGAAACTGTTGAGTTATAGGTTATATCTTTCTTTAAATATTATTAGTTTTGATATTATGTTTACTATGATAACAAGAAGCTTGATCTTAAATATCAAAGCTAGATAGGTATTTTGCAGGTTCTCAAAATTTTAGAGGAACCAAGTGATCCACATAATTTGAACACTTCAGTAGAAATAGCATACCAATAGTTTAAAAAATAAGCAAAACAAAATTGATGTTTTGGCTGTATTGATTTCATTCGTAAATTATATGATTTTTATTATGTTCAATGACAAACAGCTTGACCCTGAAAAGTCAAAGCAAGATGATGATAATGCAGGTTTACCAAAACCCGAGGAAGTTGATGTAGACAAACCAGAAGAACTTGAAAAAGTAGAGGATACAAGAAAATCATAAGAATATGACAAATCCTCAATAGATGAATATGAAGATAAGTAAGAAGCAAGATGTGGATGGAAGTACAAGTTATCTCATCCTGAAACTCTAATCATTGGAAGTGCAAGTGATCCTTTAAGGACCAGATCATCACTTAAAGACACCAGTTTGTTTGGCTTACTCTCATCAATTGAGCCTACCTCTATTGATGAAGCATTGGCAGATAATGGATGGATTCTTGCAATGCAAGAAGATTTAAATGAATTTGAGAGGAATGATGTTTGGGATCTAGTACTAAGACCATAAAAGAACAGTATTGGAACCAAGTGGGTTTTTAGAAACAAGCTAAATGAAAAAGGTGAAGTGGTCAAAAACAAGGGAAGACTTGTTGCACAAGGCTACAGTCAGTAAGAAGGCATTGACTACACTGAGACATTTGCTCCAGTGGCCAAGTTAGAAGCTATTTGTATCCTACTTTCCTTTGCTGCAAATAATAACATTACATTATTTCAAATGGATGTTAAAAGTGCTTTTCTAAATGGTTATATAATTGAAGAAGTATATGTTAAACAACCCCAGGTTTTGAAAGTTCTGAATTTCCAAATCATGTTTTTAAACTTAAAAAATCTTTGTATGGTTTAAAAACAAGCACCTAGGGAATGGTATGATAGACTTAGTAACTTCTTGCTTAAAAATAACTTTGAAAGAGGACAAGTAGACAATACATTTTTTAGAAAATAAATAGAAGATGATATTCTTATTATTCAAGTTTATGTTGATGATATTATTTTTGGATCTACTAATGGCACTCTTTGCCATAATTTTCTCAATTAATGCAGCAACAATTTCAAATGAGTATACTGGGAGAACTTAAGTTCTTCTTAAGCATACAAATTCAGCAAGTCAAAAAGGTATATACATTCATCAAACGAAATATAAAAAAGAGCTTTTCAAGAAGTTTAAGATGAGTGATTGCAAACCTATTGCTACAGCAATGCACCCTACTTGCTCACTTGAAAAAGATGATTTAGGCCAAAAAGTTGATCAAAAAACCTATAGAGGAATGATAGGATCTTTACGTTACCTTACTACTTCTAGACCTGACATCATGTTTAGTGTATGTGCAAGATTTCAATCTGGCCCTAGGGAATCACATTTAACTGCTGTTAAGACAATCCTTAGATACCTAAAAGGAACTACCAAACCTTACCTTGTTCTACAAGAAAACTCCTCAATACAAACTTAGTGGATATTGGACTCTGACTATGCTAGAGATAAACTTGAGCGAAAGAGCACAAGTGGAAACTGCACATTTTTAGGTGAAAACTTAATATCCTGGTCAAGTATGAGACAAAGCACAATTTCCATGTCAACAGTAGAGGCAGAATACATTTCAGCAGTCGGATGCATTTCTCAACCCATCTGGATGAAACATTAGCTGGAAGACTACAAAATCTTGGAAACCAACATTCCCATCTATTGTGACAACACTTCTGCCATCAATCTAACCAAAAACCCTATACTTCATTCCATAGCCAACCAAATAGAGATCAAACATCATTTCTTGAAAGAATTTGTTCAAAAAGGGGTACTCAACATTTAGTTTGTAGACACTGAACACCAATGGGCTGACATATTCACCAAACCACTACCTAAGGATAGGTTTGACTTCATCAAGAAAAACCTAAACCTTACATGCATGTTATTAAAAAAAAGGTGAAAAAAAAAATAAAATAAAGTAAAATATCTCCTTCGTTCCTTTTTGTCTGATGACAAAAGGGGGAGAAAGATATTTGATAAAGAGAAGATAAATTGGGGCTTAGACTTAGGGGGAGAAAGATACAAAGTGGAGCTTAGTCTTAGGGGGAGTTAAAGAAATAGAAAGAGTTAAAGAAATAGAAAGAAAAATGGCTATAAAAATTACAAGTTTTGTCATCATCAAAAAGCGGGAGATTGTTGGAACTAAGTTGGTTCTTACACTCAAAGTTTTGATGTTAAAAAAAGTATTTTATGAGAATAATATATTTGACTTCGAAGAAGAATGCAAAAATTAGAGGATGACGTCACCAGAGGATACCACCAGAGGATGAAGTCACCCGAAGATATCACCAGAGGATACCTCCAGAAGATATAGCCAGAAGATGTCACTAGAGGAGATAAAAAGATATCATCAGATGCAAAAATCAGAGGATATCATCAGAGGCAAATGAAATCATCAGAGGATACCATCTGAGGCAAACATCAGAAGATGACATGGTCCAGATCAGAAGGAAACATGGTCCAGATCAGAAGAAGACGTGGTCCATATCAGAAGTAAACATGGTCCATATCAGAAGAAGACACAATCCAGATTCGAAGAAGACATTGGTCCAGATTCGTAGAAGACTTGATTCAGATTCATAGAAGATTTGATTCAAAATTCGAAGAAGACTTGATGGAAATTTTAAGGAGATCTGATCAAAGTCTGAAGAAGATTCAATTTCAATTTGAAGAAGATTTGGTTCAAATTTAAAAAGGAACATAATCGGGTTGAAGAATTTTCAAAAGAAATCTAAGCAAGATACAATTCGAAATTAAACGTGGACTAAGTGAAAGCCCATATCTCAACTATAAATAGAGGCTTCAGGCCGTAGAAGAAATCATCGAAAAACACAAGAACTCAATCTTAAAGTTCAAAGTCATCCGAGAGTTCAAAAGAGAGAAACACTTGTGTGAAATAGAAATATTGTCTAAGTGTTTTTTCGAGTGTGAGAGTCATTGTAATAATCAGCTTTCCAGTAGCAACTACTCAAAGCTCCAAACCCTTGTATTAAACTCGATAGTGGTGTAAGTTCCTTCTTCAATCTTTAGTTGTCAGATTGTTAGGAGAAGACTTGGCTTGTAGGGTCAAGATGGTGTAAGTTCCTTCTTCAATCTGGGGTTGTCAGATTGGTAGGAGAAGACTTGGCTTGTAGGGTCAAAATGTTGTTGTTCCTCAAAAGTCTGGGGCTGTCAGGCTATTTGAGAAGACTGGCTTGGAGGGTCAGGTGCTGTGTAATTCAAGTATTTGAATTAGTGGATTAAAAGCCTTCTGAATGAAGGGACTGGATGTATCCAAGTTAATGGTGAACCAGGATAAATCTATGTGTCCAAATACTTATGCTTTTATTATCTGCTACTGTCGAATCTGATTGCATTGTCTCCAAGTAATTTATATCAACGTTCATCAAATCAGCAAAAAGTTTTCAACTTTGGCAAACACAATTCAACTACCCCTTCTCGTGTTTGCACCTTCAATAACCTCTTCCTTTTCCACTAATTTTAGTGATAAGTAACTTCTTTCTGCATAGTTTGATTCACCATTGAAGCTTTTTCCTCTTCCTCATTGGCCACAACCATATCCTCTTCCTCTTCCTTGTTTTTGTCCACGCCTGCTTTGACTATTGAATCCTCTGTTATCCTTCAACAAAGCTTTGATCTTGAGAACTTGCTCTAATGGCTCTTCTTGCCTTTTCTTTATTCTCTCTTCTTGAGCTTGTCAAGATCTTTTGATTCCTCAATAACACACACGCATAATCAAGCTTAGGAGTCAAGGAACAAAGAATCTTCTCCGCTTCACGACCACATTCTATCTTTTCTCCATATCTCTTCATTTGATTAAAAAGTGTCTTCACCCTTGAGTACTAATATGAAATTGATTTGGAATCCTTCATCTTCAAAGCTTCGAAATCTCTCCTTAGAGATTAAAGTCTTATCTTCTTCACTTTGTCAATGCCATGGAGTGATTTCTCCAAAATCTTCCAAGCTTCCTTTGAATTTGTAGCATCAACAACCTTCTCAAACATAGAATCATCCAAACATTGATGAATGAGAGTAAGAGCTTGTTGATCCTTCTTCCTTGTCTTTGTCAAAACCTCTTTCTCAACTTGAGACAATCCCTCTTCGTCATGTGGCTCATCATAGTCTTTTTCCACAATCTCCCATACACCTTGAGAGCCAAACAATGCTTTCATGCGAAGGCACCATTTTTCATAATTCTCTTTTTTTAGAAGAGGAAAGTGGAAAATAGTGTAATCACGAGTCGCCATTTCTAAACTCTCACAACCAAGCTCTAGATACAATTTTGTTAGAGAAAGGAAAGTATTTATAATAGAAAATTCACAAATTGCTTGATATTTAATGTCAAGTACAAAGAGGTATTTATAGGTACAAATAGATAACTCTAGACACATTTCTAGGAGCTTCCTAATTAATACCCACTTCTAGATACATTTAAATATTTTCTATAATTAAAGCACTTCTAGATTCTTACATAGAAATTCTATAGGGTTCTAGCCTTATCTAATTTTAAATTAATAACATAAACTACTCCCACCCAAAGCTAATTCATGAAGTAGATAACTTACCATACACACTAACCCCCACAACTTAGGCATCGCCTAAACCAAACCTGGACAACAAAGCAAATGCAGAAAAACAATAGAAAATTTTGCAGTAAAATGCAATTAAAATCTCTAGCACTGCTCAATATTCTCTTTTCTCCTTCATGGATGGTTTCTCAGGGTATAATCAAATCAAGATGGCTCCCGAAGATACGGAGAAAACTACATGCATCACACAATGGGGGACTTTCTATTATAAAGTGATGCCATTTGGATTGAAGAATGTCGGGGCAACCTATCAAAAAGCAATGGTAACTTAGTTTCATGACATGATGCATAAGGAAATAGAGGATTACGTGGATGATATGATTGCAAAATCTCGGACCGAAGAAGACCATGTTGTTAACCTTCAAAAGTTGTTTGTGTGACTACGGAAATTTAGACTCCGTTTAAACCCTGCTAAATGCACTTTTGGTGTAAGATCAGACAAGTTACTTAGATTTATCGTTAGTCAAAAATGGATAGAAGTGGACCCAGATAAAGTAAGAGCAATACAGGAAATGCCCGCTCCACGCACGAAAAAAGAAGTTCGTGGTTTTTTGGGTAGATTGAATTACATTCCCAGGTTCATATCACATCTCACCGCTACATGCGAGCCAATTTTCAAGATGTTGCGCAAAGACCAAAAGGTTGAATGGAATGAGAATTGTCAAAAAGCTTTCGAAAAGATTAAGCAGTACCTGTCGAAACCTCCAATCTTAGTGCCTCCTGTTGCTGGGAAACCACTTATTATGTACTTGACAGTACTTGACGAGTCAATAGGTTGTGTACTAGGGTAGCATGACGAATCTGGTAAGAAAGAACATGCTATTTATTATTTGACCAAAAATTTCACCATTTGTGAAACAAGGTATTCACTACTTGAACGAACTTGTTGCGCGTTAGCATGAGTTGCTCGTCGGTTGAGGCAATACATGTTATGTCATACAACATGGTTGATTTCTAAAATGGACCTGATTAAATACATCTTTGAGAAACCTGCTCTTACTGGACGGATTGCCCATTGGCAGATGTTGTTATCAGAATACGATTTGGTATACGTTACACAAAAAGCTATCAAAGGAAGTGCCCTAGCAGAGTATTTGGCCCAACAACTTGTAGAAGATTATCAATCAATGCAGTGTGAATTTCCCGATGAAAGGCATCATGACCTTATTTGAAGAGACTGAATCACCTGATAAAGTAAAATAGACGTTGGTGTTTGATGGTGCTTCTAACGCGTTAGGGCATGCAATTAGGGCTATTTTGATTTCCCTAGAGAACCAATTCACTCCATTGACTACTAGGTTGTGTTTTGATTGCACAAACAATATTGCAGAATATGAGGTATGTGTTATGAGCATTAAAGCAGCTATTGAATCAAAGGTAAAAGTTCTTGAGGTATATGGAGACTCATTGTTGGTCATCTATCAAATGAAAGGAGAGTGGGAAACGCGAGATTCCAAATTGATTATGTATCATACTCATATCAAAGAACTGATAGAACACTTTGAAAAGATCACTTTTCACCATATCCCTCGAGAAGGAAACCAATTGGCTGACGCCCTGGCCACATTGTCATCAATGTTCTAAATAAGCATTGGCCAGAACATGCCAGTCATAAAAATTCAGCAAAACGATAAACCTGCATATTGCTTATCAATAGAAGAAGAGCCTGATAGCAAGCCATGGTTTTATGATATCAAATCCTACGTTAAGAATAGAGAATATCCATCCGGTATTTCAGAGAACGACAAGAGGGTTTTGAGGAGGTTGTCAATGAACTTCTTCTTAAATGGTGATGTGCTTTATAAGAGAAAACATGATATGGTTTTCCTCAGATGTGTGGATAAAGCGGAAGCAAAAAAAATCATTCGAGAGGTTCACGAAGGGTCTTTTGGAACCCATTTAAATGGGCACGCAATTGCAAGAAAAATCTTGAGGGCTAGCTATTATTGGTTGACCATGGAGTTCGATTGCTTTAGTTACGTAAAGAAATGTCAAATCTTTGCAGATAAAGTACATGTACCACCCATCTCTTTGAATGATTTAACATCACCATAGCCATTTTCAATGTGGGGAATAGATGTTATTGGACTCATCGAGCCTAAAGCTTCAAGTGGGCACCAATTTATCCTATTAGCCATTGATTATTTCACGAAATGGGTTGAGGCTGCATCTTATGCCAATGTTACGAGAAGTTTAGTTGTCAGATTCATCAAAAGAGAATTGATTTGTCGATATGGCTTGCCAAATAAGATAATCACTGACAATGCGACCAATTTGAATAATAAAATGATGAAGGAGTTGTGTGATAGTTTCAAAATTCAGCACCATAATTCTTTGCCATATCGTCCAAAAATGAATCGGGCTGTAGAAGCAGCAAATAGGAATATCTAGAAGATCATACAAAAGATGGTGGAGACATATAAGGATTGGCATGAAATACTTCCCTCTGCATTACATGGCCTCTGTTCGTACCTCAACAAAGGCAACTCCTTTCTCATTGGTGTATGGAATGGAAGCGGTACTTCCCATTGAAGTTGAAATTCCCTCGATCAGAGTCTTGATGGAAACAAAACTGGAAGAGGCCGAGTGGGTTCAATCACGATTTGACCAATTAAATCTCGTAGAAGAAAAAAGAATGATAGCTCTATGCCACAACCAGCTATATCAAAAAGACTTACAAAAGGATACGAGAAAAAAGTCTGTCCTCGAGGGTTTCAAGAAGGGGACTTGGTGTTAAAGAAAATATTGCCCATAAAAAAATATTCTCGTGGAAAATGGACCCCGAATTACGAGGGACCATATGTTGCGAAAAAAGCTTTCTCTGGGGGAGCTCTAATAATCGCAGAAATGGATGGAAAAGACCTTCCACTTCCAATAAATTCAGATGCAGTCAAAAAATATAATGCTTAAAAATGGGCTCGCTAGCCTGAAAACCTGAAAAGGCGACCTAGGCAAAAATTAGATCATGCCGATGGATTGAAAACTTGGAAGAGCGGTCCATGCAAAAGTTAGGGATAAAAAAAAATCAAGCGCTTCAAATTGGGGCAATTATTATTCTTGGAAACTGACCAACGAAAGTGTCTAAATTACAAGAATGAATGTCGTTTTTTATCCCTTTAACTTAACCTAAACTCACTCATCCATACATTGTAACCTAAATTGTTTTGTTCCCAATGTAGAGAATGTACTTTTTCCAATGTTGTCATTTGATGTTGTATGATACACTCTTTTTAAACTAATCCAGTTTCCTATTTAATTGTTCGAGCATTTTGAAATGTTGTTTTATGATAATAAATGTTAGGAGTTGAAATATGTGAAAATATAATAATACCTTAAATTTTTTTGACACTTGGAAAACATATACCGGGAACTCGATAGATTCTCAACATGTATGGCTGCATTTAAGAACAATGGATTTTGCTTTGCCTCGAAAAAACAGTCACTCGATAGATACGAAGAGTCATCGTGTGAAAACAATATTTGTTTTTATTCATCTATTAAATCTTGGGGCGTAGAAGAGCATAAGGATCAAAGAATCAAAGAAATGCATGACACACATAAAACATGCATAATTTACTCATACTCATATGATCCATGCATCTTCAGTGACACTTTACCTATACTCAATGCATAACAGACGCATGAATCATTCATACCTTATCATTCAAATTGCAAGTATCATAAACTTATTCTCCCTCTTTATCTACCTTCAAGATTGGACCAATTACATTTTTTTTCATTCCTATTGACCTACGCATCGGTAATCAATCCGAAGACGATCACTTACACTCATGTCGATCTACGCATCGGTAATCAATCCGAAGACGATCACTTACACTTCTGGCAATCTACGCATCGGTAACCAATCCGAAGACGATCATTCTTTCATTCTTGTCAATCTACGCGTCGATAACCAATCCAAAGACGATCATTTTTCATTTTGTCGATCTACGCATCGTTAACCAATCCGAAGACGGTCATTTTTTATTCCTTTTGATCTACGCATCGGTAATCAATCCGAAGACGATCACTTACACTCGTGTCGATCTATGCATCGGTAACCAATCCGAAGATGATCATTTTTCATTTTGTCGATCTACACATCAGTAATCAATCCAAAGACGACAATTTTTTCATTACGGTGATTCTTTCATTCTTGTCGATTTACACATTGATAACCAATCTGATGACAATCATTCTTTCATTACAAACATTTTTCATTTTTGTCGATCTACGAACGAGTGGAGAGGATCATGTTTTCGCATTAGCAATTTATCAGTTTACTCACCTTTGCCTTTTTCTACTCGTGTTCACCAACAAAATTTGGATCCTTATATTTAATTATATTTTACAATGATAATATTCACATTTTCTAGTAAAAATATGATTAAATAGGGGCAACTGTAGTACCCCAATTTTGTCCAACTTATTAAAAATAAATCAAAAAAGGAAAAAATATATATAAAAAAGGAAATAAAAATAATATAGCTAAAAATCAGACTCATTATGTCTCATCAAATTACAATATTAAGCCAAATCAAATTACAATTTTAAAAATTAAGCCAAATCAAATTACAATAAAAATTAAGCCAAGCCAAACTAAATCAAATTAAACCAACTGCTCCAGCCTGTTTTGCCTCTATTTTGTTCTCTATTGCTACCTTTGCTCACTGCCAAACCTTGCTCTGCTGTTGTTGACTACTATTGATGCACAAGCCTTGCTCATTGATACATTTGTACATGTTGTAATTAATTAGAGAAATAAAAAACATAATTTTTACAAGTCAGCCATTGTACACATGATTAAAACTAAAAGACAAAATTTTGAGTTTGAAATAGAAAAAACTAAAAGACAAATGTGTTTGAATCATGAACAAAAATTAACCAAGTTTGCAAATAAAAAATGCTCTTTAACACAACAAACTAACTCTGTCTAGCATATAACCTTAATCAGATCAAAACAAATAGGCTAAAACTATGAATGCATTAGAGGGGCAGAAAAAACTCAAATGATGAGCAAAAGAGATGAAACATCAAACAAGGAACTGGAAAGCTCCAACAGGGGCGTAGACAAAGAAAGCAACCAGAAAAGTTAAAAACCTCTATAAATACATCTTCATTTATCTCATAAAGGGACCGGAAAAAAAAGATAAACTCTGCTTATAAAAAAATACACATAGAAAGAAGGAGAAAAGAGATCAGAAGATAAGAAAAAAAGAGATTTTCGAACTCCGTTCTCAAAATCATATATTTAAAAATTAAAGCAAAAATAGAAAACGAGAAACAGAGGCATCACCGTATTTCAACTTCCATTAGTGACCACCGTCAACCGTTACATTACCGCTGTCAACCACCGTTAATCGTTACACTACCGTTGCCTTCTCTTTTGCTGTTATACACATATCTACATCCCATGTTTGGTTTGGTCTCTATCTTTTTAACTTGTTTGCTGGCTGACATATTTGATTTCACTCTTAAAAATGATAGTTGTTAGTTGCCTGAATTTAGGTCTCACACTAAAAAATTATATTTTTTTTATTTGTTTAAAGCTGATAGATTCATTGTTAAAAATGATACATCAAAAATGGATACATTGGAACTTTTAAATAGAAGTGATAGGTGTCTGTGGCAGCATGGGTTATGTTTTTTTAGGCAGCTAGAAACCAGCGTTCTATTTCTTTCTTTACGCAAAGCCAGCTATAATAGCATCATATATTGCTTTTATTTAGTTGCTGTAACACCAACAAGTATTATTTTTATTTAGGGTAGGTGTTCTTTTTCTCTTCGACAACTTGCATTGGCTTTTGGTTAAATTATTAAGTTTTTTTTATATAAAAAAATCTTGCCTAGAATATAGTCAAATATAATTTTGCTTAGTTCTATGAGCTATAATTGTTATATAATCCTAATTCTAAAATGAATTTTACTTTTAATAAATTAATAATTATACAAAATTATATTAAAATGATTAAATAGATGTGACATCTCTTTAATCTTTGAGCAGTTATAACACAAGTTGTACATCTTGGAGATTCTAAAGCTCATTTTCATAACAAAAATAATAAGTATTCTTAAACGGGTTAATTAGATGTGACATCTTCTTAGTCCTTATTTTCTTAAGACACAAGTTGAACAACTTGATAGTCTTAAAATTCGTTTTTTTAAATAATTATTCAAATCAAGCAAACTCCTTTCTATTTTCGTCAAAATTAACTCTTTTTTTTAATAACAAAACACAATTTATTTAAAAGCAATCAACACATCCGCATTTTCTACGTAAGAACTACATAGCTTTGATTTCTCCATCGCACCGGAGATACATGGAAGCAAGATCACATTCTTGTCAAGCACATTAATACAATTTTTTTTGTCTTTTATTTCTTAAGCACATATATATACCAAAATCATATTAAAAAATAATAATAATTGTTATTCATATTTAATAATAAGGAGAAATAAATATACTTAAGTTAATATTAATTTTGCACAATTAATTATAGGTAACCGTTTTTTAATGGATCTCGTAGGGTGCTAATACCTTCCCTACGCATAATCGACTCCCAAACTCAAAATTTCATTTCAAAGACCTTTTTATTTTTATTTTTATGGGTTTCCCAATATTTTCCCTATTTTAAAATAAATTTTGGTAGCGACTCCATTGAATTCAAGAAACACTCAAAATTTTAGGCCGCGAGAATTATCAATGTGTTATATCTATTTGAGTGAATAAATATATATTTATATGTAAGAAACTTATATTATTTGTTTATTTTGTATAGTAGATATTAATTTAGTGAACATATTTGTTATATATTATTTTATTAAAATTATTGTCACTTATCTATTATGAATTTTTCTTTTTCTTTTTAATTTTTATTTATTTTATGTTACTGCTGTTTTTTATTTTCAAAAAAACTGTTTAAAAAAAATGTATGTCACTGAAGATATTATACGTTGAGTCACGGATTAGGTCGCTCTTTTTAAGACGTTTCGCAGCACTGCCCAGATTGTGCAAGACAAACTATCAACCACAAAGTCCCAAAGATAAAACAAGCCAGAAAAATTGTATTGGAGTTCTACTACACCGTAAAAAAATATTATAGAAATACACCCTCAATATGGAGGTTAAAGCCGCTCGTACGCGTAATATGGTATTATGACCACTCATAACTGTAACACGAAAACTGCTCTAAAAGGACATTGGTATTATGACCACTCAAAAATAGAAGAGACTACGACACAAAAACCGCTCTAAAAATTGAAGGGTTTATGACACAAGCCACCCTAAAAGAAAGGTGGTATTAGAACCACTAAAAATCGAAGGGACAAAAAGAAAATGGAGAAGTGGCTTGAAAATGCATCGAGCAGAAGAGGGAGAAAGCAGAAAGTTGGGAATTGTATCCAACTTTAGTGTTTATTTATTTGAGAGGGATTATCCATTTATAGGGAAGTTCTGCAACAGATAGGAGCAGAAAATGTTGCCTATGTTTGTAGGAATACTCCCATTATCTTTGACCAACCGCTCCAAAAAATGATGGATGTATTTAATATCTTCTCTAGCTAACCCTTTCGTCAAAGGATCTGCTAAATTCTCATAAGTGCTTACATGATCCATTATAACAGCTCCTTTAGAAAGTAACTCTCTAATAGTATTGTGCTTACGACGTATTTTTTGTCTCTTAACTTTGTAATAACGATTCTCAATCTTTGCAATAGTCGTGGTACTATCGCAGTGGATCAACATAGGTTTTTCCCATAAAGATATCTTAGCTAGCAAGCATCTCAACTAGCTCGCTTCTTTACTAACAATAGCTAATGTTATCATTTCAGACTCCATAGTGGATTGAGCCAATATCATTAGTTTCTTTGATTTCCAAGAAACAACTTTACCAGCTATGTTAATTATATAGCCACTGGTTGTTTTGGAGTCATCTGATAAAGTGTTTCAATCATCATCACTGTATCCTTCAAGAACAACAGGAAATGTTTGATAATATAGTATGAGACTCATGGTCCTTTTAATGTATCTCAAGACTCTTTCCATAGCATGCCAATGCTCCATACTAGGTTTACTAGTAAACCTACACAATAGCCCCACAACGTAGACAATGTCGGGTCTAGTACAGTTAGTGGCATACCTGAGGCTGCTAATGATGCTTGCATATTCAGTTTGTCTAACACCTTCTCCAGTGTTTTTGAAATGTTTTACAGACCTTTTTTCTTGTCTATGAATCGCAAAACTTTGAGGTTGTTCGATATATATTTCTTCTTCCAAGTCACCATTTAAAAAAGTTGTTTTGACATCAATTTGGTGTATCGCCAAGTTATGAATAGCAGCTAGTGAAATGAGTGCCCTAATGGATGTAATTCTAGTGACCGCTGAAAAAGTGTCGAAGAAATCTATATTTTCTCTTTGTCTAAAACCTTTGGCTACAAGGAGAGCCTTGTATTTATCAACATTTCCATCGGGTTTTAGTTTCTTTTTCAACATCCATTTACAACCTATCGGTTTGCAACCAGGAGACAAGTCTACTAAATGTCAGGTCTTGTTAGACTTTAGAGAATCTATCTCATTGTTTATAGCTTCTTGCCATAAATCTGCATCCAAAGATGACAAAGCTTCTTGAAGATTTGCAGGATCCTCTTCTAAGGTATATGCCGTATAGTCGGGTTCGTAATCTTTAGCAACTATGGCTCTCTTACTTCTTCGAAGTTATGTTTTCCCTTGTTTTATGCTTTCAGTGTTCGTTATCATAGGAACATGACTTGGTTTACTAGCTCCACTATTTCTCAATTTGAAAAGGAATTTATTTTCATAGAAGGCAACATCATTTGACTCTATGATCACTTTCTCATTTAGATCATAAAACCTATACGATTTGTTGTTTACTGCATACCCAATGAATACACATTCATAGGCTCTACTGACGAGTTTAACTCACTTGGGGTCGGGGATTCAGACATAAGCCAGACACCCCAAGTTCAAAAATGAGACAAGTTTGGTTGTCTTTTCTTCAATATCTCATAATGAGATGTTTTGTTTTTAGATTTAGGAACTCTATTCAAAATATAGCATACCGTCAATATAATTTCCCCCACCAATGAAATGCAACATCAGAGATAAGCATAACAACAACAATTAGTTCAGTAAGAGTTTTATTTTTTTCATTCAACTTTACCATTCATTTCAAGCGAGTATGGTGCAGTTGCTTCATGTATAATACCTTGTAATTTATAAAACTCATTAAACAAACTAGAATCATACTCAGTTCCTCTTAATCTTTCTACTAAATTGATTTTCAATTTTAGTTACAAAGATCCTAAACATGTCAAACGCTTCACTTTTATTGTTCATTAGATATACAAAATTATAGTAAAAAAATACTCAATAAAATAAATTAGCTTTTCTTTAAAATACCATCAAGTTCACATATATCATATTGTATTAAATCTAATTACTAATTTATGTGAACTCTTTGTTATATTACCTTGACTACAAAAATCAAATTTTTAAAAATCATTTAAAGATAACTTTGGAATTAAACCATAGTTACTTAAGTTTGAAATCACACGTTTGTTCACATGACAGAGTCTATCATGCCAAATATAAAAATCACACAACATATAAGTAGAAGGAGACATTTTCTTAATTTCAATATTTAATTTAAACATGCCATCAATGGTGTACCCTTTCCCAAAAAGAACATCATATTTAGAATTGATGTACAAATATGCCCTATAGAGTAAGTAAACCCTGCCTTATTCAGAAAAAACCATAAATAACTTTTTTTTATGTCCGAAGATGGGTTATCAGCTCTCTAGAATTTTTTTTTATGCCTGAGAGAATTTTTGAAAAATTTACAAGTAGGGGAAGTTTGTTAATAATAATAACAATTTGAAATTCTTCATCTAAAGTCATACCTTAAGAGAAGATCTAGTGAACTATCTTCAGAATTTCACAGGAGTGAGCCTCCACGGATCTATCATCGGTCATTTGATACTCTGATACTTGAGGTAGCGGCTCACAGTATTGCTGAAACTGTATTAGTCATACAGATCATCGACAAGTCTATTAAGAATTATTATCCTCTCATGGGTTAATTCTGTAGCTTTCTTATCCTTTTCTGTTTGCCTCAAACTGAAACAATTTATTGAAATCAAAGGCAACAAAACCAGATCCAATAATCTCTTCAATTGACATGGCAAAAAGAAATGTCTTAAAGTTGTTATTTTTAAGTTTTTAAAGATAATAATTGTTTAAAATTAAATTTATGCCATCAAAGATATTACTGGATTGAGTCGCGAATTAGGTTGCTGTCTTTAAGACGTTTCGCCTGTATCGGAGTTCTATTGCATGGTAGATAACCGTTCTAGAAATACACCCTCAATATGGCAGTTAAAGCCACTCGTATTCGTAATATGGTACTATGAACACTCATAACTACGACACAAAACTACTCGAAAAATCGAAGGGTCTACGACACAAACCGCTCTAAAAAGAAGGTCGTATTAGCATTTCTGGTATGGATGATCCACTTGTTGATTTAAAACATGAAAATCTCCCTCTTGATTTGAATCATGACAATCCTCGTACTGACGTGAAACCTAACATTTCTAAACAAGTTGTCGATTCTCCCGATTTTACTACTAACTTCATTATCTTCAAGAAGATTAAATTTAGAGACAATCTATTGAAGTGGGTTCGAGATGAAGCAATCAAATTCGGGTTTGTTACTGTTATTACTAAATCGGATCATGGATCAAGTAGAAGAAAACAATATCTTGTATTGAGATGCAAAAGGGCGGTGTATATAAAGAATACAAGAAGGTGTTGAAATGTCTAGACATCAGATCCATAAAATGTGAATGTCTACTTAGATTGCGTGGTTATCTTTTCTGCTCTGGCGTATGGAAAATTAATGTAGTTCACGAGATTACGAAAAATTTGAAGGTCATCCTTGTGCATATCATTTAAATGTGCAAGAGAGAAAACTTGTTAATGAAATGACAAATAATACGGTCCTTCTTAAAAATAAGACTTTAAAAAAAAAACGGTTGACAATGTGACTACTATCAAGTGTATTTATAATAAATGTCACAGATACAACAATTCTATAAGGTGTCCAAGATCATGAATGTAATAAATATCTTATGAAATGTTTGGTTGATAATAAGCATGTCTATAGACATAGAATGGTTGATGACTCTGACATGATCCATGATATCTTCTAGGCTCATTCAGACTCCGTGAAGTTTTTTAACACTTTTCCTTTTGTGTTGTCGATGTGTTCAAGATATAATATAAAAGGAAGATAATGTTGGTGTCACACCTACTGAAATTACATATTCGGTAGTATTTTCTTATATGGAGTCTGAAAATGAAGATAATGTCAATTGGGTTGTAGAGATGTGTCATGGCTTTTTTAAATCTCCCAATAATTTGCCAAAAGGTAATTGTGATTGATCGAGACAATGCATTGATGAACGTTGTTGCTAACTTATTTTCGAGCGCTACTCTTCTATTTTTGTCGGTATCATATTTTAAAAAATGCGAGAGGTTGATGTAAGT
Source organism: Cicer cuneatum (assembly GCA_037974295.1). Taxonomy (NCBI): domain Eukaryota; kingdom Viridiplantae; phylum Streptophyta; class Magnoliopsida; order Fabales; family Fabaceae; genus Cicer; species Cicer cuneatum. Next base: position 60,162,482 of record JBBPBO010000005.1, on the reverse strand, counting down.
TGAATGTGAAAGTCAACTATGAAAAACCTAAAGTAGTGTGGGACAACATCATAAGTTCATAAGATGTTGTAGTCACTTCTGATTCAAAGAAAACATATATTTAGAAATGTGTGCGCAAGTTTTCCAAACTTCCTCAAGTATGTGGAAAATACTATACTAGATATGGTTAAAGAGAAAATTGTAAGTGCATTGACAGACCGTGTGATGCACATTGGAAAGACGACCACAAACAGAGTTAAATCTGCTTATAGTAGGTTGAAGAGTTATTTGATGGATAGTATGGGTTATTTGTGCAATAGTTGGATATCAATAATTAACATCAAATTATTATAGCATACTGAGATCTACGCATCGTTTCAAGTTAGTATTATAAGGTTAGAGCATAGATACAAAGACCAATTTTTTTACTCGAAATTAGTTTGAAAGATTTCAAAGAATGCACTGGACTTTATTGCACCTGAAGTAGAAAGAGTGATGAGTGTGGTATAGAAAGTTCTAAATGTGGTTGCAAGATCAGAAGAACATATGGTTTGCCATGTGCTTGCATAATTGCTAGGAAGATGATGCATGGTCTACCTATTCGACTGGACGAAGTCCATATGCACTGGAAGAGATTAGGACTTGATATTGATGGTATCAGAAAATAAAGTCAACCAAATGTTTATATTGTAACAGAATTGGAATGGATTCAGGTTTCGTTTATGTATTATTATTTCAACAAATAGTAACTCTTTAACTGTTATTGAAATATTTTCATGTTTTGCATAAACGCTTTAGCAATGTTGATTGCAATATGAAGATATATATCGAGGAGCAACTATGTCAAATATATTTTTCAAAAAAGACGTCACTAATGCCGCCTTCAGAGAAGGTAAAAATAAAAGGAGCACCAAAGAGGTGTAGGTCCACTTTTGCCAATAAAGTTGAAAGTTCAACTAAGCATTCACCTTCTTTCTTTGAACATGTTAACAAATTATAGCATGATACATATACTCCTGAGTTTAAGCTGTAGTTGTCATGTCCACCTTGAAAGAGTGCAAGACAAGGTAATTCGTCACCTAATCCAATGTCGCACTCAACATTTTATTGATGAGATTCCACTTTTTAGGCATTCATACGTTGATAACATTGTTGATGTTGTTGGGGATGGAAATTGTTGATTTCGTGTTATTGAATTGGTCTATCATTCATCTTGATCTGATCAACCAGTTAAGAACTTACCACAATGAATATGTTGAAGTATTTAGATTAGAAAAACGAGTGAATGAGATCATGGAAGAACTATATCTTGCACAAGGGAGACAAGTACCTACGAAAAAGTGGATGACAATTCCAAAAATGGGTTTTCTTGTTGCCCAACATTATAATAGAGTTTTAGTTTTATTAACGTGATTTGGGTTCTCTAAAATGTTTTCCCACCGAGACATTGTCCACCAAAGGATCCAAAATTGATGTGCATTAGATTTGTGAAAGGTTGTCATTTTGTCTAGATATATCTGAAGGACAACTATCCTTTACTTGCTACGACTCCATTGAGGCGACAATATTGCAAGAAGGAAGCCAAACAATGTGAGTTTTGCATTTTTCAAATGGATATGTATGTATAGTGAACTTAAAGAACTCAATGAACCACCTAAAATACCCATTTGTATTGATAAAATTGTGTTAGATGATAATCCTGATGATACCACTGACCTTGGCAAAGATTAGTTGTATTGTATTATCAACTTGTATTGATTTGTATAATATACGAGTTGTAATTTGGTTACAAAAAGTTAGTTTTGAAATGATTATCAAATGGAATGGTTCTGTTTTCTGTATCGCAAACATCTGGATTGGCCAATCCGAATTGTCATCTTTATAAAAATACACCTTTGGATCTACTGTTTCGGATACCAATTCGGATGGCTAATCTAGACACGTATTTCATTAATCAAATTTTAAATAAAAACATAACTTGTTCATATTGATCAATTCAAATGTAAATTTTTTGTTAAATTATTTGTTCGTTTTTGCTAATCCGAAAATGTTACAAAAATAGATAGAATTTATTTTAAACAATATGTTTAAATTTATTGACAAACACATACCCTGATTTAATTTCATTACTTCAAATTATTATTTAATTTAAGAAAGATGTTAAAAAAGATTTTTAAAATAATGATTAACTTCTATAATTAACAATAATAAAGTAGTAATTAATCCAAAATAAAGTGGTACATAGATATAATTGAGTCCTTCTTCTACTATTGAAGTGTTTTTTTTTTCTGTAAAATTATGATGATTTCTTGTAATTAAAGCCCATAAATGCACATAGGGCTATAAAAAGGATGAAAATACTCAGTTTGAAACTCATAGTCTCTTGTTATTTTTTTTATTCTTGTAATTTTCTTAGCAAATTTCTAGTTTCAATAATATTCAGTTTTCTAATTTTATTATGTTCTTCTACATTTCCAATGTCTTTATATTTTAGTTTTAAATCTACTATGATCATGTGTGAGTAGATTTCCCTTGTCTTGGGATTGTAGGATTTTCAATGATGGATCTCTAACAATTTCTATTTCTTTCTTTTTATCATGGGTATTGATCTTTTAATGCAACTTAGTAAGAATCACGTTTGTACTTGGATATCAAATAATATATTGAAAGGTGAATTTGATATCTGACCCACAAGATTGAACAAGAGAATCAAACCATGGAAATGGATTTTGGTTCTCTTGAAATCATGAAAGATATTTTTCTCTTAAAAGATTTTGCTAATAAATTAATCATGAAAATAGGTAGGTTATTAGTTTAAAATATATTTTTGCTATTTGAAAGAAGACATTAGTTATAATTGTTTATCTGATTTTTAAGAGTTTAACACCCATAACTTAGATAATGTTAGTTTTATTATATCAACATTGTTAAAAACTACAATCCCAAGGCTTTATTTTTATTGTGAATTTTAATAAAAAATCACTATCAACATTCACCGTTTTAGCTAATCATCATAGTAAAGAGATATTGGTAATCATAACAAAGTCCTTGTAAGAACAATAATTTTTACTACACGATAATACCGTGCATTTGTGGTCCTATCAAGTTTTTGGCGCTGTTGTTGGGGACTTTGCTTTTGATATTAATTCTCCCAATACTACAGGACCATATTCGAGTATTGTGCACTTGACGGTAGAGGCTAACAATTTTGAATTAAAACCTTCGTTGTTGTCCATGGTATAACAAAACCAATATTTCGGTACTCCAACTGATGATCCAAACCTCCATTTGTCTATATTTTAGAGTATTGTGATACTTTGAAAATGAATGGAGTGATTAGTGATGCCATCAAACTAAGGTTTTTCCCTTTTTCATGAAGGGATAGAGCTAAGTTTTGCTACATTTGTTGCCTTATGAATCAATTACCACATGGGATCAGTTAAAGCAAGTATTCCTTGCTAGATATTTTCCACCACGTAAAACTACACAGTTGAGAAATCAAATCACAAGTTTTTCTCAAGAAGATGGGGAATTGCTCGCTTGGGAGCACTTCAAAGGGATGTTGAGATTTTTCCCCCATCATGTGTTGGAGAGATGACTAATTTTCCATAAATTCTACAATGGAATCCCATACACTAATACACTACAAGAATCATAATAAATGTTGCTGTAGAAGGACGCTGATGAACAAGAACATAGAAGAAGCCTACGCTCTTATTGAAGGCATGGCACAAAACCACTACCAATGGTCAAGTGTTTGATCTCCTCAGAAGAAATGAGGCATGTATGAAGTTGACACATTAGATCATATTGCTTCTAAGGTAGGTGCATTGTTTAAAAAATTTGAAAAATTGAATGTAAATGCTGTCACACCAAATGTTTTCCCTTGTAAAGTTTGTGGTATTGTTGATCATGTGGTTGTTGAATGCCAAGTCGGAATGTCTGCGATGGTGGGGTGAGTAATGAGCAAGTTAATTATCATAACAATTCTAAAAAATGAGACCCTTTTTTCGAATACTTACAATCAAGGTGGAGGAATCATCCAAATTTTTCCTACAAAAATCCTCCCCTTAATCCCATCCCCAACCAATGGTTAGACCTCTCGATTTTCAAGGAACAAGGCCTTTCAACAACCCCAAAATGTCTAGCTTAGAAAATTTGCTAGAAAATTTTGTGCTGACTCCAACCAAACAAAATGAAGAGTTTAAAAATCAAAACCAGTAAGTGAATGAAGCACTTAGGCAATTAACATCTAAGGTAGATTCCATGGCCACACACAATAAAATGTTGGAAACACAAATCACCAAAGAAACTCAACAAGTTGCTTCATCCTCTAGATCTTTTGGTGTGTTCTTGGGGCAGCCTGAACCTAACCCCAAAGGACAATTAAACGCTGTCACCTTAAGAAACAAAAAATTTAGAGGAACCCAAGGGTAGAGATGTGGAAGAGAATAGTCGAGATTAGAGCGAAAGAGCCCAACCATCAAGTGAGATGGCATATGAGAAGAAGAAAAACCTTATGTGCCTCCAACACCATACAAACCACCCGTACCCTTTCCTTAATGATTTTTCAAGGCTAAATTTGAGGAGGAATTTAGGAAGTTTGTGGAACTTTTGAAAAAGTTATATATAAACATTTCGTTCATTGAAGCAGTGTCTTAAATACCGTCATATGCTAAGTTTTTGAAAGAAATTTTGTCAAACAAAAGAAAACTTGACTACAATGAGACAATTGCTTTAATTGAGGAATGTAGCGTTGTGATTTAAAAAAAATTGTCTTTCAAACTTAAAGATCCTTGAATTTTTTATATTCCTTATGTTATTGGTGATATGGGTTTATAGAAGTGGTGTTGGTACTCTAATGGGTGATGCAAAAGTTTAAACAATCAGGCAATTTGCTCATAATTTTAATTATTTGAAGTAAAAAAGCTCCCTAAATTTTCTAACTCGTAAGCAAAAATCTCTCTAAAATTTTATTGTAATAGGCAAATTGCTCCCTGATTTTAATAAGTTACGAGGCAAAATGCTCCCTAACTAAACCAAATTTACACACAAATTAAAACAATTTTTGATAGGGGATTGACCACAAAGTAAACTAGACATACCAGACAAGTAGTGTCTTGATCTTTGGATTGTTGTTAGTCTTCAGTAGGGTTATATTCCCTTTCCACCCCAATTAGAGCACGTCCACTCATTACAAGATCTCTTCGGTTTATAGCTACTGACCGAGTCTTCATTTCCACGATTTCTTATTTGTATTTTTTTTTTGCCTTTTCCAGCAGCTTTCTTTAATGGAGGTGGAACAAACTAGGTTGGGATAATCCACTATCCTCCCAATATTGTTGAGAAGTTGTAGGTTTGATGAAGTAGTTGTAGGTTGCATTGTAAGAGGCAATTGTAAGCCACCCATTACAAATTTAGGGGAAGAAGTGATTTGAGTGGTGCCATTTAGGGATCTGATGATTTCGTTATTTGAGAATTTAGGGATTTAAGAATTTGGGAAAGAAATAAATAGAGAAGAAAAACTAGCTGTTAGCATCTTTAATGTCTCTATTTACTGTCAAAATGCTCTATGTGACGTGACATCCACATTTATGTGTCACGGTGTCACTTAACGTGACACATCAGCACCTCTAAAGGAGCTCATTGACGGAGGAAACATTTTGCTTAACTTAGATAGAATGAGGGAGTTTTTTGACGAACCGTAAATTTCAGGGTGTGAATTGGTTGTTTACTCGCTGTTTTAACTTTCTTGTTCATTTTTTTATTGACTTATCTTTCACAGTTATATATTTTTGGGGTTTTCTTGTGAAATGATCACTTGCCATGTCATTCAAGACCTATGTAGCCCACAGTTTTTTGTAGTATTTGGCTCAACTGATTGAACATTTGCAACAAGTGCGAATGAGGTATGAGGAGGCTATGAGGTTAATGTTTGATATGGTCTATCGTGGCTGTAAAACTGATATATTCATTATGTATATAACAACATTAATTGATTATAGTATGTGGGAAGATATGCATTATTCTCCTTTTGGCTTGCTGGTTTAATAAATTAGTCTTTGGATTACAATGATAAATTGAAAAATCAAATAATATATTCAGTTTTTGATTCTGATCATGATTGATGCAAATTCTTTAGTAATGATGTACATAATAAAGATCGGAATGATAATTGGCACAAAGGCAACGACTCTATGAGTAGTGAAGCCATAACATTACAGCTTTGTATCTGCCAGTTGTCACACTCCTATATTGTGCCTTTGTGTTGGGCATTGCAACTATTGTTTCTTGGACCACTGACAAATAAGGTTGGATCGTCAGCATTTGCAGGAGCCAGAGATCGACCTCCGGTCATTTAGATTTGAGGCCCAAGGAAAATCACAATCAGCCTGCAATGTTGAGGAATCACATGTTGCAGCAGAAAACCATGGTGCATTGTGCCTATAGATATGGATATACTTATGTTGTAGCTGTTTTCATACCTAGTTTCTGAAGATTTTAAGTAGTAGCTATTTATACTATGAAATAGTAGCAGACACTTTAATTATCAATGTTTGTACAAGCAAGTTTACATCCTTTTTATGGAAGTTGTTTTCTAAAATCATGATTTTGCAGTTTTGCTCTATCAGTATGATGGTCGAACCAGTGAATGCGATCAATTTGAATGGTAAAAAATGCAGTTGATATTAGTGCAAGTAAGCAAACAAAATGGTATAAATTTTCTATTTTTTTTTGGTATTTTAACTTGTGAATTGTATAGATCATGTATAACTAACTACATTGGTTATTTAGTACCCTGGCACTTTAACCATTTTCTTGTGCTTGGTATTCTCACATGTTAAGTTATGCATCTTTCGGCTAGTGAAGAAGACTGCAGTGAGGCAATATTGCATGATAAGAAGGTGAGAAGATTCAGTAAATTCTTTGCACACTTGATTCTTTAATGTGTTTATGTTTTTCTATTTGTTTCAGCGCTTCATATTTGTAACAAAACTGAGCAAGAAAGATATTTAGTGAAAAAGGTTCTGTGAAACAGAGCAATGTAAATGCAAGGTAAGCTGAATTATTAGAACGCCGTTAATACTTTATTGCAAATGACATATCTACAAGTATCAATGTGAAATAGAAGTTTAGGTATTATACTAATTGATCTTACTATTTTCTCAAATCCTGAATTATATTTGAGTAACTTTTATTTTACATGGATTGCAAATGACATTGTTTCTAGTAATTTGAAGCATCTCAATGAAACTGCTAAGTGCATTGATGTAGCATTTCTCTAAAAGATTCCTTGTTGTAGTGTCAAGTGTTGGGGCAAACACTTTCCTTGTTCAAGATATTGGCAGGAATTAAAAGTATGTTATATTATTCAAGTTTTGTCTTCTGCAGTACTGAATTTATTTTTGATGTTGCAACAAGTGCTATGGTTGGTTCGTCAAATATTCTTACTTTCTATATTTCATTCTAAAATTTGGTTATTATGAAATTTGCACATTGTATTGTTTTTTATTGATGTTTTTGGTTTTTTGCAAGGCACTTGCTCCTTGATGGAAAAAAACAGGAAAGAAAGGTATGCTTAATTTTTATTGTAATAAAAATTATTTGATTTTTTTTTTTCATGTATTCTGTTGATAACATATATCCAAGAATATGCAGAGGGACATACAATGTGAGACAATAGCTTTTTCCAATTCACACACACTACTATATTCTAAGTTCCAACATTTAATGAATATTGAATATACTGCATATGTAAATGGCTCAAAGTTTCCTCTATGCATATGTAAATGGCCAACAATATTAGAGCTATAAGTGACAATTAAGCAAATATTAGTCTACAGAGTTGCGTAAAGAAATTGATCATAAAATTAATTAATTATGTGTTTGATTTTGAAAATCATAGGGAAACAAAAAGAATAATACAGATTATTTCAGAATACAACTCAAGAGAGTACTTGGTCATCAATTTGTACGTGTGGTATACGAGCCACCTTGTGCCACTCCTTTCCTACTTTGGGTTTAAGCCTTGGAGTTAACATTGGACATTCCTGGATACTAAGATGATCTAAGGAAGAAGGAAGCCCTTGTTCCGGCAATGACCGCAGCATGTCACAGCAATTAATTTCAAGTGTATGAAGTGCATTCAGGTGTTGAAATCCATTGTAGTCAAGCTTCTTCAAACTCTTCAGTGTGCTAATGCGCAGCGAGATGATATTTCTAGGAAGTATATTCTCATTGGGAAATGATTCAATGTCTATGCATCCGCCTTCAACCTCAAAATGAGTGAGAGACTCAAGATTTTCCAAACCCCAATTCTTTTGTTGTGTAAGTTTGTCACAATAGGAAATGGAGAGTAGAGTTAAACTTGAAGGCAAGCCCTCAAATGGAAAAGATTCAATAAGTGGACATCTATGTAAAAATAATGACTTGAGAGATGTGAGAGAGTTCATAGAATTGGGCAATTTGTTAAGATTCTTTCCATTGAAAAGGAACATGGATGCTAGATTTGGTGTATGTAGTCCATCTGGGAAAGACGTCAATTCTGTGCAATCTCTAATTTCTAAAGACTCAAGTGACGGAAGATTACCACTAAATGATATAAGATTATGACAATCCCATATACAAAGAATTTTGAGTTCAGGGAACGAATTTAAGTTCAAGGTAGTGAGTGAATTACAACTTTTCCCAATGAACAAATGTTGGAGAAAGGCAAGCTTCTCTCTTGATTCTAAAGATGGAACAAGTTCCAATCTTGTACAGTTACGTATGTAAAGTGTTTCCATTGAAGCAGGGTAAGGGAAGGATCTAAGAGAAGAACAACTGATGAGATATAATTCTTGAAGAACAGGTAATCTACCTAGCAAATCATGTGGAAGGACCTCTAATGATTCACATCCTTCAATTTTTAGGCTCTGCAGCTTTGGCGGCAATGATTTCAATTGCGATACGGTCATAACTTTTAATACTTCAAAGGATGATCGTACATCGTCAATATCTTGTGATGGACGATTGTGAGCTGCTGTTGTGTTTGTTGTATCCGCTTGTGCGGTCATTGGAATTTTAGCTTTAGGCAATGAAGATTGTGGATCTGTTTGCTGCTCGATGATAGAAATATCGGCTCTAGAGGACACTTGTTGTGGCTTTGGGATTCCTATTCTATCCAAAGATGCAGGGTAAGGAGGAGGTAATCTATTTCTTGTGAATTCAGTTTCCATCCTTTCCTCGTGACCAATGTCTTCAATCTCACCTAAAGAAGAGCCAATAGTGTACTTATTGCTGGTAAAACCAGAAAAGGATTGTGTGCTGATTTCTTGCACTTCTTCGGAAATTACAACATGTCGCCGCAAAGATGGTTGTGAGTGGGTTTTAACAACATTTCTCATTAATGCTTCATTACTGTCATGTACAAACACTTCACATGTATCTGAAACTTTTGGAAGTGGAGCTACAAGGTGATGGCATCCAGAAATCTCCAACTTCTGTAAAGAAGGAAGCTGTTTGGGTAAATTTCCCTCTAGCTTGAGACACCTTATTATATGAAGCTCAATGAGATAGGGGAATTCAACACCTTCTAGTATATTCCATTCTTTCCATTCCAACATATCCCAAAACTGCAAAGTCTCTAATGATTGAAATGGCTTGTGTGAAGCAGTCATAATTCTATAAAACTCATGGCCTATGGAACTAACGTTAGTGAACCCTTCAATAAAGAGATCTTTAAGAAGTGGCAGGTGTCCAAGTGTTGGCAATGAGTTGCAATACTTACAATGTCGGAGATCGACTAATTGTAATGCCCAATAAGATGGATCCGTCAACCAATTCGGGAATCTTGCACCTCTATAGTATTCAATTGTTAGTCTCTTTAAGCCTTTGTGTGGTTCTAGATTTTCAATCACTTCCATTTCATTTCCATTGCCATCTTCACCATTTCCCCATTGAAGCATAAGATCATCAAGGCACTTTTTCTCTTTTAGTTTGACATTTGAAGCATCCATAGAAAAAACCACATTTTCAAGCTTCGAAATGGACAAAGTTATGAGATTCGAAAGACCTGCTAAACCTTCAAGTCTTGTCTCTTTTTTAGAAACAATGAAATCAGTCAACGTCCGAAGACCTGTCATTTTGTTCATCTGCAAAGGCATCTCTTGCACACCACTGTCTCTTACATCAAGACAACGCAAGCGTATCAAGTTGCATATTCTTGGAGGAAAACTAGTGAGAGAAATGCAGTTTGTCAACATAAGTATCTGCAAATTAAAGAGATCACAAATGGAATCTGGCAGTGTCTGCAATGCAGTGTGAGAAAGGTCAAGGTAACAAAGATGACTTAATCTTCCAATTGAATCAGGCAACTTGGTTATGTCATAGTGAGACAAAGAAAGTGTCCGGAAGATCTGTGGATTCAACCGCGACATAATTTCCTCCAACATTAAAGGGTGGATATGGCTAGGAGCTCGCTCATGAGGCAAACATACTGGCAAAATGGTTCTTAACAATTTTTTATTTGTACCTAAAATTGATTCTGAAAAATCCTGTCTTGTTCTAGAATATGACAAATGGTGCTCATAGGATTTTCCAAACACATAGGTTGCCAAATCATGAACCAGATTATGCATTGTAAAACTTAAACCAGAACCAAACGGTTGCAAGAATGACCTCATTATTAGATAACCAAAATACTCATCACCAATATCTTCCATGCTTTTGTGATTGGATTTAGAGTTTGAGTTTTGCAAAAAGCCTTGTGCCATCCACAAGAGGACCATCTCTTTCTTCTTGAATTCATAACCCTTTGGAAACAACGACAAATAAGCGAAGCAACGTTTAAGCTCTGCTGGGAGATCAAGGTAACAAACCACAAGAAAAGCAGGAATTGGTAGATTCACATCACCTTCATCAATTAATTTGTTCCTCAATATATCAACCCATTCACTGAGTTGTACCTTATCTTGCAAGAGACTCCCAATCATTTTTGCAGCCAAAGGAAGGTTTCCCAATCTGTTCACTATTTCCTTTCCAACTGCTACTAGTTCTGGATAATCATGAAGATCCATTTGCCCAAAAGCATGCACCACAAAAATTGACCATGAATTCTCTGATGATAGCATACCCAGTTGGAAGGTATGATTAGCTTGTGGCACAAGCAATGAATCATCATCGTCATTATCATCATCGGGATCCGAGATCAAGACTATGGCACTCCCTCCTTTTGCTGCTTCAAACAAAGAATCAACAAGTATGTTCCAATTCTTAGTAGCATCCTCAGGTTGAATCCTGATATCATCCAACACCAGCAGAAATTTCTTCCCTTCAAAGCTGTCCTTCAATTTCTTACTCAGCTCATGGAAATCATTTTCATTCACAAACTCTTCAGTAACTGCCTCAAGAATCTTCTTAGCTATAAAGTTAATGCTAGCTTTGTAAGGAATATTGACCCAAGCTCTAAGTTCAAAACACCCCTTCACCTTGTGATTGAAGTAAATTACATCAACAAAAGCAGTTTTACCAGCACCCCCTTTTCCCTCTATGTTTATCACTTTGGTATGTTCACTACTAGTAGTAGTAGTTGATAATAACAAGATATCCAACACAGACTTTTCTTCTTGTTCTCTTCCATAGAAATAATCTTTGGGATAGTTTCCATAGAAATAGTTATCCAAAACAACAGAACATGGAAACAAGCCATGTAAAGATTCCCTCCATGTAACACTTTGAGCTATGCCAAGGACATCCTTCATTTTAGAAAGATCTACTAACCTATCAATGATGCCAAGCATTTGAAATTTTAAGTCCCTGTTTGGCTTGTTTGATTTTGAGAAGACTCCAAAAATTTTGGTGTTTGTGGTAACCTCCTGCCACTGCAATAGAAGCTCCTCTAAACTATAAACAGCATACTGCAATGAGTTAAGCCAGTCCTTTATTGCTTGGGTTTTTGATGTGAACTGCTTGTGCTCAGCGTCATCGACGAGAGAATCGTACAACCGCAGTGTAGCTATGAGTTTACGCTGATATTTGGGTGGTTTGTTAATGATGAAAGGTTTGGAAGTGAGGAGGAGAAGGTTGTCTAACAGATCGTGAAGGAAAGCAGAAAGTAAGGCTCTACCCATTGTTGAAAGTTGAAACTTCAAAATTGCAAAGCAGAGGGAAAGATAAAAAAAAGATTAAGTTGTTAATTTCTCGGTTTTGTTTGAAGTTGAGACAATAGCTCGGATAAGATGCAATGATTCGTAATTTCCATTTCCATGTGTGGATCTTATGGTCGAAGACTTTGTGAGTCAACGGTTAGCATGTGATTGATTATCAACTAGAGATTTAACTAAGGTATGAATTGAAGGAATGAGATGAAATCGAATGAGAATGAGATAAATTATGGTTCTATTGTTTGGATACGTATTAAAAGCACGATCGTCTAAAAGCGTTTCGGAGGTTATATTGTAATATTAAGAATTGAACTCATAATTAAAAAAAAAAGTAATTTTAACAATTAAAAAAATAATAAAGCAAGTTTAGTGTCAATGAAATTTTATTCAGTTCTTATAAAATATTTTTTGAATTTTTTAGTTTTTAAAATTTTTTTATTCACTTTTAGAATCTCAAAAAAATTTAAAAAAAATCAAAATAAAGACTTAAAATATAATTTTTTTAAGGTCTAAATTTGAAAAGTTATAATCATAAAATATATTTAACCCAAAAAATTTTCACCTTCATTTTGTTGGATTTGGCTTCTATAAATGAAGAAGTTGGTACAATAAGAAAAACAATAGTTAACAATATAACTACTCATTATACATGTGCAAATAATATTAATCATTGATTTGATCATTAATGGTTGGTATTATTCACTTTATTCTCTATATCGAATTCTTCATTTTAGATGAGTCAAATCTCATTTTACTATATTGTAAAAGAAAAAATTTGAGAACTCTCCCCAACTGGTGATCATGTCCAATTGAATTGGATGCACATGGAGATCACCTACCTGCCCTTATTAAACAAAATGGAATGGAATGAATGAGTGTGTGTTTGGTTATGCGGCAATGAAAATTGACTTTGAGAAAATTGATTTTAGTTAAAAGTAACTTGAATATAAGTTGATTTATGTTTGAATACATTCACGTAAAATTGATTTTTATGAGTTGATATTGGCTTAATTGTTTAATATTTTTAAAATAGTGATTTTGACTTTATATTTTTTAAAATAATTTTTATGAGAACTTCCTTAAAAATAGTAGAAGTTGTTTAAGACTAATTTGATACCGGTTAAAAAATAATAATTTTGACATTCAATAATTTAAATATTCATTATTAGAGATTTTAAAAAAAAGTATCATTCAAAAATGATTTTTATGAAGAGTTTTCCAAAATAGTTTTTCATGTTAATCATTTTTCAAAATTTCACTATCCAACTAAAGTTGTCGCACAATAATATTAAGATAAATTAATTAAAAAAAATTCATTTGAAGTTTTATTTTTAAAATTCTTTTTAAAAAATATTATAACAAAAAGATAAATACTATAAAAATCATTTTTAAAAAAATCTTAAAAAAATAGACCCATCAAAATTACTTTTGAATGTTTAATTACCAAAATAGATTTTATTTATATTTAAAACTTGGATACTTCATTTTTCAGATAATTATAATAAGCATAGAAATGATATTACTTATTAAATTTAATTTTAGATAATTATATCTCATTTCCATTTTTAAAAGTTATATTACTTTTTTTTTTACTCAGGTTATATTACCTGTTAAATTTAATAAAATTGTCTACGATTAGTAAACATTTATTAAAAAATTACATATTATAAATTTAATTTAATAAATTTATAATAATTACATTTTAATATAATAAGCATAGAAAAAAAATAATAGTGTTCAAAAAATAATATAATAATCAGTTTTTTATACAAATAAAATAACATAATTATCATTAAAAATTTATGCATAATTTTGAGATTAGACATTGCCCGAAAAACTACAATTCCAAGCTTCGGTCTTTATCTTTTTTAAACCAAACAACATTTTTTGAGAGGCAAACCACGTTTAACACAGTAGAAGTGAGTTTACACACTCAAACGCAGATCCAAACAATCACTAATGATATACATTCCATTACTTGCTCATCTTGGTTCCCCTTCAATTTTCATCACAATTAGTTCCTTTTACATCCTCGTCATTTCCTCATTCTTTGAAGAAATTCGACCTCAAATTTAGCTCCATCATAACTTACGTAGAAAAGAAAACATAAATGAAAGACATGAAAGATAATGTTAGCTCTTACCATTGAACTCTAAACAAGAATCTTGCACGAAGAAACTTCAACAATCGTTTGAAATTGAAAAAATAATAACGAAAAGAGAAGCAACATACATGAGATTATAGAAAGGAAAAAAACATGGTGTGAAATAAAGAATTAACAATGGCAATCCATTGCAAAATGAGATTCAAAATTTCAAGTGCAACCAAACTTACCTCTTGAACTGAATTTGATACTTGTACACAGAATGAAAACTCTTCTGCTATTGAAACATAACTTAAATAGCAACTTCTAAAGAAGACTCGAAAATCTTAAAGGAATCCGATTCAGATTTCTATCATTTTCAACTTAGATTTTTAAACCAACGAACATTAAACAAATCAAAAGATTATAGAAAAATCACAAAGTGGCGTGTAACGAAGAATTAATAATTGCAATACTTGAAAAAAATCCATAGATATAACATAAAATAAACAAGACTTGCTTCTTGCATTGAATTTGAACCTTGCACATAGAAAAGACTAATTTAATACACCTGAAACAGAATGTAGAAAAAAACTTCTGAAGAAGGGTCAAAATCTAAGAGGAATCAGATTTAAATTTCCACCATTTTCATATATAGGAAAAGCTTTTGAATCAAGGAACATTAAGCAAATCAAAACGTTATAGAAAAATCACAATGTAGTGTAAAACTAAGAACTAACAATAGAAATATATGAAAAACACAAATTCAGTGAACTTTGAAGTTATTTCAATATGAATATATATTTAATACGCATTGATATCGAGTAGATACCTGACATTTTCAACTAAGATCTGTGATCTAATCTTCAATGACTCTGGAAGGAATGAGAGAGACCATACTCCAGTAATCTCCAATGTCCTTTTCACATAGAACTTTTAATAATGGGCATGTTCTAATAGTAATATGAGAAAGGGAAGTGACTAGTCTGTCTAAAGGAAGAGATTCAAGATTAGCACAAGCTTTAATCTTCAGATTTTTGAGAGATGTTAGATATTGAACTCCTATATTCTCCAGTGAAGTAAGACTAGGAAGTTCGGTAATATGAAGAGAAGTTAGTGATGTCATTTCCTGAAGACCCCATGTAGTCTTAGGCGAGAAATCAACACATTTGCTGATACAAAGTGACTCAAGCTTGGAAGCAAGCAACCCTCCTTCAAGAAATTGAGTAAGTTTGGAGCATTGTTTTAGTTTTAACTTCCGAATATTTGGGACACTGTTTGGAGCGCATGAAATCATCTGGAGATTGCTACAATCTTGTATGCGAAGATCTTCTAGCTTGTGGAAGAGGTATAATGGAAATGAGATGAGAGAATCACAACAACATTTTAAGTGTAATTTTTCAAGGGCTGAATAGTAGTGAGGTTCCTGCATCAAACTCTGAGGATGAAGTAGTTGAAAATTTCTGCACTCATAGATTTCAAGAGATTTTAGTGTTCTTAATCCATCCATAGGGATGGTGACAAGAGATGAGCAGTTGCTTACGGTTATAATTTGAAGACATTTATTTTCCTCCATCATTTTCTTGGGTAACGACACCAATGCATCGCAACCCGTCAGCACTAATTCTCTAAGCCTTGGAACCGATGGCATTGGGCTTGTTAGAGCTTGACATGCAGTGATCACTAATTTATCCAACAAAGGAAGGTGGTCAGGCAAGCTTTTGGTCAATTTAGGACATCTCTCTATATAAAGCTCTAGGAGTGAAGGGAACTCTCCATTTTCTTCAAATCTGTTGGAGGACCATTCTTCCCAATTGGGCATGTCCTCAAACTTCATAATTTTCAATGATCTAAATGGCTCCTTTACATTCCCATAGAATTCTAGACCAACTTTCTGTAGGCTTGTCATCATTGTTATATGGAGTTCTGTGAGAGATGACAATTGTCCAAGGGATGGCAATGACTTGCAATTTTCACAATTAGCGAGGTATAGAAACACCATACAAGAAAATGAAGAGCTCCCCAACCATTTCGGCAATTTATTGCCACCAAAATTATGAATTGTAAGTCTTTTTAGATTTTTATGTGGCTCAAGCATGTCAAGTACATTTGTTTCAGTATCTTCATCATGAGTTGTAGTTGTCCACTTGAATTCTAGTTCATGAAGATATTTCTTATCCTTCAACCTGGCATGAGAAGCTTCTTTTGCATCAACTACATTCTGCAAACTCTCAATCAAAAGTGCTCCATGGAGTTCTGAAAGCTCTCCTAACTCACTAATTTTTGATCCTCCTTCACAGCCAACTACAAAGCTGGTCAACACTTGAAGAGACTTCAATTTACTAAATTTTGCAGGCATATTTGTCACAGTGCTTCCACTTATATCAAGGTGACGTAAGTTGACTAGGTTGGACATGTTTTTTGGTAACGTTGTCAGACAACGACAACCTGACAACAGAAGTGTCTCCAAGTTATACAAAGTGGTAACAGAATCAGGCAGAAACTCAATTCCAGTGTAAGAAAGATCTAAATATCGTAGATGCATCAAGTTTCCAATTGAACTTGGCAACTTGGTAATTGGATAGTGAGACAAAGAGAGCACACGCAAGCATTTCAAGTTTGGTAACAGAATTGAAACCATGCTGGTAATTGAAGAAGAGTAAACAAAGCATGAGAATCTGAATGGTAGGAAGGTCCTAAGTTGCTTAAATTCAGAGAAGACTTCAAACTTTTCAGGATCATCATATATGCCTTGTAAATAAGATAAATGGCGAACACTAATTGTGATTTTTCTAGGATGATTATCATCTAATTTGTAAAAGAATTCACCTGCAACAAATTGTGCTACATCACTGATAAGGTCATGCATCATATAACGTGATATGTGGTAGGTTGATTGATAAAAGAATGACCTAGATAGTAACTCTTGAAAGCATTCTTCCCCTACATCCTCCATTCTCTTCTCCGAAGTTTGTTGTGGAAGTATACCTTCAGCCATCCATAAATAGATCAAGTCCCACTTTTTTATTTCATATCCTTTAGGAAATATAGAACAATAAGTAAAACATCGCTTTAAATGAGAAGGTAGATGACTATAGCTCAATCTTAAAGCAGGAAGAATGTTACACTTATCACTTGGTAACTCCCATATCCTACTATAACATATACCTTCCCACTCTCCAACATCTTCTTTTGTACGTAGGAGACACCCTAGTGCTTTTGCAGCTAGAGGGAGACCATTGCACTTCTGTACTATTTTTTCTCCAATGTGTGCCATCATGGGATACTCATTTGATTTCCCTGATTTGAACGCATGACTTGCAAATAACTTCCAGGTATCTTCATGAGATAAAAGCGAAAGAGAATGAGTTAAATCCGCACGAATTAATGTTGCAACACTTTGACTACGTGTGGTGACGATGATTCTACTTCCCTTGTTTCCTAATAGAAAAGGTCTTTGGAGGATGTCCCAGTCAAGAAAGTTCTCATTCCAAAACCCATCCAAAACAATTAGAAACCTCTGTCTTGTTGTCAATCTATCCTTAAGTTTGATTTGGAGTGTATTCAAGTCTGAGATATTAGAATACGACATAGTGAACGACTCATAAATTTTTTTGGTTATTTCATACACATTCGAAGTCTCTGACACAGAGGCCCATGATCTTGATTGAAAATGGTTCCTTACTTGTTCATCATTGTACAAAATCTGAGCAAAAGTAGTCTTTCCTATCCCTCCCATCCCAACAATTGCTATTACCGACACCCCGCCTCCATCGGACTCGCCTGATAACAAAAAGTCAATAATCTTCTTCCTATCACCATGTCGACCATACACACCATGTTCATCCACCAAAGAAGTTGTCGATGAACCTAACAAGAGTGATTTACCTACACCTCCTTCTTTAAGACCAAGAAGATCTCTATACTCTATTATAGATTTCAACCTCTCAACTATCCTACCAATTTTCGATTGAACTCGTTCAGAAAATGGATTGAGAGAAGAAGCATAATCTTTTACCTGATCTAAGGTGGTGTGGAATCCAGAATCCATCTCGTCGTGTATGGCTTTGCTGGAAATCTCATCCAAAACATCATCAGCATCATAGATAACATTCTTCAGCCTATCAACCCACTCCTTCACTGATGGATCATAAAACATTTTCTCCTCAGCATCATTAAGCACAGTAGTGACAGATAGTAAAAGCATTTTCAACTTCTCTAGAAGTTCTTCATCAACATGGTTTCCTCGGAAGAAGTCTATGAGTTCAACATGAGCTATCCTATCCAACAGCACTTGCAAGAAAGCTGAGAGAAGTGAGCCTAGCACATCAACCATGATTCTGTGAAATGAACGAATAACTATAACAAAGTGAAAACAGTGTAATTATGATTGGTTTTCTTAGTTGCTTTTTGAGACAAAGGAAATGAATCAAAAGGGCTTCATTGTTTATACTTCAGAGTAGTTGACTTAGGCTTCTGGAGTACAGTTGACTGGGAAGTTTCTTATGTGCTGCAATGAATGAAATATCAAAAAGGTGTTTTGAACCCACGTGGTTTATTGGAGTCAAAGTTTTAAAATTCAACGAAAAAATAAAGCAATAATATTTGTGGAGCCTCTTCATTCCGTAGGTCTTAATTATTATTAGGTAGGAGTATAAGTTAAATATCATTCAAAGTGGATATTAGTGTTGAATGTAGTTAATTCTAAAATGATTAATTATGTTTGTAATTCAGTTAGAATAGTTTAGAGGTTGTTAAGAAAGGTAGTTAGTTAGTAAGGTTGTTAAGAAAGGTAGTTAGTTAGTAAGGTTGTTAAGAAAGGTATTTAGTTAGTTAAAGTGCAGCTATATAAACTGTTTTTCTATAAATTTGTAAACCAAAAACATTTTGTATAGAGTGTGTTAAGATTGATAATCATTCTCCGTTTTTTGAACTTTCTGTTTTTTACTCTCTTTTTCTCAAATTTCAATTCCTCTTTGATTATACAATTTGTTCCAACAATTGGTATCAAGAGTAGGGGTTTTATACCATGCACCCCTACCCCTAAATCTCCCACCTCCAGTTTTTCAAAATGCCTAAAATATCCTATACCAATTATAAATTTATTTGTAAAAAATTAAAAATCACTTTTTAAGCTCGGAACTTTAGGATTTTATTGTATAAGTCGAATCTTTCAAATTTTCGAAGGTATTTTTGTAAAAATTTCGAAAATTTCATAGATGTTGAAACATTCGCAGTGAAAATTTGTGTGATTTCGTCAACAATTTCGAAACTTTTGTTGAAACTGAAAAGTTCGAAACCTTTCAAAGGTTTCACTTCGAAGGCAAAGTTCCGAAGAGCATTCGGAAGTTTCATTTTGGGCAAAGTTTCAAAAATATTCGAAAGTTTCACTTTTGGGCAAAGTTTCGAATACTTTTCGAAAGTTTCAGGTTTGGCAAAGTTTCGAAACAAAGTCGAAAGTTTCATTTCAAAATGAAACTTTCGAAGGTTTTATTTTGAAAAACTTTTACTTTATTTTTTAAATATGTATTAATATTATTATTATTATTATTATTATTAATTAAATAGAGTAAACTTTTTAGAATCAGGTATGAGTAGAGTTGAGGTTCCTGCTACAATGGCGACTATAGATTCTACAGATAAATTTATCACTGATCAGGTATTTTTACCGATAATTAAATTTAGAACTGATAAATTTAATGTATTAACATGTATTAATGTTTTATTTTAAATATTTATTTTATTCTGAAATTTTTATTTGAAATATATGTTTTGTAGATATTTCCTTCTCGAGAAGCTGTATTTGAATGGGAAAAAAAAATTGGAATGCAAAATGGAATTTTAATTGTTACCATTCGATCAGATAAAGCAACGGGAAAGAGAGGCAGAAAAGACAAATTAATTTTGGGATGCGAAAGAGGCGGAAGATATAAATCAAAATCAAAATCAACAGTAACTTGTTCTCACAAGGAAAACTGTCCGTTTAAACTCAGATGTATACGATCGAGTTTGGATGAAGGATGAAAAATTAGTGTTCGTTATGGAACACACAATCACAATTTAGCCAATACTTTAGACGGTCATTCATATTTGGGGCGTCTAAATGAAGAGGAGAAATTTTTTGTCAATGACATGACAAAGTATAAGCTTTCACCAAGGTTCATTTTGAATGCTTTGAAAGAGAAAAATAAAGATAATGTCACAATTTCCACTCAAATATATAAAGCAAGAAGTACTTATCGATCATCTTTGAGAGGTTCATACACAGAAGTGCAACATCTGTTGAAGTTAATACAAAATGAAAATTATGTGCACTGGACAAGAAGACGGGATAATTCAGATGTTCTAAGAGATATATTTTGGACGCATCCTGATTGTATAAAGCTGTTGAACACGTTTTATTTTGTTTTGATATGTGATAGCACATACAAAACAAATAGATATCGGTTACCGTTACTTGAAGTTGTCGGTGTGACATCTACTGGTTTGACATTTTCGGTTGCATTTGCCTATTTAGAGCAAGAACGACAAGATAACTTCATATGGGCATTTCAAAAGGTAAGACAACTTTTCGTATCTGAAAATTTAATTTATAAAGTTATTGTGACGGATAGAGATCTTGCCATGATGAATGCTATTGGTGTTGTATTTCCTACTTCAATTCATTTGCTGTGTCGTTTTCATATTGAAAAAAATGTTGGGGCAAGATGCAAACAATATGTGAGTAAGGATAGACAAGATGAAGTAATGGATTTATGGAAAAAAATTGTATTTTCGGCTAGTGTGGAGGAGTATGATCATCACTTGCAACACTTTGAGCTAGTGTGTGCGGATATTATTCTTTTTGTTGATTATGTTAAAGATTCATGGTTGACACCTTACAAAGAAAGATTTGTCATGGCTTGGACGAACAGAGTGATGCATTTAGGGAACACAACGACCAACAAGTATTTTTAAATAATGATTTAGTGATTTATGTGATTTGTTTTAATTTGTGTTATTTAATTTATTTGTAGAGCGGAGTCTGCTCATTGGAGATTAAAAAACATGTTGCAGACTAGTAAGGGAGACTTATGTAAAAATTGGGATGCTGTGAATATGATGTTGAAGAACCAATTGTGTAGGCTCAAATCAACTTTTCATAAATCTATTCTCGATGTGGAGCATGGGTATAATTCACCATTCTATCAGAGATTACGTCATTGTGTGGCAAGGAAATGTTTTGAAATTATTGACAAACAATTGAAGAGGGTGAAGATTGTAGAGCTGTCAAAAAAGCCCCTAATGTCAAAACCCCTTTAATAAATTTCTTATTAGGCCCCAATCTTTGGCCCCAACCCCCTATTTTTTAATTTTTGTGAGCTTGGGCCGGGGGGCCTAGGGCCCATTTCATTTTTAAAAAATTATTGAATTTGTTAATTTTATTCAAAACATAAAAAAAATCGACAATTTCTAAATCAAATAAAATTCAAAAAAAAATTCGAAATTGAAAAATTATTGAATTTGTTAATTTTATTCATAACATCAAAAAATAAATCGACAATTTCTAAATCGAACAAAATTCGGAAAAAAAATAGAAATTAAAAAATTATTGAATTTGTTAATTTTATTCAAAACATAAAAAAAATCGACAATTTCTAAATCAAATAAAATTTAAAAAAAAATCGAAATTGAAAATTATTGAATTTGTTAATTTTATTCATAACATCAAAAAATAAATTGACAATTTCTAAATCGAACAAAATTTGGAAAAAAAATCGAAATTGAAAAATTATTGAATTTGTTAATTTTATTCAGAACATAAAAAAAACAAAAAAAATCAAAAAAAAGATTCAGAAAAAAAAATCGAAAAAAAAAGTGAAATATTTTTTATTTCAAAAAAATAATTGATTTTTTAATGAGCCTATGGGTCATCTAAGCCCACATAATTTTGGGGGATTTTTTACATTGGGGGCTTTCTTTTAATGGGCCTTTATATTATAAGATTTTTTGGCCCCCTCCAATATGTGAGCTGGGGCCAATATAGAGGGGGCTTGACAAATTGACAGCTCTAATCAAGAGCAAGGTTCTAATCTTGGAAACACGAGTGAAAGTGTGAGGCGATTTCAAATTGGGAAACACAAGTGTAAGGAAGAAAGAAACCATGAATGGAGGAGGATTTCCATCAAATTTTCCAGTTCTGGACGAGAAGAATTGGGAGAGGTGGTCTGCATCAATGAGGTCATTGCTGGGAGCTCAAGAAGTTTTTGAGATTGTCCAAGATGGTTATGAACAGCTAGACGCGGATCCTACAGAAGGACAACAAGCCACTTTCATAGATTACAAGAAAAGGGATTGCAAGACATTGTTTTACATCCAGCAAAGTGTGGATGCAAATAATTTTGAAAGGATCTGAAAGGTATCTACATCAAAAGAGGCATGGAATATCTTGGTGAAGTATTACATGGGTAGTGAAAAAACCAAGAAAGTGAAACTTCAAATGTTGAGAAGGCAATATGAATTGTTGCAAATAGAGGAGGATGAAAGTGTGGCTGATTATTTCAACCGAGTGCAGGATATTGTTAATCAGATGAGAACTAATGGTGAATCAATAACTGAAGTGGTGATTATTGAAAAGATCCCAAGAACATTGACACAAAGATATGATCACATAGTGGTGGCCATAGAGGAGTCAAAGGATCTTGGAACATTGAAGGTAGAAGACTTTCAAGACTCATTGGAGGCTCATGAATTGAGATTAAAAGAGAGAGGTGCAACTAGTACACAAGTGTAGGCATTGCATGCTCAAGTCAACTAGAAGCATGATTATAATGAAGGGGCTGGAAATTCAAGAAATCAACACAACAATGAGAATAACAAAAAAAAATCAAATGGCAAGAAGAAGCTTAACAATAAGTGGATTCAATGCTACAATTGTAAAAAATGGGGCCACTTTACTAATGAGTGTAGATCCAAGAAGGTACACAGAGAGGATGATGAAGCTCAGATGGCAGCTGAAGACTCAGATTCAGATACAGTCTTGTTGATGGCCACCACAAAAGATGACTGTCCAGAGCAGTGGTACCTTGACACAAGTTGTTCAAACCATATGACAGGGAATAAAGGATGATTTGTGAGTCTTAATGAAAGAGTAAAAAGAGAAATCAGATTTGCAGACAATAGTTCAATGACTGCAGAAGGAGTAGGCAAGGTCCTGATTCAAAGAATAGATGGCAAACAATCTTTCATATGTGATGTGTTGTATGTGCCAAATATGAAGAACCATTTGCTGAGCCTTGGACAGCTGCTTGAAAAGGGATATTCAATTAAGATGGAGCATGGTGAATTGAAAATGTTTGATAGTTCAAATAGACTCATCTTAAAGGCACCACTGTCCAAGAACAGAACCTTCAAAATTGAAATCCAGATAAGTGAAAACAAGTGCTTGGCTGCTGAAGTCAGAAGTGAAAATTGGTTATGGCACCAAAGGTTTGGTCACTTGAACTTTAGGAGTCTTCAGATGTTGCAGGGCAGTGGCATGGTGCTGGGAATTCCTGAAATTCAGATACCAAATGAGATATGTGAAGAATGCTGCCAAGCCAAACAGCACAGGAACTCATTCAAGTCTGAAGTACCAACCAGATCTTCAAGAATGATGGAGGTAATCTTCTCTGATGTGTGTGGTCCATTTGAAGAAATGTCAATAGGAGGTAACAATTACTTTGCATCATTTATTGATGATTTTACAAGGAAAGTATGGATATATCTGATTAAAAGGAAAAATGAAGTGCGGGATGTGTTTAAAAAAATTCAAAGTAATGGCAGAAAATCAAAGTTGGAATAGTCTGAAAGTATTCAAAACAAATGGAGGAGGTGAATACAATTATCATGAGTTTTGTGAAAAAGAAGGAGTGTTACATGAAGTGATTGTACCATACACTCCACAACATAATGAGGCCACTGAAAGAAGAAACAAAACCATATTAAACATGGCTAGAGGCATGGTGAAGGGAAATCAAATGCCTCACAAGTTTGGGGAGAAGTAGTATCTACTATTGTATACATTTTGAATAGATGTCCAACCAAGAAACTTGGCACTAGGACACCAGAAGAAGCTTGGACTGGAAGAAAGCCAGCTGTGATTCACTTGAGAGTGTTTGGCTCATTGTGCTTCAGACATGTGCCAATGCAAAACAGGAGAAAACTTGATGACAGGGCTGAACAAATGGTGCTGTTAGGTTATGATTCAACTGGGGCTTACAAGCTGTATGATCCAAACAAGAACAAAGTGGTGATAAGCAGGGACATATTAGTGGATGAATCAAGAGGATGGGACTGGAAGTTGAGTGAAGCCAGCTCGAGCAGTTCAACCAGCCTAGACAAACTAGCCAGCTCAATCAGTCCAAGCAGCAGGGCAGCAGTAGTGGAACTGGATGAGGGCCAGCCAGCAAGGACAACAAGTCAGCCAGCTACTGAACCTGTAAGAAAAACTGAAAGAGCAAGGCAACCTTCAGTCAGATTGAATCTGTAACACCCCGAGTTTAAAACACAGCGCGAGTGTATTTTTTTTTTCAATAAATAATTAAAATGAGTTTTCCAAAATTAATGTCAAGGGAATTAAAATAAAATTTTCATCAGTTCATTTCAAAAGAGAACACCCGGCCTGTGGCCACTAAACAGTATCAGAGTGCGGAAAATACAGCGGAAAAGTCATACATTAATTCCCAAAAGAAATTACATTTCCCAAAACTCAAGACCCTATACAAAAGTCTAGTCTGATCATGCACTAAGCTATAGTAGCACAATCTCCACCGTATCCTCTATAAGTCTCATCTTCAGCCAACCGTCCGTCCTTCTGCGTTGTCCACAGATACTCCGTACGTAAAGATCAGGGAAAACTAATGACGCTTCCGTCGTTAGTGTATCCGTCGGTAGGACGGGTTCGGGTAACATCTGAGGGCAAAGCCCAATTTCCACAATATAATAGCAAGGGTCACCGACCGAAATTAACAAATAATCACATAGCATATATTTCACAGCAACAAATATACACATGACATATCATAAAATCAATGATGATAAATAAAGATGCTCATTTTGAAATTTCATGACATGTATTTTTCAAAACAGCAACCAATTAAGATGGAAAATAAGTTGTAAGTACAACCAACACTTCAGCATTCACAATCATTCATCAGAAATTCAGATTTCATAAAGTACTCACACACATCACTTTCCAATCATCATCACATAACCCAATCGTGACCCACCGGTCAATCACCCCGATGCAATATGTATATGCTCATGTATACAATTTCTTGGAATCACCAAGGTGCAGTCGCTCAACAGACCAGCACAATTTATATGTTTGACTTTAACGGCCCTCAAGACCAATGGTGCAATCGATCAACAGATCAGCACCCAATGCAGTCGTTCAACAGACCAGCACTCGTGCAGTCGCTCAACAGACCAGCACGTTTGACATATACCAAGGTACAATCGCTCAACAGATTAGTACCTAGTGCAGTCGCTCAACAGACTAGCACTCGTGCAATCCCTCAACAGATCAGCATGTGGTTGCGCATATTTGAATGGACCACCACGAACACGCGGCCATTCCGTAGCCCGGATAGAATGGACCACCACGAACACGCGGCCACTCTGAAACCGGATAGAATGGACCACCACGAACACGCGGCCACTCTACAACCCATCCCGGTTACTACATTCACGTGTATTAGCCTCTCACAGGCCAAATACACAGAAGTTAAATCCTCGCACGGATAGAATGGACCACCACAAACACGCGGCCATTCTGTAGCCCGAGTAGAATAGACCGTCTAATACACGCGGAACTACTCTGACCCCGGATAGAACAGAGTGTCTAATACACGCGAAACTATTCTATAACCCATGGTTACTACTTAACTTCGCGGCCCATCACGGTCACCGTATCAACTCTGTGGCCCATCGCGGTCACCACCTGACTATGCAATGCATGAATATGCAGTGTTTTCTCTTCACTGAAAACAGTATGCAAAATCATAAAAATTTATGCCATCCCACCATATTTCAAAACATCTCAACTTAATCAATATCATCATCAACACATCAATGATTAAACAGTCAAGCAATCATTAACAATTCACATTATCTCACAATTTCCATACTTAATCATCTCAAGTCTTTCCATTGTTCCCCAAACTCTTAAATTTCACAAAACAGTGTTTAAAATTGAGATTTCTGGAAAATACAAATCTGTATTCGGATACAGCCTCTCTGTATTCGAATACAGTTGCCAAAACAGTGCAGAATTAACACTCTGTATTCGACTACAGCCCCCCTGGTAGTCGAATACAGAGGCAGTCTTAGTGCACAAATCAACATTTTTCACTACATCAGTAAAGTCCCAAAAACTTCATCACCACCACTTCAAAGTATCACCAAAAGTTCCATTTTAATTCACCACAACATTCCCAATATCCCCCAAACACTCAGGGTTTACAAAACACTCTTAAAGACTTGGAATTTCTGAAAACTCGAATCTGTATTCGAATACAGACCCCTTGTATTCGAATACAGAAGCATGAAACTGCAATTTTAAAATTCTGTATTCGAATACAGCATGTCTGTAGTCGAATACAGAAGACAAAATCAGAATGATCAACATCAGAACACCAGAAACAGAACCAGAATGATCAACATCAGGTCATCAGAAAGCAAAACCAAAATCAGAATCATTAACATCAGAACATCAGGAACAGAACCAGAATCAGAATGATTAACATCAGAACATCAGGAATAGAACTAGAATCAGAATGATTAACATTAGAACATCAGGAACAGAACTAGAATCAGAATCATCAACACCAGAATCATCAGAAGCAAAACAGAATGATTCACACCAGAATCATCAGAAGCAAAATAGAATGATTAACACCAGAATCATCAGAAGCAAAACAGAATGATTAACACCAGAATCATCAGAAGCAAAACAGAATGATTCACACCAGAATCATCAGAAGCAAAACAGAATGATTCACACCAGAATCATCAGAAGCAAAACAGAATGATTCACACTAGAATCATCAGAAGAAAAACAGAATGATTCACTCCAGAATCATCAGAAGCAAAACAGAATGACTCACACCAGAATCATCAGAAGCAAAACAGAATGACTCACACTAGAATCATCAGAAGCAAAACAGAATGGCTCACACCAGAATCATCAGAAGCAAAACAGAATGGCTCACACCAGAATCATCAAAAGCAAAACAAAATGATTCACACCAGAATCATCAGAAGCAAAATAGAATGATTCACACCAGAATCATCAGAAGCAAAACAGAATGATTCACTCCAGAATCATCAGAAGCAAAACTGAATGACTCACACCAGAATCATCAGAAGCAAAACAAAATGATTCACTCCAGAATCATCAGAAGCAAAAACAAGATGATTAACAAAATCATCAGAAGCAGAAACAGGATGATTAACATCAGAATCATCAGAAGCAAAAACAGAATGATTAACATCAAAATCATCAGAAGCAGAAACAGGATGATTAACATCAAAATCATCAGAAGCAGAAACAGGATGATTAACATCAGAATCATCAGAAGAAAAAATAGGATGATTAACAGAATCATCAGAAGCAGAAATAGGATGATTAACATCAGAATCATCAGAAGCAAAAATAGGATGATTAACATCAGAATCATCAGAAGCAGAAATCATTCCTCTGTATTCAAATACAGGGGCTCGTATTCGAATACAAGTTTGAAAATTTAAGTAAAACAGAAGCTTGACAGGTTGTATTCGAATACACACATGTTGTATTCGAATACACCTTCGAGATCAGTGAAATTTCTCTGAGACTTCAACACATTTCAAAACTGTTTTCTTTTAAAAACAAACAACCAAACATCAAAACAGATTCAGCACTTTTTTCCAGACAATACTTTCCTCATTAAAAATCCCTTTTCTTTTTAAATCATCAACATCACCAGACTCATTCACAACAGAAACAGAATCAGAATCATTAATACCAAATCATCCAGATTTTCAAACCATCAGAACATCATACAAGCATTTCAGCTTTCTCAATATCAGAATAGCATGCAAGCATTTCAGCTTTCACAACACATCAGAATAACATGCAAGCATTTCATCTTTCACAACACATCAGAATAACATGCAAGTATCACAGAGCAACAAAACACAAACAAAATGCATTTTTGCATTTCAAAACCATTTTCAAAACAGTTTTATGAACATGTATTTTTAAATCACGTTTAAAATAACATTCAAGACATTTTCCACTTTCCCACATAAATAACACAACTTTAGTGCATTCAGCCCAAACAGCAATCATCACAGAGCTTTTAAAACATCAAAAAATGCATTTTTCATTTCTTTCAAGTAACAGGCAAACCAGTTTTCAAAACAGTAATGAAACACTAGTAATGCCATGAAAGTTATGCACTTACAGCCCTAATGCAACTAGAAAGTGGAAGGTGCCCTTACCCTTGCTGCGTGTCTGCTACTTCTCACGTTTCTGTTTTCGTTCCCGTTTCGCACCAAAAATTGGTGAAACTGTAGCCTGCGTTTGCTGCTACGAAACTGGATTCTTTAGCTCCGTAATGGTATGGGGAATAACTTTTGTACTGGGGTTTTGGTGTTTCGGTGCTTGGACAGAAGAATTCTTGTTACACTTATGTATTAGAGGTAGATGAACATAATTTAGTTGGGTATATCAAAGGCAATTTAAGTACTACATTGCTCGCATCCCAGAGTCACCATACATTACACTATCAAATAGAAGTAAATGTCTTGGTTTCTTTTACATTCGTCTAGTTATTAAAGGATAAACCTTTATATGGCGAGACATGTTTTGTTGCACTTGTTTCCACAATATTTCTTTTACATTTTGCTCCATTAGAAGACCTCTAAAGTACTTGTAATCTAGGCTACTTTAAATAGTTAGTAAAATGATTTTTACCTTTAATCTGCACATTTAGGATATATAGTTAGGGATTAGTTGTTCTTTATTTATATGTATTTTTTATTATTAAAATATTAACTAGAGGATTGTATTTAAAAATATTTTTTCACTCACACTATGTATTGCGTTATTATAGAATAAAGGTTACGGATTATGTTATCTATTATCTATTATATGCTTTCAAATGAAGATTGGTGATGAGATTTTGTTACAAGGTTGAAAGTTACATAGTGTAGTTTCAATGAAATATTTTTTTGCTTCTTGAATCAAATTTTAACACTAAAATAAAACGATGTTGCCTCAAGATGCAATCCTTGATTTTGTGACTATGAAATAAGCATTTCAAAATCAAATTTATTTAGTTATCATAATTTTTTTATGGATGGTAGAATTGTGTTTGTTTGGGGTTATCATGAAAAAACATCCAATTAATTTATCTAAGCCGTGGTGAGATTTAAATCTTGATTTGAATTTACAAATTTGAATATTTTTGTATAAGTAATCTCAAACAATAAGTAGTTTTTAGCATTTAAAAATTATATTTGTTGTAGTATTTTCAGGGTTTGAACTCATTCATTTATAAAAGAAACTTAGAGCATTACTAAGGAATCAATAAATTGAGTTTAGGTTCTATTTATTTATATGTACTTATCTATTGTATCCAGAAAAAATGTAAAGGTGATGAAACATAAAAAGAGCATCTGAAAAAAGGCAAAATATACAATAGGTAAAGGTCCTTTTTCCTTGTTAAATGGAAATCTATATAATTGAATTTTCTTGAAGAGTTAAATTAGTTTCTTTTATGATTATTTAGTTGCAATTGTTCTTAGAATTCTCTTTAGTTATGGGTGACAATTTGAGCCAAATTCTGTTTGTAGATTGTTGATCAATAATTAATTAATATATATATATATATATATATATATATATATATGAGTGCTTTATTGGTCATAAATAATAAAATAAAGTTATAATTATAAAGTAAAGATTGACAACAAAAATTTTCCAAACAAATTGGCATTCTTTCTGTCTCTAATTATAAGCATCTATTGATTTTTTTTCTCCAAAATATAATTCCTATGCAAATTATGATATACATTTATTATAATTATTTCAAATCAATCCCTATTAATACTATTGTTTTATCTAGGAATGTGAAAAATTAACACTAATATGTTATACACAATATACAATTTAGTAATAACTACACACAAAATATACACATTAATACAACGTATTTTAATATATGCGAAAACACGATAAGGGCTTATAAAAAAGTACCCATGGAGTATCTGATTGACCACATATGTTTAACAAGACTTGTTACAACATGCATGTAAAGTGTTAATTAAGCTCATGGTATATGTGAATAAATATTCAAATAATTGACAATCATGCTATTTTTAAATTTTTTCACTATATGCACGTTATACAAATTGTTTGTTTACATTATAAAAGTGTATACTAAATATCCAACATAAATTATATGAATATTGATTTGTGCATCGAACGAGTAGACGTCTAGTTGTTTACTTATGAGTAAGGTGGATATCTCCAATGTAAATCTTGTTGCAATTTTTTGAATTTAAAATGCATAAATTATGATATAGGCCTAAGTTTCAAAAAAGAGACTTAAGTGTCAACATCTCACTATTCAAACTCTATTAATTATGCAATATGGGGTATGTGTTGTGTTTAGGGACATTTCAAGAAGCAATTATAGAGCTCTAACTCTGAGACTAGCGATAAAAAAAAACTTAATCATCTATATTACTAAAATTATAGCATTTAAAAATAAAAATGTTATATTAAAACTGTTATATGCTTTATTTGGTATGTTACTTTCATTTCAATAGTTTGTTTTCTATGTTTTTAGTTAAACAAGTTTGACGTCTCGAAGATCATTATAAGAATTATGATAGTGTCTTTATGATCTATTTCTTTTGGCATAGTTTTTTAATGAGAATATCTTTTGAACATCAAATTTAGAAGAGAACTATGTGTATCTTGTAATTTATACCATTATCTTGAATTATGTGTTTAATTTTATGTAAATATTATTACGTGTCGCGGTTACTTTCACTTATTGTGAATGTAATGCTAGTATAATAAATGTATGGTGTTACATTTTTTTGTATAAATGGTCTACCGTTCAATTTTAATGTAAGATTCTTAAACTTTAGGAGTATTTTGGTAGGTAATTTTTAGGTGATTTGGGGGTAGTCCTTCAAATGTTAAGAATTACTATGCAACACATTTTTCTTTGACTATTATTACGCGTTGTTGTTACTTCCACTCATTGGGAATGATGTAATGCTAGTATAATAAATGTATAGTGTTACATTTTTGGTATGGAGATCTACTCTTCAACTTTAAGGTAAGATTCTTATACTCACTACAACATTTTTTACTCTAGGCCACACTTCACTTAGCTACGGCTAGAAAACTGTGGCTGGAAACAGAAATAGACAACAGTTTTTCAGGTGTTGTCTATAATTTACTTATAGAGTACAATTTATTGACTTCGATTGGAAAACCGTTGCATATTTTGTTATTGTCAATAATTAGGTCACAATTTTAAAACTGTTGATGTTTAACCACGAAGAAAAATTGTTGGCTGATAAAATTTAATAACTACACATTTTAAGTGTGGTCTAAAGCTATAAAAAATGTGGCCTCAAGTTGACACAATTAATAAAAAGCAGGAAGCCCAAAAAATTGGGCATTTTTTTGGAAGGTTAAGGGAATATGAAAATAAATTAGCAAAGGAAAAATATTGATCAGAACCGTTTCATCTTCCTCTTACAGTATCACTCACAGTCTAGTTCACAGAGCCACACAACCGTACTCGCTTAGAGAGGCACATAGTTCCGCTCGCTCACAACCCCACGTCTCTCTTACAGTCCAAATTTCACAATCCCTGCCTCGCTCGTAACATTACTTCTCAATTGTGCAAGGTTTCTATGAACCTTTAAGTAAATGCATCATCAAAGCCATCCTTATATATTGCTTTGTTTGCTTCTCTATTGTTGTTTTTGTATTTTAGGGCTTCTGATTTTTGATTTGTTGCACTTTGCTCCTCTATTCATGTGCTCCATCAAGTTTAATTTGTCATTGATATATGCTCTGTCAATTAGATTTGCGGGCTTGTGTTGTTGTGGATTTTGTTAGTTGTTTTTCCATTGTATGTCTTGATTTTCTTTGTTATTAGGATTTGCGGACTTGTGCTATCATTAAGATTTAGGTAATAAACCATGGACTGGTGGTGGATATTAATTTATGTTATGTAACCTGAAGCTTATATCTTGATGTGTGTATATGATTTCTTGTAAGTACTATCATTCTACTTATACATGAAATTTACACATGTCAACCATCCCTATAATAAAAGACCATTTGGTTATGTGGTAAGACAATGTTATCCATGCCTTAGGTTTGAATAATGTTGCTAACTTGAAGCATGATTTTAACTATCATTCCCAAAACATGATTTGCATAATAACTTTCAAGCCAATCCCCATCAATTCTGATGCTCTATTTATTCAGAATATTGTATATCCTTATTCCTTTGCAACCTATTTGTTTGATTCCTAGAGTTTGATCAAACAAATAAGAAGGATTACTTTATTTATTAGTTATATACAACTAGTTCTATTACTTTTATATTCTGGTTGTCATGAAGTTGGTGTTTAAGTCCACCCATATCCAAATCGGATAAAACACATGTATAAACAATTACTTCAGCTTTATAGAGTTTTTTTTATTAGATTAGAGAATGCACGTGACATATTGAGAGTTGATTACAAATTAATTGCGGTTAACTAGAAGATTTTTAAGTTTTTAATATTGAGATTTAGCATGAATAATTTGCATCTCATAATTAGTGTGTGTTAGATTTTATTGGTATTCTCAAGTGTTATGGTTGTAGCTAGCATATCTTGTATTGGAGTTATATCTCTTGTGCTCATAGTGAATTCTAGTGGGTTGGGTGTTTTAATGTCTTATACTATTTTTTATTCTCTATAGCCTTGCCTTGTATATCTTGTGTTGGTTTTTTTGTGTTGTTTTTATACTAGTGCATTTTGGCCTCCTCAAAATAACAAGTTGTCCTAATAAGTTTTAATTACTCTATTTTCAATTCTTTATCAATAAAGCGTGCAAAGAAGGAAAATGGGGAGGAAGTCACTCAAGCTAAAATGTTTGTCATAACTCGTCATCGAAGAAAAGGAAAAATTGATGAAGAAACAGATAATGCCATTGTATATTTTTCTTTTCATTATATACTTTTAATGTCTAAATTTTCAACTTTTAACGTTGATTTTTTTTCCTATCAGGCTAAACTTCAAGATTCAATTCAAAATTCTAGTGATCCTTCTGACCAAGCCTTTCAATCAAGAAAAGTTCAGTTGAGTTCGTTGTTATGGAAGAATAGCTACACCAACAATGTTAAAAAAATGAAGAGATTGCTAACATTAAAAAAATATTATGAATATGAAATTAGTAGCATGAAGGAAAGAATGAAAGAATATGAATCATTTACAAAAGAAAATGATGGAAGCATATGAGGAACTTCTAAAATGTGTGTTGAAGTAGCAAAACCTAAGTTTAAGTGAAATTGCTGTTGATAACATGATGAGACATGCTTTAGGCATTGAAATACTCCATTCTTCTACATCAACCCATGTTTCTGAAAAGGTATAAGTATATTAGTTTGACTTATTTAACTATGAAATTAGATAAGTTGATTTATTGCTATGGTATATGAGGTTTAATATTGAATGGCCATTAAATATTGAATGTTAACACATGCAAATAGTGAGGCACTCTTATATACATAAAGAGGGAGTAGAAAAATCAGTTAGTCCATTCCTCTAATATTGTTGGATTTCAGTTACTGAAAACAAATAGTCAATAGGTGAAAAAGTAATTTAAGTGGTTGTTGCTAGTTACTAAAAATATGGAAATGTTAGACAAGTTGTTAACATGTGTAGTTGAACAACACATCATGCTATTACTAGAAAGTAGAAGCATAGTTCTATTGGATTTAGTTGAACAACACATCATGATGTTACTAGGAAGTATGAAATTACTTAGAGTAGCTTAATATAATTTTAAAAAAACTTGTAATAAATTAAAAAATTCAATAACTTCTTAAAAATTGTAAATAAATTAAAAAATAGGGCTGATATAAAATTATTAAAAACTTTCCTCTAAATAGGTGTTACTAATACTTACTATTTACAATATTGCTTATCATCCATAGTTGTTACTAACTTCTTAAATATTAGTCTGCATGTGCTGCATTGATCCTTTTATTATTGGTTTAAGCAATTAACTTCATCAAAAGAGTAGAATTAGGCCATGCACCAAATTACTTTAGATCATGATAATGCTTACAACAAAACTCATCTCTTCTTTCAACCAAGTTAGAATACTATTACTTGATAATAAAATTGATATAATAACATATAGTATGAAATAATTTTACCTCTACATCAGACGAGTTCAACAGTAGCAAAAATAAAATACAAGCCTTTTATTTATTACAAATATTTTGATAGAAAAGTCATACACCATAATTTATTTTCTATTTGTTCTATTTGCCGAGACTCATAAAAGCATATGTTCAGATGAGCATATGCTAGCTGTTATTCTAAATAAACATTGAACAAGAATAGTATCACAGTTCAACATCGAGTTAAGGGAAGGAAAATATAATAATTAAGCTTTGTTAACAAACTCTACTTTCTTGATTATCAAGCCTCCCTTCCATTATCAAGCCTCCCTCCCTTCCATTGTCCTACTTTAATTATAAGTTGATCATTATCTCTTGGAATGGTTTGAGATATACCACAAGTTAACTTTACTATCTTAAACTCGTATCGTCCCCTCTTCCCAATTTTTGCCATCACAAGTACTTAAGTGTTCCCCCAACCAAATCTGTTTTTCTTAACTTCAACATCAAATTTCACTATATAACTATAAATGTATATTTTCCCTTTATTTATATTAATAAAATTAATATAATAAATTTTCAGGTTAGACTTGAAGCTCATCACCAAGATACATGAAGCTAGTGGAATGTATTGAAGACTTGATTGTTTGATAAGACAATTGGTTTTTT
Source organism: Cicer cuneatum (assembly GCA_037974295.1). Taxonomy (NCBI): domain Eukaryota; kingdom Viridiplantae; phylum Streptophyta; class Magnoliopsida; order Fabales; family Fabaceae; genus Cicer; species Cicer cuneatum. Next base: position 60,127,170 of record JBBPBO010000005.1, on the reverse strand, counting down.
TTTATGCCTAGTAATAGAGCTCATACAATATTTTGATAAGTAAATTGTTTGATTATCATGTATTGACTTTTTTTTACGTTTATTAATATTTCTATTACAATATTTTGATAAGACCGTGGCCTAAACTGTTGGAACCAAGTTGGTTCTATACTTAGAATTTTGATGTTAACAAAAGTATTTTATGTAAATAGTATTTTGACTTAGAAGAACAAATCAGAAGCTGTGCAAAATCAGAAGATGACACCACCAGAAGATACATCTAGAGGAAGCAACGAGAAGATAGAAATGCCACCAGAAGGTTCAGCCAGAGAATGCATCCAGAGGGTACCAACATCCAGAGGACACCTGAGGATACACCTCCAGAGGATATCAGAGGATGTCATCAAAGGTCAAATAACATCATCAGAGAATATCTTTTCTGGCCCAGATCAGAAGGAAGCAGAGTCCAGAAGGAGACTTGGTCTAGACCAAAAGGAATCATAAGTCAGACTTGGTCTAGACTTAATCCTGACCAGAAGATAGCTTGGTAGTGATTATAAGAATCAGTCCAGACTTAATCCAGACTTGGTCTAGAGCAGAAGATAACTGGTCCAGAACAAGTGACTTGGTCCAGACATTGTCCAAACAAGAAGATAGCATGGTCCAAAGCATAAAATTCATTCCAGATTAGAAGAAATGATTGTCTAGATTTAATCCAGAATTGATCCAGATCAGAAGATAAATGTCCAGATTAAAATATCATAAGTCTAGATTTAATTCAGGTTCAATTCAGACTCAGTCCAGACTTGGTCCAGATCAGAGGGAAAATGTTCAGATCAATGGTCCAGATTTAAGGATCATGGCCCAGTGATGGCCGAGATCAGAAGATCAGATCATATGGTCTAGTGTTGGCCGATATCAGAAGATTAGATCATATGGCCCAGTGTTGCCCGAGATCAGAAGATCATATCATGTGGTCCAGTGTTGGCCGAGATCAGAGGATCACAGGATTGGGGCAGATCAGATTATATGATCCAGATGTGGTCGAGATCAGAAGATCATACAATCCAGATTTTAATCATGATGAAAATCAGTGAGGACTTGATTAAAATTCGAAAAAGACATGATTAAATTTTGATAGAAATTTGATCAAAGTATTAAGGAGATTTGATTCAAAAATTACTGAAGACTTGGAGAAATTCGAATGCAATCTGAAGCTTAAAAAGATATCGTTTGAAATTAAAAGAAACAAGATTGGTCAACATAATTTTCAAATGCAATTTGAAGCTAAAAAGATACGATTTTTATTTGAGTGAAACAGGATTGGCCAAGTTATTTTTGCAAGAGAATCTGGATAGATACAGCTCGAATTTGATCATGGAAGAAACCCTAATTTTCATTTATAAAAGGAGGCCCAAGGCAGAAGACTTATCATCGAAAATCAGTAAAAGAGTCATAAACTTCCAGAAGCAAACACGCGAGTTTTCAGTGAGATTAATTGTGAGTATCTGCTTTCCAGAAGCAAGCACTCTTGTTTTCATTCCCCTTGTGTTAAATCTATATTGTTGAAGTAGAGTGTACAATCAAAAGAGTCAGAAGAAGTAGCAGGTGACTTAGCAATTAGATTCAAGGTGTTGTAATTCCTTCTGCAATCTGGGGTTGTCAGATTGGTAGGAGAAGACTTGACTTGAGAAGTTAAGGTGTTGTGTTCCTTAAAAGTCTAGGATTGTTAGACTGCTTGGGAAGACTGACTTGGAGGATCAGTAGTGTTGTTGTAATTCAAAGGTTTTGAATTAGTGGAAAAATCCTTCGAGGTGAAGGGACTGGATGTAGCCTAGTTAATGGTGAACCAGGATAAATCCTTGTGTTGTTTATTTTACTTTATCCGCTGATAACTCTACTTGATTTCAGATTTCAAATAATAATCAAAATCAAAAAAATAATTCAAGTAGTACAAACACAATTCAACCCCTCTTCTCGTGTTTGCACCTTCAATTGGCATCAGAGCTCGGTCTCAAGGCTGAGCACTTAACAATGTTTGAGGAAAGGTCTAAGGGGGTTCAACATGTCAGAATCCAAAGAAGAATTTGGAGGCAACATCAACAGACCACCACTGTTTGATGGAGATCACTTTGAATACTGGAAGGACATACTGAAAAGCTTCTTCATCTCCCAAGATCCTGATCTCTGGACCTTGGTAGTCAAAGGCTATACTGCACCCACTACACCAGGAGATGAAACTGGTCAAGAACTGGATTTAGAAGATATGAATCCCAACCAGAAGAAGTTATACAAGCTGCATCACAAGTCCAGAAACATCATGATCAATGCTATCACATTTAAAGAATTTGATAGATGCACCAACAAGGAAACAGCAAAAAGCATCTATGACAGTCTGGTTCTGACCTATGAAGGAAGTTAACAGGTTCAAGAGGCAAAGGCAAACATACTGGTCAAACAATATGAGATGTTCAAGATGGAAGAGGATGAAGACATTGAAGCAATGTTCTACAGATTCCAGACTCTGGTATCAAGTTTAAAAGTATTAAAGAAAAGCTACACCACTGCAGATCATGTAAAGAAGATCCTCAGAAGCTTACCAGCCAAATGGAGACCAAAGGTTACTGCAGTACAGGAAGCTAGGGATCTAAATACCTTGAGGCTTGAAGATCTGATCAGCTCCCTCAGGTTTCATGAAATAGAGCTGAATGCAGGTGAACCAAAGAAGAAGAAGACCTTAGCCCTTAAGTCAAAACAGAAGATAGCTGCAAAGGTTGTATCAGAATCAGAGGATAGTGATTGTGAAGATGATGATCTTGCTTACATAACCAAGAAAATTGCAAAGATGTGGCAAAACAGAAAGAAGAAAGCTCCCAAGAAAAATGGCAAATACTCCAACAGAGGAAAAGAAGAAGCTGACAAGAAAAGCATCATCTGTTATGGATGTAATGAACCTGGACATATCAAGTCAGAATGTCCAAACATGGAGAAAGGAAAACATAACATGACAGAGGTATTGGCTTTGATGGCACACACCAACTCAAGTTCTGGATCAAGCACAGACCTTGGAACTGATTCAGAAGATGGAAACAAAGAGGTATTCTTTGATCTTACTAGATCTGAATTAATTACTGCTCTTAAAGACTTTCTAAATGCCAACAACAAGATGTCTTTAAAACTGAAAACTCTTAGGAAAGAAAAGAAAATTCTAACCAAAGAAGTACAAATTTTAAAGAATCAGAATGCTGAGTTTGCAACTGAAAACACTAATTTTAAAACTGAAGTTGCCAGACTCAATTCGGAAAATCTAACTCTCAAAAGTAATATTTGCTCTACTTCCAATACTGTTTGTGAATCTGATATGCATGAACAAGCTTTTCAAAACTTTATTGCAAATGGTATGGAAAGAAGTAAGTATGCTTCCATGATTTATGGAATCAGTAACAATGGTAAGAGAGGAATAGGTTTTACTGAATCTGTTGCTGAAATTAAACCTACTCATTCTAATGTTCTGTGTATTATTTGTGCTAAAAAGGGTCATTCTAAATTGTCTTGTCCTATGATAAAATCTGGGAAAGACAAGAGACCTGTTAAGTTTAACAAACTTGGACCCAACCAGTTTTGGGTACCAAAGAAAAAAATGGTCAATGTTGCAGATATTCTGAGCAACCAGAAGGAAACACCAATCATGGTGCCTGGTCAATGGGTCTGATGAAAGAAGGTCTGGTCAGTACAATTCACACTAGAATCATAACCCGAACCAGAACCAGTATCAGTATCAGTATCAGAAACAGAGGTTCAGCGACAAACAGCAGAATCACACACATCAGCTTCAGTATTACCCGAAGAAGCAGAATTACCAGCATCACCATAAGTTCCAGAATCACCATAAGTTCCATAATCACCAGAGGAACATGGTGTATCAGCCGAAGCAGAATCAAGGGAACAGCTCAACCAGTCTGAACAAGCCAGAAATAGAACTGGCTCTGATGGCTCGTACAGAATCTGATCACAACACTGAGTCTGACTCTGACTCTAACGGTGAAGTATCAGAAGAAGAAAGGTCTGATCTGCAATACAAAGTATGGTATCTGGACAGTGGATGCTCCAGGCATATGACTGGAGACCGATCAATGTTCCAGAAGTCGACTCTGAAGAAAGGAGGCAAGGTTGCCTTTGGAGGAAACCAGAAAGGTCAGACCATTGGTACAGGCACAATTGGTAACAGTTCTTCTCCCTTATCTATTGAAAATGTTTTATTAGTTAAAGGTCAGAATCACAATTTGTTAAGCATTAGTCAGCTAAGTGACTGCAAGTATGATGTTGTGTTTAATCAGAAAACCTGCAAGGCTATTAGTCAAAAAGATGGGTATGTTTTATTCACTGGTGTTAGGCAGAATAATGTCTATAAGATAGATCTGTTTAGCCTAGTTAAGCAGAAAGTTAAGTGTCTTTTATCTGTTAGGGAGGAAAATCTGATTTGGCACAAATGGTTAGGCCATGCAAACCCTAGGCTGGTTTCTGATTGAAGTAAACTTCAGCTAGTGAGAGGTCTCCCCAAACTAAGTACCAAATCTGAGATTCTGTGTGAAGCATGTCCAAAAGGTAAACAGACCAAAAGCTCTTTTAAACCAAAAAACTGTATTTCTACTTCACAACCTCTTGAATTGCTTCATTTAGATCTGTTTGGTCATGTTCAAACTGCATCCCTTAGAGGTAAAAAATATGGGTTTGTCATAGTTGATGATTACTCAATGTGGACTTGGGTAAAGTTCCTGAGAAACAAAGATGAATTCCATAAGGTATTTATTTCCTTCTTCAAGCAAGTTATGAATGAAAAAGGTTTTAAAATCATAACTATTAGAAGTGATCATGGAGGTGAGTTTGAGAACAGGTACTTTAAAGAATTTTGTGATGAGAATGGTATCTCTCACAACTTCTCATCCCCCAGAACACCTCAACAGAATGGAGTTGTTGAAAGGAAGAACAGGTCACTGCAGGAGATAGCCAGAACCATGCTGAATGACATGAATGTTGCTACCTACCTATGGGCAGAAGCTGTCAACACTGCATGCTACATCCAGAACAGAGTTTACACTAGGTCTATTCTAAACAAAACTCCATATGAACTGTGGAAAGGTAAGAAACCTAATATTTCCTACTTCAAACAGTTTGGCTGCATTTGTTATATGTTAAACACTAAGGAAAATCTTGCAAAATTTGATTCCTGATCTCAAAAGTGTACCTTCATTGGTTACTCTAAGAGATCAAAAGCTAATAGAGTGTTTAATAAAGAAACTAACACTGTGGAGGAATCCATACACATTAAGTTTGATGACAAACAGCTTGACTCTGAAAAGTCAAAGCAAGATGAGGAAATTGCAGGTTTACTAGAAGCACAGGAAGCAGGAGCAGATCAAACAACAGAACCAGAGAAAGAAGGAAAGAATGGGTGGAAGTACAAGTCTTCATATCCAAAAACACTGATTATTGGAAGTGTAGCTGAACCATTGAAAACCGGATCATCATTTAAAGAAACAAGTCTGTTTGGTTTACTTTCTACCATTGAACCAACTACTGTTGATGAAGCACTGGCAGAAGAAGGATAGATTCTTGCAATGCAAGAAGAGCTGAATGAGTTTGAAAGGAATGATGTTTGGGATCTGGTATCCGGACCACACAAAAATATAATTGGAACCAATTGGGTGTTCAGGAACAAACTCAATGAAAAGGGTGGAGTAGTCAAGAATAAAACTAGGCTTGTAGCACAAGGATACAATCAGCAAGAAGGCATTGATTACACTGATACTTTTGCTCCAGTGTCCAAGTTAGAAGCAATTCGTATCCTACTCTCTTTTGCTGCAAATCATGATATTACTTTGTATCAAATGGATGTCAAAAGTGCTTTCTTAAATGGTTATATAAGTGAGGAAGTCTATGTCAAACAGTCCCCAGGTTTTGAAAATTCTGATTTTCCAAACCATGTTTTTAAACCTAAAAAATATTTATATGGTTTAAAACAAGCACCTAGGGCATGGTATGACAGATTTAGCAATTTCTTACTTAAAAATCAGTTTAATAGAGGCCAAATAGATAACACTTTGTTTAGAAAATCCATTAAAGATGATATTATGATCATTCAAGTTTTTGTTGATGATATTATCTTTGGATCCACTAATGGCACTCTCTGCCAAGAGTTTTCTGATTTGATGCAGCAAGAGTTTCAGATGAGCATGATGGGAGAACTTAAGTTCTTCCTAGGAATTCACATTCAGCAAGGCAAAATAGGTATACTCATTCACCAATCTAAGTACACTAAAGAACTTCTCAAAAAGTTCAAGATGAGTGATTGTAAGCCTATGGCCACCCCCATGCACCCCAGCTGCTCATTTGAAAAAGATGAATCCGGCCAAAAGGTAGACCAGAAAACATACAGAGGTATGATTGGATCCCGTCTTTACTTAAATGTTTCTAGACTTGACATTTTTTTAGTGTTTGTGTCTGTGCTCGTTTTCAAGCTGACCCTAGGGAATCCCACTTAACTGCTGTCAAAAGAATCCTTAGATACCTTAAAGGAACCACACATCTTACCTTGGTCTACAAGAAAACTCCCACATACAAACTGAGTGGATACTGTGATTCTGATTATGTTGGAGACAAATTAGAGAGAAAAAACACAAGTGGCAACTGTACGTTTCTAGGAGATAATCTGATTTCTTGGTCAAGCAAGAGACAAAGCACCATTGCCATGTCAATAGTAGAAGCTGAATACATATCAGCAACAGGATGCAGTTCTCAGTTAATCTGAATGAAACATCAGTTGAAAGACTACAACATCTTTGAAACCAACATCCCTTTATACTGTGACAATACTTTAGCCATCAATCTAACCAAAAACCCAATCCTTCATTCTAGAGCCAAGCACATAGAAATCAAACACCATTTCATCAAAGATTATGTTCAAAATGGAACACTCGACATCCAGTTTGTAGACACAGATCATCAATGGGCTGATATCTTCACCAAACCATTTCCTGAAGATCAATTTGAGTTCATCAAGAAGCATCTCAACATAATCTCCATATCTGACTAGATCAAGTAGTCTTTTTAGAGGAGTAGTTTTTATATTTTTTGTGTTCTGTTATTTATTTTTTGTACTCAATGAAAAAAAAAGGTAAGAAGATGAACTTTCTTCCTTCAATCCTTTTTGTCTGATGATAAAGGGGGAGAATATGTATTTGATATAGAATCTGAGGCATTAGACTTAGGGGGAGAAAAATTCAAAATAAAGCATAGTCCTAGGGGGAGTCAAAGTCAAAAGAAAGAAAAAATAGTTATAAAAAATACAAGGTTTTGTCATCATCAAAAAGGGGGAGATTGTTGGAACCAAGTTGGTTCTATACTTAGAATTTTGATGTTAACAAAAGTATTTTATGTAAATAGTATTTTGACTTAGAAGAACAAATCAGAAGTTGTGCAAAATCAGAAGATGACACCACCAGAAGATACATCCAGAGGAGGCAACCAAAAGATAGAAATCCCACCAGAAGGTTCAGCCAGAGAATGCATCTAGAGGGTACCAGAGGATGCATCAAGAGGATACACCTCTAGAGGATATCAGAGGATGTCATCAAAGGTCAAATAACATCATAAGAGAATATCTTTCCTGGCCCTGATCAGAAGGAAGCAGAGTCCAGAAGGAGACCTGGTCCAGACCAGAAGGAAGCTTGTCAGAGGGAGATTTGGTCCAGACCAGAAGGAATCATAAGTCAGACTTGGTCCAGATTTAATCATGACCAGAAGATAGCTTGGTAGTGATTATAAGAATCAATCCAGACTTAGTCTAGAGCAGAAGATAACTGGTCTATAACAAGTGACTTGGTCTAGACCAGAAGATAGCATGGTCCAGAGCATAAAATTCAGTCCAGATCAAAAGAAATGATCGTCCAGATCTAATCCAGAATTGATCCAGAATAGAAGATAAATGTCCAGATTAAAATATCACAAGTCCAGATTTAATTTAGGTTCAATCCAGACTCCATCCAGATCAGAGGGAAAATGTTCAGATCAATGGTCCAGATTAAAGTATCATGGCCCAGTGTTGGCCGAGATCAGAAGATCAGATCATATGGTATGGTGTTGGCCAAGATCAGAAGATCAGATCATATGGTCCAGTGTTGGCCGAGATCAGAGGATCACAGAATTGGGGCAGATCAGATTATATGGTCCAGATGTGGTCGAGATCAGAAGATCATACGGTCAAGATTTTAATCATGATGAAAATCAGTGAGGACTTGATTAAATTTCGAAGAAGACTTGATTAAATTTTGATTTTTTGTAAGTGGAACAGTCGAACGGTAAAGCCTTAAAACCAGGAGCAAATTACAGTTTAACTTCTATTGAAGTAAAAGTTGTCTGTAGGTGGATAAAAGAACTCAATATTCCATATGGTTATTCTTATAATTTTACAAGATGTGCTTACATGGAAAACGGAAGGATGAATGGAATGAAAAGTCATGATTGTCACATATTTATGGAATGCTTACTTCCAATTGCATTTAATTCTCTGCCTACACATACATTAAATCCACTTATTGAGGTGAGTCAATATTTTTAAAATTTGTGTTCTTCAACATTGAGAGAGGATGATCTGATCAAAATGGAAAATGACATGTCTTTGATATTGTGCAAGTTAGACGTAGCCTTCATTGGGTGAACTAGTATAAATTTGAGTATGTCATTATCTTCTCTCTATCCTTTTATCTTTTGGTAAATCTCTACGCTTTAATTTACAACTGTTTTTATTCATCCTCTTGAAGAGGATAAAGCTTTAAAACTCAAAAGAAATTTTAAAACCTTAAATATCTCTATTCAACCCCCCTTCTAGTGATATTCTAGCTACTTTATTTATTACTAAACTTACTTACGTGTATTTCAAAAGAATTTTGTTGTGTAATATTATGAATTCGAGTTATTAAATTTGTTGGATATTTTTGGATTAATGTGACGTGTTAAGTGATTACGTGATACTCTTTACTTTGTAAAAATGTTTGAAAGTTTATATATATATATATATATATATATATATATATATATATATATATATTGTGAAGAATTTCATTACTCAATGTCAAAACTCAAATATTACTTTGGGGTTTAGGGTGTCACATTAGTGGAATTGACAAATCATCCACATGTATCTAGAGAGGCAGATACAATGAATCTTACTGATCCCGGCGTAGTTTATGTTGATGGCCATGGTCAAATTGTCCTCACACCTATTGGTCACAGGTAATTACTTAATTAATTACTTTTAGTTATTCTCATAATTTTTTTGTATTATTTAATTAATTTATCATAATACTTTATTCTTACAAGTTTATTCCTTCGTAAGAATCTACAACTGTTATCACCAACTATATGGAAACAAAGTATAAAAAATGTTATAAAATGTGGGGTGAAATAAGAAAGAATGAAGATCAGAATGATTGACATCTATTTTTTGATGCTTTTAAAGTAAGTAATATTGTATGAAATTTTAAATTTTAAATTTTTCTTTAAAGTGTTTTTAAATATTAATAAAAATTTCCAATAGAATATGTGTACGTGGAAGGCCGAGCATGAACTACATGTGATGGATGTTTTTAATAAAAGATGTGTTGTCCGTCTCTCTAATTTGCAACGAGATATGCACAACAACATGGAATGTCCCAAATGGGTTGGAGAGTCTATTTGAAAAATATTGTGTGAGCATTGAATAGAGGCAAATGGATGGGATGAATTTAAAATATTGTCCCAAATAGAGGCAAATGCATTGAAAAATATTGTCCCAAATGGATGGGATGAATTTAAAAAAAAATATATATGAGGAAACAAAAAATAGAGCATTGGATAGAGGCAAAAACACTCACACAAGAAGTTCCATTATTTTTCAAGGAACTAAATGACGAGTGGTATAATTATTTTATTTTTTTAATTATTTATTTTTCTTTGTTTCATATTATTTTTGAAGATTGAGCTCGAAAAATCAGTCTAAGATTACGAGGTGTTCATTGTAACCCATAAAAAAAAAGGTACACAAGATTTTATTTTTGATTGTGCCAAGAATGTTGATGTGCATATGGTTTTTCAAATTTGATTTATATATGTAATTAATTTTTATTTTAATTAAAATATTATCTTTAATTAATTTGTTTAATTTTGAATTATTTTTTTATTTACACAACAATCTTATAACAAAGCTATTGATGAAGTTCGTGTGAGACATATAAATCTTCCTCCTCAAAGTCGACCTGGTCTAGATGAGATGAGAGCTATTGAGCGCACGAAAGGGGTTGAGGTAACTGGAGGGAAGAATAAAGGTCGGGTATAGGTACTTGTGTCCTATTTGGTACATTGAAAAAATGACCATCAGGATTGTATGTCAAGACGTCTTCATACTGGTCGATCATACCATGATGCAATTCAGGCTATAATTGATACGACCAAACAAGAGATGGTGCAAAAACATCTGGAAAGTCTATAACTGATGTGGCAGGAACATGAAGAATCGATGCAAAGAGCTATTGAGACTATTATGAAGATGCAGAAGAAGAAAAGGCGATAGTTTAAAAATAGATTAAGGGAAGAGATATGTAATTCCCAGCAAATGTAAAATCGAACTTTCTATTCTTCCCCATATAATAGTAGGATGTCACCACCTCAATATAACTATCAGCAACATATAGCAACATATGCAACCATTGCAGCCTCCTCATTCGTTGTAACTCGTTTAAATATTCTTTTTCCCAATATCAACAAGGAGGACATTATCCATTGGATATGCCAACGTCGTCGAATAACAATTATAATCGACCTAATTTGTTTTGAATATTTAGATATTATTTGATGTTTTTATTATATTTTCTTTATATTCAAATTTATTTTTGTTTCATTAATCATTTTAAAAAATTTAATTCAAATTAAAATATATTAAATCTACTCTTAAGTTATTTAACTTTAAATGATTTAAATAATTAAATAAAAGTTTTTTTTAATGAAAATGCAAATTTATTCAATTTTATATAAATTTATTTAATTATAATGAAGTAATTAAATTTAAATTAAATAATAATTAGTTTTAATAAATCAAATTATATAATTGATAAATTTAATATGAATATAAAATAAAATAATTTATTTATGTTTTAATTATGTGCCCATTTGCGAGGGAATGACTCTAGAAAATGGTCTAACACCTTTAATAAGTGAGAGCGAGAACCCAAGAAAATGACTAACACCTTTAATATGTGAGGTCCAGAGCACTCAAAATTAATTGACACATTTATTTATGCGAAGGCCAATGCTCAAAGAAATGACTAATAGGTTTAATCTGCGAGGGCCGAAGCTTTAGAAAACAGTTAGCTAACTGTATTCAGCGGGGCCACTGCCCTGTCATGTGAAATTTGCAACTTGACGCTAACTATGTTGCGAGGTCTCTTGCCCTAGGTTATTTGCGGGACCTTTGGCCCTAGGGTATGATTACCTTTTTTTAATCAAAATAAAACTCTATAACAAATTAATATTAAGTCATAAAATGTGAAACTACTAATAATAACGCATACAATGACCAAATGAAACAGACAATCAACTTAGTACCTAAACAACCAAGATAAGTAAGCAGCACCAACGTACTAAATAAACAAGCAGAGTAAGCAAACGAAAGCAAGCAGATGGATCAATTGATTTCTTCGAACTTTGCTTTATGTTCATAAGACAACAGACAAAGATGAAAGTCGTCAACCAGACTAATAAAGATAAATTAAGCATAAAAAATACGTAAACATAGTAACATAAATCATACAATTTTTAAAAAATAAACATATACAATTCATAATTAATATTATAACTGTAATATTTATTACAAAACAGTTATAAAATAAAATGAGTTAAAATAAAATAAAATCGTAAGGTTGTTCTAGGCTTTCTAAGCTAGTAATATAGACCGTACAATATATTATCTATGTCCCTGATTATAAATAACAATTGACAAAAAGAATATCCTTAAATATAAGTCTTTTTTAATTTATTAGATGCATTTATTAATTTTTTTAAATATAACTCTAATTAATAATACTAATTTGTCTTGGAATATAAAAAGACACTATTGAATACATCAATACACAAAAGACATTTTATTTATTTTTCTATACAAAATGTGTTGAGGTAAAAACATTTTTGATATATGTTTTAATGACAACAAATCTTATGAAATAAATGATAAAATTTTATGAATGATGATCTACTAATGATTGCACTTGAGTTTTAGTTAAGGATCATGAATTGCATAAGTGAACAAGCAAGAAGTCATTCACATCAACAAGTGCATAAGTATTTACTCAATAACGAAAGAATCTCGAAAGGAATATATCATATATCAATCATTCAAGAGAATGATTATTGCATATTCAAGATAACATCTTCATGAAGAAAGTGTTCAATAAATTCATGCCTATACTAAAGTATCTCAGTGAACTTGATGGACAAGACACAACATGTGAAACACCAAGAGAAATTATAGGAAATATTTCCTCAACAAAAGATTTATCCTCTTATATAGAAGACAACATTCTCAATTGTTAAGAAATAATGTTCTCACGATGAACAAGTTCATTGCACTAAAAAATATTCATATCAATTCAACAAAATGACAAGAATCAACTTTGAAGAAGAAATCATTTCAAGATTGGGTCATTTCTTAAGTTATTTGTTAAAAGAATGAAGGAAGAACATTCACTAGAATGTTTTGGTTGTTCAATTAAAGAACAATTGGCAATAGCGATCTTTTTGGAAGGACAGTATGCAGTAAATCAATTGGCATTTCACACATGGGCTTTCCAACATTTAATGAGCAATTAAAAGTAAAAATTTGAAAGTCTACTTGCAAAAACAAACATGCAAAATATTCTGCAGAATGATACCCAAATTAATCTCCAGATTGATGACATAATGATTGCAGAACACTCTGGTTCATTCTAGTTGTCTTAAATAAAAGACAAGAGACAAATGAATCAGTTTTGGGATCACTTAAAGTCTGTTCTAGATTGATATAATTCACACACGAGTCACCCAAAAGTAATCAAGCCCAGAACTCGAGTTGAAGGCCCAAATGAGGAATACAACCTCCATATTGATGATTGGATTGATCTCCAGATTGATCAGCTGTGAGCAAAGAAGACAAGGAGGAAAATAAACTGTATTTATATTATCCTACATAAAGCTCTGCATAATTCTGATTTGGAACAGTACCAACTGACATGTGACAGCCCATTCTCACACTCATTCACGTTTTCCATCATATTCAAAAGCAAGAACATTTTGGGTTTGTTAAGAACGTTTAGGACAGTAATATAAACACGTGTTTAATTATTTTAAAACATATCTAACACTTGGCTTATGTGTCTAACAATTTTACTCAGTTTAAATTGAATATTCAAAGCCTCTCATCATCTATAAATTGAAGATCAATTGGCAGATGAAGGCAAGAGTTCAATTTGAAATCTACCAACACCTGTTAAGTAAAAACAAATCAAAAACTCTTCAAGCAAACTCCATCTTTCTTCACTATATTTGTGGATCATCATTTACTGAGTTTGTCTTTATTTATCTCAAACAAAGAGTTGAGAATCATTATATGCCAAACACTTTTATCATACACATCATTTGTAACTCAAGTATATCTTTTATGTTAGATTAAGTGTGTTTGTAAAAATCCTTTCTAGATTGAAAGGTGACTGTGAAAATCCTTTCAAGGTTGAAAAGTGACTATAAAAAATCATTTCTAGGTTGAATGATGAAGATTGTAATTGATCAAGGTATGATCAAGAATAAATGTGTGAAGGAGAACATTCTGGTTTTAAAGCACGTAGTGAAAATCTCACGGCTGTGAGAACGGAATTAGCCCGAGTTGGGTGAACCAATATACTTTTTGTATGTGATCTTTCTATACCTTATCTTTAATTATTTGCACGCACAAATCACAATTCACTTAGAACTAATATGTTTTATTTACTTCTAACATATCCATATCATTCTAGACATTTTGTTTCAACCAAGGTTGATCTTAAGTTAATTTAAATTAAGCACAATCAAAATTTCAAAAATGGATCACAATTCAAACCCCCTTTCTTGTGATTGATATTGCTACTTCAAAATGAACACATTATCTATATTACCAACTTTTCTTAATAATAGTGGAATTTATAAAAGGGGCTTATATATAAAGATGGAGAGAGTAGATTAGGTTTGAATCACCAAATTCTAAATTCATATTACTCAAGAGTAATATCATTCTTTAAGCTCATCTTTTGAGCATATGAAGTAGAAGTTTTATGACCAACAACCTTCTTAATAACTTATCCAAGGTGATTGGTGAAGGTCCAAACACGAGAAAGGGGTTGAATTGTGTTTGTCGAATTTGGATGCTTTTTAATTATTTATTCAAGAACTGGTTCAGATTGGTGATTTTAACTAATATAGAGGCAAGAACAATCAAGTTTAAGTAATCAAAGGTAGCAATAAAGTAAAAAAATGCATAAGTAAAGTGACAAAAGCATATTTATCATGGTTCACCACCAACTTGATAGCTACATCCAATCCTTTCACTTAGAAGGATTTAACCAGTAATTCAAATTCTTGAATTACACAACACCTGACCCTATAAGTTAGTCTTTTTCAAACAACATGACACCTACAGAATGTTTAAGGCAAACAAACACCTTGACCCTACAAGTCAAGTCTTCTCTACAAAACCTGAAAACCACAGATTGTTGAAGGCAACTACTCCTTGACCCTACAAGTAAAGTATTCTCAACACAACTTGAAAATCATAGATTGCTTGAGGAACACTAAAGCCATTATCAGGCTGGGTTACACAAGTTTGGAACAAATTGTGTTTTACTTCTACAAAGAAGATTTGTTACAATTGATTTCTCACAATAAAACACTTAGGAAATATTTTTTTGAGAAAGTGTTTCTCTAGAACTTAAACCTTTGAACTTTGAATACTTCGAAAATTTGAGCTCTCAAAAGTGTTTCTGAATTGTATGGATTTACGAGTTTATGAGTTTGTGCTTTCTTCTTCGGCCTTGGGTATCTATTTATAGAATAGATTAGGGTTTCACTTTTGTCCTTGTAAAATCTGGATCATATATTTCTTGTGAACAAATTCTAAATATATCTTCTTGTGAACATATTATGAGTGTATCTTCTTGTGAATAATTCTGAGTGTTTCTTCTCGTGAATAATTTTGAGTGTATCTTTTTGTGAATAATTTTGAGCGTATCTTCTTGTGAACAAATTCTGAGCATTCTTGTGAACAATATTTTGACCATATCTTCTTGTGAACAATATTTTGACCATATTTTCTTGTGAACAATATTTTGACCATATATTTTTTTGAACAACATTTTGACCATTTCTTCTTGCAAATAATATTTTGACCATATCTTCTTGTCAACAATATTTTGGCCATATCTTCTTTTCACCTTGGTCAAAGATTTCCTTCAATTATAATTATGAATTGTATCTAATTTCATATTGTGTTCAATAACTTCTTCACGCGAATCTTCCTTCATACTCTTGATTGATTGGAGTGAGAATGGATTTGGGCTTATTTTTGAATATAAGCTAAGTCTTTTCTTCATAATGAATTCTTTAAATCAGAGTTGTTGACTTTCCTGTTGGAGGGAGATGTTGTGTTTCTTGGATATTAAAAGTTAGAGGTAGAATTGTGTGACTTATAATTAGTGGCTTTGGGAAAATCACATTGTTGAATCATCAGAGTATATGCATAGAGGTTGCATATTATAGACAACATTTTGAGCGTGTTGCAGCTTTTGATTAGCGGAATATGAACTTTGAATGCATGGCTTGAACAATCTTTTCATAGTTAATGATAGCTTGACATAAACACTTTAGAGGCATGTTGAGTGTGTGCAATTAGAGGCACACAAGGGTTTTAGAGGCACACTTCAAATTCAGTCTTTAGACCTAGTTTTAAAGCCAGTCTTCAGACCCAAACTTCAAAGCTAAACATCAGAAGTAGTCTTCATAACCTACAAAGGCATGTTGCTTTGAGATGCATATGTTCAGAGGCAAACGTGTATGATTTTGTGTTCCTCCGATCTCATCCTATGGTCACTTCTTTTAGTGACTTGCTCTAGTACCTTCCTCTGATTTTCTTGTTCTAATTGTTGCACACTTAATGAAGCCATTAGTTCAAACAAATTGTTCTCATAAAATACATTTGTTTACATCAAAATCGCAAAAGAAAAACCTACTTGATTATATTAGGTTTAAATCACGAAATTCTAAATTCATATTACTCAAGAGTAATGTCATTCTTTAAGCTCATCTCTTGAGCATATGAAGCCGAAGTTTTATGACCAGCAACCTTCTTACTAACTTATCCAAGGTGATTGAGATTGATGAACACTTAAAAGAACTAGTCATAACTTACATGAAAGTTATGTTGATCAACCTCTGAAACTCTGCTATGAAAACATTGGTTCTTATTGACTATGTGAGACGTATCCTCTAAATAAGAAAATAAATCACATATGCAGTTTCAAACAAATGGCTCTAGTCCAATTTTGTTTTGAAACTTACCAACTCAATGAGTTTTTTTGTTTTTCTTTTCAAGGGTCACAACTTTAGAATAAATCGAACAATCTTATTTATCAAGCACATTAGTTCTCAACTTATTTATTTTTTGTTCATAACACATCAAATAGGTTAAACTTGAAATTTTCATAACTTTAATAACTCAAACAATCTTTTTAAAAGGTTTTAACTTTAATTCAAACTCATTCAACTTAAATTCATTCTTTACATAACTCAAACACGTTAAAATCAAATTCCCACTTTTTCTAGGGTTCGGCCTCTTTTGTTTTTGTAATAGGGGTTCAGCCTCTTTAAACATAAATAAGGGTTTTTTCTTTTCTTACTTCTTAAATAACACACCAACACCATAACAACACCAACTTCATTACTTCACAATTAAAACAAAGTATCAAGAAAGAAAGAAAAAAAACATTTTCTTCCCATTTAAAAGTTGGCACGGTTTTGAAAGAGAAAATAAGGGTGTTTTCATTTTGTTTTAAAATAGAAACAAAAACAAACATCAAGAAAATATTCATTTCCCCCTGTATTCTCACCTAAGTTTTCCTAGCTCAATATGATCCTCTTGAGTAGTAAAACAATTTTGTAGAATAAACTTTGTTGATTTGAAGCTTGGTTGTGAATGTGAAAACACGAGAAGGAGGGTTGAATTGTGTTTTCCAAACTCGAATTCTTTTTGTTGTTTTTGATAAATGTTGATTTAAGTTACTTGTTGAATAAATAATCAGATTAAGCAGCGGATAATAACAGCATAAGAACACAGCAATTTATCCTAGTTCACCATTAACTTGGCTACATCCAGTCCCTTCACTCTGAAGGCTTTAATCCACTAATTCGAAACACTTTGAATTACAACACCTGACTCTCCAAGCCAGTCTTCTCAAACAGCCTGACAACCCTAGACTTTTGAGAAATAACAACACTTGACCCTACAAGCCAAGTCTTCTCAAATAGCCTGACAACCCCAGACTTTTGAGGAACAACACCTTGACCCTACAAGTCAAGTCTTCTCCTACCAATCTGACAACCCCTGATTGAAAAAGAAATCTACACCACTATCGGGTTAGATTAAAAGGGTTTGGAACTCTGCAAAGTTGCTTCTAGATGAGCTGATTGCTGCACTGTTTCACTTTCGAAAACACTTAGAAAATTTTGCTTTTGCACTCAAGTATTTCTCTCTATTGAACTCTCGGATAACTTTGAATTTGAAGCTTGAGTTCTTGTTTTTTTCGATCTCTTTGAACTCTAAGATGAATCTGGATTTTATGCTTAAGTTTTTCTACTTTGAGATGCCTATTGATGCGGCCTGAAGCCTCCTTTTATAGCTGCAATTAGGGCTTTGTCCAAGCTTAAATTCCAGATAAATTTTGCTCAGATTTCTTTTGAAAATTCTGTTAGCCAATCCTATTTTACTTTAATTTTGAACCGTATCTTCTTGCTTCAGATTTCATTTGAATTTCCTTCAAGTCTTCAGTGATTTTTGAATCAAATCTCCTTAATACTTTGGTCAGATTTCTATCAAAAATCAATCAAGTCTTCTTCGAATTTTAATTAAGTCTTCACTGATCTGCATCATGATTTAAATCTGGACCATATGATCTGCTGATCTGGACCAAGTCTAGATCATGTGATTTGATGTGTACCATTTTGTTTCCTGATCTAGACAGTGTAACCTTCTGATCTGGACTACGTGATATTTTGATCTGGACATGTGATCTTCTGATCTGAACCATGTGATCTATTCTGGACCATGCTATCTTCTGGTCTGGACCAAGTCTAGACCAAGTCTTCTGTTCTGGACCAAGTCTGGAACATGTCTTCTGTTCTGGAATGAGTTATCCTTTGAACTCTGTTTCCTTCTAGTCTGACCAAGTCTCCTTCTGGACCATGTTTCCTTCTGGTCTGGACCAAGTCTCCTTCTGGACTATGCTTCCTTTGATGTTTGCCTTTGATGACATCCTCTAATTCTTGCTTCTGATGAGATCCTCTGGTGATATCCTCTAGAGGTATCCTATAGTATCTTCTAATGATATCTTCTTGCTGTTTCCTCTGGAGGTATCTTCTGGTGTTGTCGTCTGGTGACATCCTCTGGTGACGTCATCATCTGATTTCTGCTTCTAGTGACTTCATCCTCTAGTGACGTCATCCTCTGATTTATGCTTCTGGTAACGACAACTTCTGGTGACTTCCTCTGATTTCTTCTTCTGGTAACGTCATCCTCTGGTTTTTGCTTTTGATGACATCCTCTGATTTTTCATTCTTCTTCTAAGTCAAAATGTGATTGTCTTACTTTGAAAAATATATACTAAAATGTCCTATTTATTTATTTTTTACAGCCTTGCGACATTTTGAAGGGTATTTTTTTTAACTCATTAGGAGGTCGCATACCAAGAATGCGATGATCTACAAGTTTTATTTATTTATTTTTTTTCATTTTAACAATTGGGTTATTTGTTATTTAATAAATTAAAAATAATTAAAATATTTAAAAAACAACATACTATTAATAAAATAAAATAAAATACATTAGATTGAAAGAAAAAAAATGCGGTTGAGTAGATGTGCCAAAACTACTGAGTTAAAAAACAATCTTTTAAAAGATCGCATGGCGGGGATGCGACTTCCTGAAGGTGGAAAATATAATGACATTTTGATATATATTTTTCAAAGTAAGGCATTTTGGTTACTTTTAAAAAAAATGATATTTACATCAATTAACCGAAATGTGAGTCACAAATTAGATTTTAGAGCTATGCTGTAAATTTGTGGCTACATGATACATCTCTTACTACTACTTCTGCTTCAAAATATCTTATCCTTACTAAAAGTTAAAATAAACTTTATGTAAAATCACTAATTTACCGTCACATAATTCAAATGATAGATAAATCTAACCGTAATTTACAACTCATAAAACATTTGTCGATAATAATTTGTTTGTAACATTGACTAAATTATTAGTCAATGACATATTTTAATTGAACCTCTTAAAATTATTCCTCAATCAAAAATCAATCTGTAATTAGGGGTGTACATGGGTACAGATAAATCTGCGAACCCGGTCACTCAACCTAATCCAACTCGAGTTTTGACCAAATCCATTCATGTTCGGGTCTAACCCGAACCAATCAATTGGAACTCAATTATGTTCGATTCGGATATTGGATTTAACTATTTGAACTCATGTACCCGCGAACCCAACTCATTGACGTGACATATATATTTTTATTTATTTTTTTATTATTGATGTATAGTTAAAACTTAGTTGTTGAACTATGATTGAAAATTTGTTGCTAATTTAATTAATTTACTATGATTGAGAATTTGTTGCTAATTTAATTAAAGTGTTTTGTTGTCTTTGTGGATGTAGGGGTGTACGTAGGTTGGGTTGGGCTGATTTTGATAAAATCCGATACCCGACTCGATTGATTATCTTTGGGTTAGGTTAAGTTCTAAACCTGTAATTTTTTCATTTAACCCGAACCAAACTGACACGATCAAGAACGGGTTGGGTTGGCGGGTTATACATAAATAATAACCTGTTTTTTATTTTACAGAAAATATATTGAATGAAAATATAGTTAATACTTGAATGTCTCAAAAACTATAAAATTTCAATCACATAATTCAATTCTTTAAAAAAGCCAACAACCTCTCACAAAAAAAATCTAACAATCTTCAAATACATAAATAAATTCAACAACAGTAAATCAATAAAATATGAAAATTTATCAATTCTAAGCAATATCAACTTCAAGTCCAAACACTTAACAAGTTCCTCAAATTATGGAAGTGAACAATTGGGAATTTGCAAAAGCAGATATCAATAATAAAAGTGAAGAGATAAAGAAAGAGAAATAATAAATAAGTAAAATATGCATGAAACAAAACAATAACAAGTACATTAAGATGTAGTAGTGATTGTGTTAAGTTCAACAACAGTCACCTCAACATCAATTGAAACTAATTCAGACAACTCTAAAATTTTAAATACAATACATAATCTCATTAGTACACCAAACGATTAAATGAATAAACAAAAATAACGGAAAATTAATTTGAAGTTAAAATAAAATATTCGTACCCAACTCAATCTTTTGTACTTCAACCAACTCAACTACGAAATCAATTTTCTTAGGAGATTTGATTCAATTTTGGGTACAAATCAAAGCTTTAACATTAGTGGCATTTAATGAACTACAAAATGAATTGAGGATTCACCTCCTGCACTAAACACCGACTCAAATGCTACAATAGATACTGGAATAGCCAAAATATCTCTAGCTATGCAAGAAAGAACATGATATTTATTTGTTTTTCCTTTTCACCATTTAAGAATGTCAAATGTAGGGGGGTCCTTTTCAACACTATCATCTGAATACCTATCCAACTCACTTTTTTGCAACTCACCTTGTTTTTTCTTCATGTTCAATCTAAACAAATCTTCCCAATCATCCTCATCCACCTTTTCAATGTTAGACTGTGAGTGCAAGTTGAGATTTGTGGTACTAGAATCACTAGCTTCATTAGTAATGAGATACAACACAATATAGTGTTCAATCAATTTACCGATGAGATTTTTTAGTTTTTCCATCATATCATCGGACTTATCAGTGTCATACATTCTTTCGAAACAAAACTCAATATGCTCAAGCTTCTAACAGGGATCAAGAAAAACAGCAACAAACATAAGAAAATTTATCTCACCATTATCCCAATATTTGTTGAATTTTACTTGCATATTTGCAGTCATCTTTTTCAAAAACAACATCATCTTTGTTCTTCCATTTAGCCAATGTTTTCTGAATTTCAATCAACTGTTTACAAAAAGAGTTTGCTGTAACATGTAATGACCCAGAAAAAGAAATAGTCGTTTCATAGAAAGTCTTCAAAAACTTCACAAAAACATGGGAACGTTCCCAATCAGTTTCAGTAGGACATCCTCCTATCTCACTACCATTAGACACAAATGCCACATCAACGTGTTCTAAACGATAAAATGCATGCTCATATTGTTCAGCAATATCCAACATCAAAAAGGTGGAGTTCCACCTAGTTTGTACATCAAGTGTTACCATTGCTTCAGAACATACAGTCACAGCTTCTACACACTTCTTAAAAGTAGCCAACTATAACACCCCGAGTTTAAAATACAGCGCGGGTGTATTTTTTTTTTCACATAAAATAAATCAATAAAAGAATTTTCCGAATTAATTCAAGGGAATTAAAATAAGATTTTCATTAGTTCATTTCAAAAGAGGACACCTGGCCTGTGGCCACTAAACAGTATCAGAGTGCGGAAAAATACAGCAGAAAAGTAATACATTAATTTCCAAAATAAAATTACATTTCCCGAAACTCAAGACCCTATACAAAAGTCTAGACTGATCATGCACTAAGCTACAGTAGCACGGTCTCCACCGTATCCTCTATAAGTCTCGTCTTCAGCCAACCGTCCGTCCCTCTGCATTGTCCACGTAGACTCCGTACGTAAAGATCAGGGGAAACTAACGACGCTTCCGTCGTTAGTGTATCCGTCGGTAGGACGGGTTCGGGTAACATCTGAGGGCAAAGCCCAAAGTCCACAATATAATAGCAAGGGTCACCGACCGAAATTAACAAATAAGCACATAGCATATATCTCACAACAACACATATATTCATGGCATATTGTATAATAATGATGAAAAGATGCTCATTTTGAAATTTCATGACATGTATGCCTTTTCAAAACAGCAATGAATTAATATGGAAAAAACATGTTGTAAGTACAATCACCACTTCAGCAATCACAAACATTCATAAGAAAACTCATATTTCAACAAGTACTTACACCCATTAATTTTCCAATCATCAACAATATCCAAAACGTGACCCACCGGTCAAACACCCAGATGCAATATGCATATGCTCATGTATACAATTTTCTTGGAATCACCAAGGTGCAGTCGCTCGACAGACCAGCACATCTCAACGGCCCTCATGACCAGGGTGCAATCGCTCAACAGATCAGCACCAGTGCAGACGCTCGACAGTCCAGCACATCGTGCAGTCGCTCAACAGACCAGCACGTTTGACATCACCCAAGGTACAATCGCTCAACAGATCAGTACCCAGTGCAGACGCTCAACAGTCCAGTACCAGTGCAGATGCTCAACAGTCCAGCACTTATATACCAAAGTACAATCGCTCAACAGATCAGTACTTAGTGCAGACGCTCAACAGTCCAGCACTCGTGCAATCGCTCAACAGATCAGTACGTGGTTGCGCATTACTCTGTGGCCCATCGCAGGTACCACTTGACTATGCAATGCATGAACATGCAATGTTTCATTTCTCTAGAAACAGAATGCAAAACAGAAATTCATGCGTCTCAATCATATTTAAATATTTCAGCACAGTCATAAATAACGACATCACAATCATGAATTAACAGTGAGTTAATCATTCACACTTTGAAATGTTTTCCCAACCTCTCAAAAATTCAGACACAGAATTAAAACTGGGATTTTTCTGGGATTTACGAGTCTGTATTCGAATTCAGCTCTTCTGTATTCGAATACAGAAGCCAAAAACAGTGCATATTCACACTCTGTATTCGAATACAGCCCTCTGGTATTCGAATACAGAGGCAGATTTCAGTGCAGAAATCAACCTCTTTCTTTACATCATTAAAGGTTTTCAAAACATCATCCTCTCCTCTTCAAAACTATATCAAGGACTCCATTTTAAATTATTTTAATCCTTCTCAAAGTTTCCCAACACTTTAAAAATTCACAAGGCAAAGTTTAAAACTTAATTTTTTGGAAAACACAAATCTGTATTCGAATACAGCTTCCATTGTATTCGAATACAGAAACCGAAACTAGTGAAAATATGCAATTTTAACATTCTGTATTCGAATACATCATGCCTGTAGTCGAATACAGAAAACAAAACCAGAATGATCTACATCAAATCATCAGAAAACAGAACCAGAATCAGATCATTAGAAACAGAATTAGAATCAGAATCATCAACACCAGAACATCAGAAACAGAACCAGAATGAATGATTAACATCAGAACAGAACCAGAATGATGATTAACATCAGAACAGAACCAAAATGATGATTAACATTAGAATAGAACCAAAATGATGATTAACATTAGAACATAACCAAAAAGGATCAACATCAGAAACAGAACCAGAATGTTCAACATGAGAACATCAGAGTCAGAATCAGAACCAGATCATCAACACCAGAACATCAGAAAATAGAACCAGAATCAGAATGACTAACATCAGAAGCAAAACATAATGATTCACCAGAATCATCAGAGGCAAAATAGAATGATTCACCAGAGTCATCAGAGGCAAAACAGAATGACTCACACCAGAATCATCAGAGGCAAAACAGAATAACACACACAAGAATCATCAGAAGCAGAAACAGGATGATTAACATCAGAATCATCAAAAACAAACAGAATGATTATCAGAATCATCAAAAGTAAAACAGAATGATTCACACAGAACCATCAGAAGATGAATGTATCAGAGGATACATTCTGAATTTACAGAAGATACATTTCTGGAATTATCAGAAGATAAACCAGAATGTCCAAAACCGACCAGAAGATAACTTTGAAGGCTTATATCAAACAGAAACAAAATCAGAAGAACATCTGGAAAATACCAGAGGGAAGCATGCCATAATATGAGTTGCTCCAAACAAGAATGATTCAAATATCAGAAGAAATCAAGAAGTTATACTGATCAGAACATAGTCTGGCAGTGTAATTTCAACACAGTCCATACTTGTCCAGAAGTGACCAGAAGATATCTTTAATGGATTATATCAGAGGGAATAAATATCAGAAGATTCTTTGAACCAAACCATTGTGAAGCCTGCCATGTGGAGAGTTGCTCCAGGCCATAAGTTGTCAAAAGCAAGAAGTAATCCAGAAGATAATTTGACCAGAACATTGCATGACAGTCGAATTTTGAATAACCCAGACTTCGCCCAGACTTCATCCAGAATTGATCAGAAGAAGCACAGAATGGTTCATGCCAGAATCACCAGAAGCAGAAACAACAGAATGATTCACATCAGAACCATCAGAAGATGGTTAACATCAGAACCATCAGAAGCAGAAACATAATGTTTCAGATCAGAACCATCAGAAGCAGAAATAGAATGGTTCACATCAGAACCATCAGAAGCAGAAACAGACTGATTCACATCAGAATCATCATAAGATGGTTAACATCAGAACCATCAGAAGCAGAAATAGAATGTTTCAAATCAGAACCATCAGAAGCAGAAATAGAATGGTTCACATCAGAACCATCAGAAGCAGAAACAGACTGATTCACATCAGAATCATCAGAAGATGGTTAACATCAGAACCATCAGAAGAAGAAACAGAATGTTTCAGATCAGAACCATCAGAAGCAGAAATAGAATGGTTCACATCAAAACCATCAGAAACAGAAGCAGAAATAGACACAGAATGATCCACACAAGGATCATCAGAACCAGAAACAGAAACAGAATGATCCACACAAGGATCATCAGAACCAGAAACAGAAACAGAATGATCCACACAAGGATCATCAGAACCAGAAACAGAAACAGAATGATCCACACAAGGATCATCAGAACCAGAAACAGAAACAGAATGATCCACACAAGGATCATCAGAACCAGAAACAGAAACAGAATGATCCACACAAGTATCATCAGAACCAGAAACAGAAACAGAATGATCCACACAAGGATCATCCGAACCAGAAACAGAAACAGAATGATCCACACAAGGATCATCAGAACCAGAAACAGAAACAGAATGATCCACACAAGGATCATCAGAACCATAAACAGAAACAGAATGATCCACACAAGGATCATCCGAACCAAAAATAGAAACAGAAATTCTTCTCCTATATTCGACTATAGGGCTCGTAGTCGAATACAAGTTTGAAAACTTAAGTAAAACAGAAATTTTACAGGTTGTAGTCGAATACACACATGTTGTATTCGAATACACCTTCGAAAAACCGGTGAAAATCATGAAGTTTCCACTCTTTTCAAAACTGATTCTTTTAAAAACAAACAACCAACATCAAACAGATTCTGCACTTTTTCAAGAAAAACCTTTCCTCATTTAAAATCCCTTTTTCTTTAAAAACCATCAACACCACCAGAATCACACAAAACAACCAGAATCAGAATCAACAATATCATCAAGATCACCCAGAACAACTAGAATCAGAATCATCATTATCATCACCAGAATCTCACAACATAAAACAGAATCAAAATCATTAACACCAGTTTATTCAAAACAGAGATAGATGATCAATCATCAGAACATCATGCAACATTTCAGTGTTCTCACTCATCAGAACAAACATGCAACATTTCAGTGTTCTCACTCATCAGAACAAACATGCAACATTTCAGTGTTCTCACTCATCAGAACAAACATACATGCACTCAGTTTTCCCAAAACACCAGAGCAAACATGCATACATTCAATTTTCCCAAAACACCAGAGTAAATATGCATGCATTCAGTTTTCTCAAAAACAAACAGAATGACAAGCAAACATCACATAACACTAAGCACCAACAGGATGCATTTTGCATTTTTAATGCCATTTTCAAAACAGTTTTAAGACATGCGTTTTTAATCATAACTAAAATGGCATGCAAACATTTTCCAGCATTCACATAGAAGTAAAACAACATATTTTACCAGCAAAACAGCCAACAACAACTATCAGAATAATCACTTATCAACAAAATGCATTTTCTTTCAAAATGTCATTTTCGAAAATAGCTTTTCTTTCAAAGACAGAACTGGAACATCACAATTTATGGCCCTAATGCAGCTAAAAGATGGAAGGTGCCCTTACCCTTGTAGCGTGCTTTGCTATTTCCTCTGTTTTCTACTGCGTTCCCTTCTCTGCGTCCAGAGACGGTGAAACTGTTCCCGGAGTTTGCTGCTGCAAAACTGGGTTCTTTGGCTTCGTAAAGGAGTGGGGATTAACTTTACTATTGTGGGTTTTCTGGTTTGAGGTTTGGATTTCCAGTTTATGGTGTTGGAGGAATTCCCTCTTCTGAATTTAAAGAACTCGTGAAGCTGTTTTTCAGAAACCAGGGGCAGAAATGGGAGGAAAATTACTGTTGCATGCAATCACTCATTACATGCAAAATAGGAGAGTGTGTGTTCTGGTCTTTGCTCAGTTCCTCTGCCGTGTACTCATGGAATTACTTGAGTGCCTTCCTTCTTGAAAATACTAATAAAATAATGTTGTATCATTTCAGCACTTAATCCTTTAATTAATCACTAATCCTTAATTAGTGGTCCAATTAATTTAATTACTTGAAATTAAATTAATTTAATTCCTCTTCCAAAATAAATATATATATATATATATATATATATATATATATATATTCACTTAAAACATACATATATTAAATATTTACAACAATTCCCAAAATGCCCTTGACAATAATTCCAAAATTAATATTTAAAATTAAGGGTCTTACACCAACCTACTAGGAGAAGTCTTGACAAACTTACATGCAACCCTTATTTTAGCAATTGATGAGTCAATTTCCTTCAAGCCATCAGTTACAATCAAGTTCAATACACGTGCATTACATCTATTTGTAAGTACTCCCCATTAAATAAAGTACGACCTTTCCAAAGAGTCATGCCTCTATTTAAATATGTAATAGCCAAGTTGTTGGCACTTGCATTATCAACAGTAACACAACAAAAAGACCTAATCCCCCACTCTTTCATGCAATTTTTTAAAGTTATCCCTATGGTTTCACCTTTGTGGTCGGAAATCAAACCAAAACTTCATATTCTCTTCTTCAAATCCCACTCATCATCAATAGAATGAGTTGTTACACACATATAATTCATATTTCGGATTGATGTCCAAGTATCAATGGTCAAAGACATCATTTGTTTATTTGCAGACAACATTCTTTTCAACTTTTCCTTCTCATCAAAATACAATTGCAAGCAATCTCTAGCAACAATAACACTTGAAGGAATTTTAAATCTAGGTTGAGCCTCACTCATGAATTGTTTAAACCCTTCATTTTCAACATATTTAAAAGGGAGTTCATCAATAATTACCATATTTGCTAGTGCTATTCCAGTTCTCTCTTGTTTAAATTCAACAAGTTTAAAACTAACACTTAGGGTCATCATCTGATGGAATCGTTGGGCCTAAGACTAGTGAAAGGCCCAAACCTGCTATGTGGAGAACGTATGTCCACAAGGTAAAAAAGAGAAAACTCATTCTATTAATAACAAGGCAGATAAACTATCTGAATGCTAGGAATTTCAGTTACACATGAGGGAATAAATTGAGAAGGGTGGTGGAGCATTAGTAGGAATAGGAGAATATTATTTTCTCTAGAGGAGCTACGCTCTGGTTTATACATTTCTCAGAATTTTCCCTTCTTTCATAAATCAATAAATTCCCATTTCACCTATCATTTTACTGTTTATCGATTCCTATTTTTTTGGTGACTCTATCATTGGTCCGACCCGCCGGATACTCGAGAAGTACCAGTGATTTTTTACATTGTACATGCCACCTAAGTTGTCAGATCGAATGGAAGCAGTTGAAGCAAGACTCTTAGCGATGGAAGACTCTGTTCACCAGGAGTTGAGGGAATTTCGCGGAAGTATGATGAGTGAGTTCACGAGGTTGCTATAGCAACGACCAATTGGAACATTGGAACATTATGGCAGTTAAGAAAGTTGAGATAACATTATGGCCTGGATCACACGAGTTGAAACGTATTTTGAAGTCAAAGGGACGTCAGAAGAGGCGAAGGTTAGATTGGCGAAGTTAAGCATGGAGGGAGCAACAATTCAATGGTTTAATTTGTTGTGTGAGACAGAGGACGATTTGAATTGGTTGAAGTTGAAGACGAAGTGATAACCCCTTTGAAGAGATGAAATATTTACAACAAACGGGAACGGTTGATGAATATATTACCACCTTTAAATATGTGTCGTCTCAAGTAGCAAGGATAATGGATGAGCAGTACCTTGGGTACTTCATGGGAGGACTCAAGAATGATATTCGCCAAAAGGTGCGTACGTTGAATCCATAAACCAAAATGAAAGCGATGAAGATTGCTCGTGATGTCAAAACAGAATTATGTGGGTCTCTGATTTCAATAGGAGGTAGTGTAGGTGGGATTCGCAATTGGAAGGGAAGTGGACCAAGTGGATCAGGGTCTAATTGGAAGAAAGGATCAGGATTTCATTATAACCCGGGTTCAACCATACTTGGAAGTGGGTTTAATAATAACTTAATCGGGTCAGTGTATAGCAAAACCGGTTAAACTCAATCTATCTTGAATGCGAACTCGAGCGCTTATCAAAATACAGTGAGGTCTAGAAACGATGAAGGGAGAAAAGTCAGCGGCGACCGCAACCGTGGCCTCAAGCATCTGTCGTATTCAAAACTGATGGAGTGGCGGACACGAGGGTTGTGTTTTCGTTTTGGGGAAAAATACCATCCTCTTCACCAATGTGCTGAAAAGCAGCTTCGATTGGTGATTTTGGGAAACGACGAGATGGTTAACGAAGAAGGTGAAGTGATTGCCATAGAAGCCATGAAGGACGAGGATGAAGTTCTTGATTGCAACTCCATGGGATTGTTTGATATTATTGAAGCAAAAAAAAAAGATAATACTCCTCCAACCACTTTGCGTCTCAAGGGAAGTCTAAAAGGGGTTTCCATCGTGGTTTTTATTGATAGCGGCGCCAATCACAATTTCATTTCACCTCATGTTGCTACTACGTTGGGGTTAACATTGGAACAAGGAAGATCGATGGGAGTAAGGTTGGGAGACGACCACCGTGTGTCCACTAGGGGGAAATGTAGAAAATTGCAAGTACAATTAGATGATTTCACCACTAATGTTGATGCCTTTGTTTTGAAATTGGGTGATTTAGATATGATTTTGGGGGTGGATTGGTTGCAAAGATATGGGAAGGTGACTTTTGATTGGGAAAAAATGACCATCAATTTTCAATGGGAAGGAAAAATGGTGGAACTATAGGGTCAGTTCTTTACCACAAAAGACTCGGCCAATTCTAAAGCACTTCAAGCACAAACTGAAACACTGCATAGTTTATTGGAAGAAGAATTGGTTCAAACATCAAATGAAGAATTACAAGAGCTAACTCAAGACCAACAACAAAAGCTTCAAGACTTGTTGGAGAATTTTAAGGGAGTTTTTGAAGAGAATACAGGGCTACCTCCGGAACGAGATATAACTCATGCGATTGAATTGAAGAATGATGCAGGTCCTGTGAGTGTTAGGCCAACTCGTTATCCTCACCATCACAAGGAAGAGATTGAAAAACAAGTTCAGAGCATGCTGGCCCAAGGTATAATTCGAAACAATTCTAGCGTCTTTTCTAGTCCTGTCATATTAGTTAAAAAGAAAGATGGGTTATGGAGGATGTGTGTTGATTATAGAGAATTAAATAAGGTTAGAATGCCGGATAAATATCCAATTCTTGTAGTTGACAAATTACTAGATGAACTACATGGAACGAAGTATTTCTCAAAACTCGATTTGAAATTCAGTTATCATCAAATAAGGGTGAAAGAAGGTGATGTGCATAAGACGGCATTTCGAACTCATGAAGGACACTATGAGTTTCTAGTGATGCCATTTGGATTGACGAATGCACCAGGCACTTTCCAATCCACAATGAACCAGATTTTCAAGACACACCTCTGTAAGTTTGTCTTAGTATTTTTTGATGATATCCTAGTATATAGTAAGGGATGGAAAGAACACTTAGCATATTTATATCAAGTGATGGATATTTTACAGCACCACTGTTTTGTCGTTAATAGAAAGAAAAAAATGCAATTTTGCTAGTAGAAAAGTGGAATATTTGGGTCATGTAATATCGGAACAGGGTGTGACTGTGGATCCAGCTAAGATTAATAGCGTTTTGGAGTGGCCAATCCCTCATAATGTCAAATGAGTGAGGAGATTTTTGGGGCTGACCGGTTATTACCAGAAATTCATTGTTGGCTATGGAAAGATAGTTAAGCCATTGGCAGAATTAACAAAGAATGAAGGATTTCATTGGGGATTAGAACAATTGAAGGCTTTTGAGAATCTGAAAAGGGTTATGGTGCAAGCCCCAGTTTTAACACTACTAGATTTTTCACAACCTTTTGAGATTGAATGCGATGCACCCGAACGAGGAATAGGTGCAGTTTTAATGCAGAAAAAGAAGCCTATAGCCTATTTCAGCAAAGCTTTATCCAAGAATTATTTAAGCAAGTCTGCATATGGAGAAAGAATTAATGGCATTAGTATTGGCCGTTCAACATTGGCGTCCATATTTGTTAGGAAGAAGATTTGTGGTGTACTTCGACCAAAAGAGCTTACGACATTTGCTCGAACAACGCATCACTACGGCCGATCAACAGAATTGGATAGCAAAATTATTGGGTTATCACTTCGAAGTGATGTACAAACTAGGTCCAGATAATAAAGTTGTTGACGCTCTTTCAAGAATGCATGAGGAAGTGGAGTTGAAAGGGATGAGTTATTTTCCCAGATGTATGCAAGAGCAACAAATTCAGCAGGAAGTTATGAATGATCCCCAATTGCAGAAGGTGATAACAGAGCTACAACAGGACCCTGCATCCCAGCCAAACTTCTAATTAATCAAAGGAAGACTTTTCTACTGCAGCAGACTAGTGTTATCCTCAAATTCAAGTTGTTTACCTTTATTGTTGAAGGAATTTCACTCATCTCCAACCGGTGGCCATTCAGGTTTTCTGCGCACGTATCAAAGAATGGCACGAAATCTTTATTGGGTAGGAATGAGAAAGTCAGTTCTGGAATTTGTGCAGAGTTGTGACGTATGTCAACGTCAAAAGTACGTTGTGTCATCTCCTATGGGTTTGTTACAGCCCATTTCAATTCCAGAGAAAATTTGGGATGATATTTCGATGGATTTTATCAATGGTCTCCCAAAGTCAAAGGGATTTGAAGCTATTTTTGTAGTGGTGGATAGATTATCCAAGTATGGACATTTTATTCCCTTAAAACATCCATATACTGCGAAGAAGGTGGCCGAAATTTTTATTAAAGAGGTGGTGCATCTTCATGGGATTCCACAATCCATTGTTAGTGATCGTGATCCATTGTTTGTGAGTCTATTTTGGAAAGAGTTGTTTCACTTACAAGGAACTTTGTTGAGTATGAGTTCGTCATATCATCCGGAGACGGATGGGCAAACGGAGGTGGTAAATCGGTGCTTAGAAGCATATCTTCGTTGTTTTGCATCGGAGCAACCGAATGAGTGGTCACAATGGATTCATTGGGCTGAATTGTGGTATAACACCACATTCCATGTGTCTATAGGAACTACACCGTTTGTGGCAGTGTATGGAAGAAAACCACCTATAGTGGTTAGATATTTATCGGGAGAAACGAAAGTAGAAGCGGTAGCAGCTGAATTGGTTGATCGTGATGAGGCCTTACGTCAACTTAAGTATCATTTGAACAAAGCCCAAGAACAGATGAAGAGATATGCAGATAAGAAAAGAAAAGCATATTCATTTGAAGTGGGTGAGTGGGTATTTTTGAAGCTCTGGCCCCATAGACAGCAGACGGTGACTAGAAGGATTAATCAGAAACTGGCTCCACGGTACTTTGGGCCATTTCCTATCCTAAAGCAAATAGGGGCAGTATCCTATAAGTTGAAGCTACCAGAAGGAAGTAGAGTGCATGCAGTGTTTCACATCTCACAACTTAAGAAAGCTATTGGAGACTATTCTACTGAACCTCAACTACCAGTCGGGTTAGAAATGGAATCAGAAGAATGGGAAGAACCTGAAGAATTACTGACTATAAGATCAGTGATGAAAGAAGGACAGCTGGTGCGACAATGGCTAGTGCGTTGGAAAGGAAGAGTTGTAGAAGACACAACTTGGGAAATGAGTTATTACTAAAAAGTCAATTTCCATCCTTCAGCCTTGAGGACAAGGCTGAATCTTCTGAAGGCGGTAATGATAGAATCATTGGGCCTAAGACTAGTGAAAGGCCCAAACCTGCTGTGTGGAGAACGTATGTCCACAAGGGTAAAAAAGAGAAAACTCATTCTATTAATAACAGAGCAGAGAAACTCTCTGAATGCTAGGAATTTCAGTTATACATGGGGGAATAAATTGAGAAGGGTAGTGGAGCATTAGCAAGAATAATTATTGTTATCGTTGTAATAGGAGAATATTATTTTCTCTTGAGGAGCGATGCTCTGGTTTATACGTTGTATCAGAATTTTCCCTTCTTTCATAAATCAATAAATTCTCATTTCACCTATCATTTTACTGTTTATCGATTCCTATTTTTTTTGTGACTCTATCATTATCATTTTCCTTTCTAAGAAAAATTGTCTTTTGTTTCTTATCAAGTTGCCTATTTAGATTTTTAAAGCACTTATTTATATGTCTAAGCAAGTTAGTGGTTCCATGACTAGAAAGGCTCCGTACATTTTTCCACAATACTTACATGTACTTGTATCATTCTCTTATTAAAATGTAACCAAACACTAGAAGAGGCTTTACTAGGGTTTCTTTTGGTTACCTTGTTTCCTTGAGTTGGCGGCACGATGAGATGCCTAAATGTTGTGCTTGTTGTGATGAAGCTTGTTATGCTTATGGAGCAAATTGATTAGGAGCTTCTTGTACTTGTTCCATTTGTCTCAAATCTGTGCAAGTAATATAGTTAAAAAATTTAAAAGGTAAAAGGAAAAGTAAGAGAAAACAGCTAGCACTGCTACTTGGTACACCACATTACTTTCATCATTACACATAACTCACCAACCATTTTAGTTTACTAAGCTACCATAATTTTTTAATAGTAGTGCTTCATTTGTTTATTTTTAGAGTACTTACTATTTTCAAATACAATACTAAAAAAAGTGTTTAATAGATTTAAACGTAAGAAAGTTAAACTAAATTTATTATAAGCATAAGCTTTTGCATAAGCATCATTTTTGCTCATAAATAGTATTTAACTCAAAAATTTGTATTTAACAAATGTAAAAAATTTAAAATAAATTCATCATAAGCATAACCTTTCAATTCATACCTTCAGTATGCAAAACTGTAACAAAATATAACATTTAAATAAATATCGATTGTGAGCACCTGCAGAACAAAAGAAGAGCGTGGCGGCAACATGACTGGTAGAACAAAAGAAGGAGGTGGGCAGCGGCGCGGCTTCAGGATGTCTAAACAGAAAAAGAAGGTGGACGCATATATGGAATAGAAGAAGAAGGTGGACGCATATATGGAATAGAGGATTGGCTATTGAAAATCTAAAGAAGAAGAAGAAGAGTAATGAAACCCTATTGGGTTGCCAAACAAAATTTAAAAATAAATTATAACTAGTTATTGGGTCGGGTCTACGGGTCGACGAGTTCAAATTGTTGAATCCATTACCTGAACCAAATATAAGCGGGTTTCAACGGGTTGGTTCGGGTCGGAACCGAAAGTGACCGAGTAAAAATCGAGTTGAGTTGGGTGATTGAGTTGGCGGGTCGACCCACGCCATGTACACCCTTATGTGGATGTATTTTAAGTATTTAAATTTAATTACATTTTTTTAAAATAATTTTTTTTATTACCTATGAACCCAATTCGCTCATAACTGAGTTGGTTTGGTTAGGGTTTGATGGAAAAATTATGAGTTGAGAGGACAACTCAATCCAAATAAAATTGATCGGGTATCTGATTTGGCAAAAAACGACTCAACGCAAATGTACACTAACCAACCCAAGAACTTAATTATAAAATTTTATCGAATTTTAGATTGTTTTAAAACTTGACAGCGGTGCAACCTGACCAACTGTTCTAACTACAAAAACAAAATTCAGTTATGAATTTCGACAAGCTTTTCACAGACACTGAATGAAAATAATTCGATCCCGTAAACATAACCCCATGAATTTGTATTTGTAATAAAAAGGAGCACACAGACACAACAACTACTTTCTAGAAAAAACATAACAAAATATAACTTGCCCAATGACTATCTTATACTGGTCTTACATTTAACTCCAAAAAATATAAACTCAATTTATAAAAATAAATATCATATCAACCGTTCTCGCAAGCAGCGGATATAAACGAATTTTAAACCTTTTCTGTAAAACAAAAATTATGTTTATGAGAACTATTAATAGAAACTTAGATTTATCTCAAAACGCTAGACTTTAATAACAATAATTCAATATGTTAAATGTTAATTTTCTAATTGAACAAATGTCTCAATTAGGTAATTAATAAAGATCAATAAACAAAATACACAAATTGAATAACACTTTGAATAAGATCAAAACCAAATTTAATAACGTAAAATATTAACACTAAGAACTACAACAATACAAATATTTTTATGAGCATTACCAAAAAATTATGCACAAACACTAGACTTTATTTTTCACCTTTTGTCATACTAAGAACATAATTTTTGTCAATATTCTTGAGAATTGTTTTTCAATCAATTTGTGAAGAAATTTCTGCTCATACTAAATCGCAAAATTTATCAACAACTTCAATCAACGCGTGTAGAAACTTCTTCATAATGACCAAAAATCACTTTTCAAGAATCAAAACTTTGCACAATCAATTAATTGCAGAAGTAAAAAGATTAAGAGAAAAGGATAACAATACCATATTTTATTCTGGTTTGGTCACTTTGTCCTCACTTGTGATCTACATCAAGTCCTCGTATCAATCGATAAGAGATTTTCTTCCACTTAAGTAAATGATGAATTGTTATGATTACAATAAGAAGGTCCTTGAGTCAATTGAACAAACACTCTTTGATTTAATGCCTTCAACTCCTTATGAATCTTGAAATCTTCGATTCTTGAAAAACCTTTCAAGAATCACTTTGAAACCCAATTGATACAATTACAAATCCAACCTATATGAAGCCTTCAACCTTGAATCTTCACCTCTTGTTGATTTAATTCCTTCAATTTTGGCAATTCAATGAAAAATCTGAAAACCCTAATATCCCCAATTAGGGTGAAAAGAAATCCTTCCTTTCCTTTTCACAATTAGATGATGAACCCTTATCACAATTAGTTGAACACTCACAATCAAAAAGCTCTACATAACTAAGAATCTCACAAACAATCACTCACACCAAAAGGTTTCTAAGAGTTTTAAAAGAGTTCTTTGTATGAGAGAAAATGGAGAAGAACTATGAATGTTATGTTATAATGAAAGTGAGTCAAGAGTATTTATCGTGTAACATGAAGAAAAAAAAACACTTTTGATGCATTAAAAAACATAAAAACACATGTCTAATTTGGATCACAATTGAGTTGATTTGAATCAACATAAATCCAATTCAAAACTGATTTTGATAGGGTGATTTGAATAATCTCTAGGTTGATTCAAATCAACTTAATTCAAATCAAAGAATTCTGATAGGTTGATTCTAATCACCTTTGCGTTTGACAAGTTGATTACCTCTCTGTTCTAATCACCTCAGCATTTGACAGGTTGATTCTAATCACCTTTGCGTTCTAATCACCTCTGCGTTTGACATGTTGATTATAATCACCTCTATGTTGGTTCTAATCACCTCTACTGACCAACATAAAATCTATTCAAAGTAATTCTAATGCATGTATAAAAAGGCAATATTTTCAAAGATAAAAAAGACGTAAAGATTTATTTTAATGAAATATTATAATGTTAATTTTCTTAGATCCTAAGGTGTGAATGATTATTGAGAGAAACTTTGTTAGATCATCTAATCTCAACCTAGTTTTGACATCACTCAAAATAAACTAAGTGTACAAGGGACCATACAATTACAAGATTGTATGGTAGCATTAATTTTAGTGTTGACTATTTGTTTTGTGTAAGAAAAATTCGATACTACTAATTTAGTGGTTGTTATTTTCTTTTTGATAATGTCAAAAGGGAAGAAAGAAGATTGCAAAATTATTTCAAAAGAATGTTCATGCTTTTGCACCGACGACATAAACTCACAGGAATCATCGTCATATGCATTTTTTTCTTCCAACAATTTGAGAAAGTTTCATCAACAAAGTCTCCCAAGTTTTGCCATCCTAAAAAAAGGTAGGTTGGGGATTGATTTAAAACCCAAAACTAAGCAAATATGCAATTTGTGATATTTAATCGATTAAGTAACAACCTTAATCAATCAACAATTTGGACAACTACATCTTTGTACTATTTTTTATCATAATTTCAGCTACCAGAGTCCGATTGAAGCATCCTTGACATCGTTGGAAATGTAAGAGAAAATCGTATAAACACATATTGGTATTGGTACTCTTAAGCTAAAAACTTTAACAAGGTGAGATATCTATTTAAAGTTTCTCCTTATGCCATAAGATTAGCACTTGCATTGTTTCTTAAAAGTATATCTAGAGTTACACTACAAGAAAAAACTTCTATACCTACGGACCTTAGTCCGTGGGTAAATTATTAATTACCCACGGAAAAACCGTAAGTAAATACATTATTTTGAAAAATATTTTTTTTAACACTATACTTAATTTAAAAATAATATGTGGTTAATGTTAAAAAAAATGCTAAAAATAATATGTGGGTAATGTTAAAAATAATATGTGGTTAATGTTAAAAAAAATGCAACTGAACTTAATTTTTCAAAATATTTTCGTATTTTATGTTTCCACGGATTGTCCGTCGGTAATGTCCGTGAGTAAATTTAATATGTAATTTTTTTTAAAATTGTTTAATTTTTTAAAACTGATAAAATGTATAAAAAAAACATAATCACAACACTTCGACCTCAACCTTACCTACCTAACCTCAACCTGAAGCTTACCTTCGCCGCCACCAAACCTCAACCTTACCTACCGTTACACCTCGCCGATATCGACACAACTTTGCTGTCTTCGTAACTCTCGCGTACGAGCTTCAGCGCCGTTCTCGCGACGTCTTCAGCGTCGTTCTTGCGACCTTCAGCGTCATTTTCGACCTTCTCTTCAGCGCTGTTTTCGACCTTCTCTTCAGCGTCGTTCGATTAGGTTAGTTTCCATTGCTTTGATTTTATATTTGTTAGAATCTCAAGAAATTTGAATGTGATCTACTGTGAGCTCTGTGTTGTGAGCTTTGTTCATCGCTGTGTTGTGAGCTTTGGTGATTATTCTGATTTAGGGTTATTCTGATTATTCTGCTTCATCTTCTGGTTTTGAAGGTTTGGTGAAGATTTTAAAAGGTTGATTTTTTGGATGTGTTTGGATCTTGTAGTTAATGTTTATTGCCTCAATCTCACACCATTGTTTCTTCATTGAATTGGCTATTTGCTTCTTGTTTTGTTTCTATATATGTTTCTTTTCAATCTGTATATCTCTCTTTTTATTCTATTTGTTTCTGATTTTCAAAACTAATTAGCTCATCAGTTATACTTGAAGTATTAAAGTGGGATTATTGATGTATAGATGATGTAGTCAATATCAGAAGATAGTACAGCAGGTGTACCTTTATGTGAGGCTAATCCTGTCATCAGAGAACGAATTCCTTCAACTCCAATAGAATTTCCATGCAAATGTAGTTCCTGTGCATATATTAAGAGTAAATCATGCTTGTTTAAGGCAGCATTTAGCCAGATACACTTCAAATGAATGCCATGACATTTTGTCTTTGTGATAGGAGAATATATTGAAGATTAGCACCCAACTTTTGTCAGTTATGATTTGGAAATTTGAATGTTTTATTAGGAAATTCATATTAAAATTGTATGATAAAAGATACATGCTTTAGAACTGAATTACACAGTTCGATCTAGTGGCCACTGGCCAAGGTGTGGTATTCCAGATGTTATAACTAAAATTTGGAAAGAATATAAGGTTGGCAATTTCATTGGAAAGAAAATAATTAAGAGTACCCTTATAGACTTATTGCCCTCTAGTGCTTTAGCCAATGCATTAGCCCCCAATGCACCACCATAATTGCCACTTGAATAGTAAAAATGTTAGAAGAATTCATAAAGGAGAAAATGAATAAGTAATGGACTTGCTAAAATTTTACTCATGAAACAGTTCAACTGAAAAAATTACACTATCAAAAGCATGAAAGCAATAAGAGAGAGGAGAGGGATGATGAGAACAATGGGTGCTACTAAGAATAAAATAGTCTAAACTTAGACATGAAACCTTAGGCAGCAAGATAGTAAACTAAAACTTACGACGTGGTCCAGTTCGCTTTGATTCTTTGACTCATTTATCAATGAGCCAAAGAAAATGACTGAGAAGTTTTAAATTTTTAGCCCAAGATATGCCAGTGGGAGATAACCTGGATGGTGCTTCACAGGCAGAATTATCCTGTCCAGAGGCTACAGCAGCAGAAGCTTGTCCATCAGCCTCTTTAGCAGGAGGTGCAGTAGATGGTACTTTCACATGAGGTGGAATAGACACACCAGTAGGCACTGGATCCATCTAATTGAAGAATATTTGAAGCTGCATATGGAATTAAAAAACTAAAAGAAAATAACCTTAATGGACCACTGAGGTAAGTAGCTTTTAGGAAACTAGACTGTGGGTGAGTAGCTTTTATCTTAGTCTCTTTAATGGACCACTGAGGTAAAAATTAAACTCCAGTATAATAATTACACTTACTGCAATATGCTAACTTCCCATCTCGACCAGCCCGCCCAGCTTCTTGGTAGTAGGCTTCCAAACTCTAATAAAATTACATACACAATTATTTGAGGTATCTTCAAAGCAAAAAAAAAATTACAACTCAAGAAGTGAAAGTATAAATCATGGAATGAACAATAAAATAAAGATAAAATTCAATTATAATTGATTATGTCAGGAAAAAATGTATATGAAAAAAAAAAGACATGCGGCCAACCATAGTGGATGATTTTTCTAACATTTGATTTGTCAATTCCCATTCCAAATGCTATTATTGCAACAACAACCTGAAGATGATAAAACACAAGCATAACACATGTAACCTAAATTTCTGAATCCACTATATGAAATTTTAGCATTAAATTATTACATAAGGAAAAAAAAGAAGAGAAGTTGCATAGAAAAATATTGAACTGAAACGTGTAGAATATTTTCTTCAGGCACCAGATCCATACCTCTAAAGTATTTTCATGAAACTCTTTGTGAGTCTTTCTTAGATGCAACTTGAGCAACTGGAGAAAGAAATTGAGCTCATAAATTGGTTTCACACTTAACAATGCTATAAATCAAATGGTGGCAGGAGAATGTGCAGCAAACATTTCTTATATCATAATGCAAAGGTAACTATTGAGCTAGGTTCAATGAAATCTACAGTGGAGCATGCCAGAATAGTTTAAAATAAAAACAGAAAGAAACATAAGTTTTAAATTCTTCTGCTTCCTAGTACTTCATGGTGTTTTAGAATTGAAGATTCTCTTGTCAAGATATGATCATCCTGATAAATATTACTAGTAATTCATAAAAAATATAAACAACCATGTAACTAAACAAGCTTGAATAAAATTAAATATAGTGCATACCCCAACATTATAAGCAGCACCATTTACACCAAACTTGCATAGATACTTTGCAATTCTCACTGTTTCTTTTCTGGTAGGTACGTATATGATTGTTGGTCCTTGTTCCAAAGGCTCCTTAAGCATTTTGAGTCTTTTTCCTGGTCTTGTAGGTGGATCAATTGTCTCAGATAACTCACATTGCTTGGGAGGAGATTGTACACAAAATTCACCACAGGTAACTAAAAAGTACCCAAAAAAAATAAATAGGAATCTTAGATTTTATGTTACTACTGCTAGCACTGAAATTGCTTTCAGTTTCTAAACTAAATATGACCAATTATTTCTAAACTACCTTGTATATGGTGATGCTGAAAATCTGTTCCGCAAACTGTCCATGAGAACCAGGGAAACTATACAAAAGTATATTTTTGTAACACCCCGATTTTTTAAACAGCGCGAGTGTATTTTTTTTTTAACCGAAATAAATAAATAAATTTTTTTCTCAATTTAATTCAGAATGATTAAAATCAATTCAAAATAAAAATCGTTCGACACCGTAATCCAAAATAGAA
This sequence comes from Cicer cuneatum, assembly GCA_037974295.1. Lineage (NCBI taxonomy): Eukaryota > Viridiplantae > Streptophyta > Magnoliopsida > Fabales > Fabaceae > Cicer > Cicer cuneatum. Next base: position 60,086,395 of record JBBPBO010000005.1, on the reverse strand, counting down.
AAGTAATTAAATAATTACATCACGATTAATCAAGTAAGATATTTTTTGGAATTTAATCTTTCAAAATAAATACCAAAATAAAAATACATCCAAAAGTTGTATCCTAGATCCACCAAAATATCATCAGAGTGCGGAAAAGATTAGCGGAAAATACATACAATAATTCCCAAAATAAATCATTACATTCCCCGAGCTCTAAACCCTATACAACAAGTCTAAACTGATCATGCACTAAAGCTACAGTAGCAAGGATTCCCTCCGCATCTCATACAAGTCTCGTCTGACTCCGTAGCTCGCCTCGATGTGACGTCGTCCTCCTCATCATACAGGGAAGGATCAGTCTCCTCCGAAGTCAGATCTATCCACGATCTGGGTCTCTTCGGCGGTGCCAGAATCTCAAAACAATCATCTGATGTCCTAGATGGACCCGGAAGATTAACTGCAGCTAGCGTCGGTCCTTTATTCTTCTCTCCCGCCTCGAGTTCACGCGCAGACCCCCCGCCACCGGGTTAGGAGTCACCACACCTACCGTGGCCTCCGTCTCAACCCCTCCAGTCGGCTCCTTCGCGTCCTCAAAAACTCCGTACTCCTCCAATATCAATTTGGAAGGTACGGAAAATCAATCCTCGCGTGAGTGTGCTCTACGTAATCCACCACCCCGTCGGTCCTGCAAGTCCTCGCCAATCTCCCTGTGTAAGTCGCCTTGCTTAAGACGGGGTCATATACCCAAGCAGTAGACAAATGACGGTCAAGGAAATCTAGCGACGTTTCCGTCGTCTGGGTACCCACCGGTAGTACGGGTTTGGGGGGCATCTGAGGGCAAAGCCCAATTTTCCACAATAATAGTAAAGGGTCACCGACCGAAATTAACAATTACCATAAAGCAATTATTTCTGATATAACAGATACGCTCATGGCATAGTATATAACAACGATGATGAATAAGGATGCTCATTTATGAAAATACATGACATTTGTACCTTTGCAAAACAGCAACCAAATTAATATAAAAATCATGTTGCAAGTACAAATACGTTCAACAAAACACAACAACTCATTCAGCACTTAGAGTTCATAAGTTACTTGCACACAACGATTTCCACCCGTCAACATCATATCCAATCATGACTCACCGGTCGACCATCCCAATGCAATATGTATATGCCAATGTACACAACTTCTTGGAATTACCAAGGTGCAGTCGCTCACAGATCAGCACACGTGCAGTCTCTCATGGACCAGCACGATTTATATATGTTAGGCTCTCACAGGCCAACATGACCATGGTGCAGTCTCTCATGGACCAGCACCAGTGCAGTCGCTCACAGACCAGCACGTTTTACGTATACCAAGGTGCAGTCGCTCACAGACCAGCACCAATGCAGTCGCTCACAGAACAGCATGTTTTACGTGTATTACCCTCTCACAGGCCAAATACACAGAAGTTAAATCCTCGCACGGATAGAATGGACCACCACGAACACGCGGCCATTCTGTAGCCCATCACGGTGGTTACTACTTAACTTCGCGGACCATCACGGTTACCGCATTAACTCTATGGCCCATCGCGGTCACCACCTGACTATGCAATGCATGGACATGCAATGTTTTCTCTTCACTGAAAACAGTATGCAAATACTAGCTAAAAATCCAGCCACTCCATCACCACCTCAAACCATCTCAAAAATGCCATTTTAATTCATCACAAGTCTTCCCAATGTTTCCCCAACTCTTAAAGTTCATAAACCAATGTTTAAAACTGGAATTTTGAAAAAAAAACCAATTTGTATTCGAATACAGCTTCCTTGTATTCGAATACATAAGCTAAAACAGTGAAAAATCAGCATTTATCACCACATCAACAAAGAATTCAAGAACCTCATCATCACCACCTCAAACCATCTCAAAAATTCCATTTTAATTCATCACAAGCCTTCCCAATGTTTCCCCAACTCTTAAAGTTCATAAACCAATGTTTAAAATTCGAATTTTGAAAGAAAAAAAACCAATCTATATTCGAATACAACTTCCTTGTATTCGAATACAGAACCTAAAACAGTGAAAAATCAGCATTCTGTATTCGAATACGAGGTTGTCGTAGCCGAATACATATGCGAATACAGTGGCAAAAATTGCAGTCCTGTATTCAAATACGATAGGGTCGTAGCCGAATACAGATGCTAAGTCAGAAGCAAAAATACTCATCAGTATTTGAATACAGAGGGTCGTATTCGAATACAAGTTCAAAATTTGAATAAAAACAGAAACTTTGCATGCATGTATTCGAATACACCAATGCCGTATTCGAATACACCTTCGAATGCAGTGATATTTTCCAGAAACTTCAACACGTTTTCAAACTCTTTTCTTTGAAAAACCAACACAACACCAAAACACAATCACCATTCTTTTGAAACCACAAAACTCAGAACATTTCTCATCAACAACAGATTTTCCAGCAACACCTCCACCCATTTTAAAATCCTTTTCTTTTGAAAACCACCATCATCACAACAACAACAGATTTCCAGAACAACTCCACCCATTTTAAAATCCTTTTTCTTTTGAAAACCACTATCAATACCATAACAAAATCACATTTTTTCTTTAACCACCAAAACAGAAAGTCAACCACACAATAAAAACAATTTCATTCTCCACAATGAAACCATAAAAACATCCTCCACTCAGAAACGAGTCAACAACACCAGTAAGAACCTTACCCTAAAAAATAACCACAAAACAGGGCAGCACATTCCAACTCATGCATTTTGATCATCCCCAAAATGACATGCAAGGCACTTTCCAGTATCACCACACAACCAAAACAACATTGATGTATCAACCAAAACAGCAAACATCACAGATCATCAAAACATCAACAGCATGCATTTTCATCAGTTATAACGACATGCAAAACAGTTTCACTTTAAAAACAACAACGAAAACTTCATCAATGCCACAATAGCATGCATTTACAGCCCTAAATACAATCTAGAAAAGTTGGGAGGTGCCCCTTACCTCTGTTACGTTTTCTGCGCTCGTTTACGCTACTGCGACAAAAGTCGGCGAAACTCCCGTTTGCGTCGCCGCTACAAAAGTTGGTTCTCTAGCGCCGTAACGATGAGGGGAACAACTTTTTTATTGGACACTTTCTGGTTCGGCGCTTGGATTTCCAAGTAATTTGACTTTTGAGGATGCTCTTTTTTGTTAAAACAGAATGGGAAGAGAACCAGAATGGTGCATGCAGTGAGGAAAAAAGGAAATGTTTTCTGCCTTTCTGTTTTGGCCTCTCACATATATATAGGCACATATGTGTCACCTCACCCAACACAGTACCATTATAATATTGTTTGACCATCAGGTACTTAACCACTCTCGTCGTAACTAACAGATAACATCTTAATTAACTGCCCAGAATTTAATTACTCGTAATTAAATTAATTTATCCTTCATCCAATAACTTTAATTCAACCTCCAAAATAAATATTTGTATATATATATATATATATTTACATAAAATATACATATATTAAATATTTTACAAATATTCCCAAAATACACTTAATATTAAATCCATAATTTAATTTTAAATTTAAGGGTCTTACAATTTTCCTCCAATTTTGATGATCAAATCAAAATCCAAAATTCTACATAAACAAATTTTTTGATTATTTATTGGGGAATTACTGTTAGATCATAATAATATATGTTCTGTGTATTGTTGTTGTTTTGTATTGCTGTTTTTCTGTGTATTGCTGTTGTTTTGTTATATATTGGTATAAATTTCAATTTAGTAGGATTTTGCTATCCTATTTGATATGTAAAATTACATTTTGTTAATCAGTTCATCGCTCCTCCGTTATTTGTTTGTCCTTCAGAATATGGATGGCTACCACCCAGATCGTAGTTGGGTATATGATAGACTTTATGTTCAATGAGGGGAGTTGAAACCAGCCTTCGCAAAAGGTGTTGAAGAGTTTATAACGAAGGCAATAAGTCGAAATCAGTTTGTAAAAGATGGTGGCATCAGATGTCCTTGTCACAATTGCATGTGTAGCAGTGTATTATCTGCAAGTGAAGTCAAAGTTCACTTGTATAGGTTTGGGTTCCAACCAAATTATTGTTATTGGACTGAGCATGGTGAAGAAGCCCCATAAATTGACACAGAAAACGTTCCAAGTAGTAGTGGATATATTGATAACGATGATCCATTTACCTTAATGCAACATATGGTCGATGATGCATTCGGTCCTACGTATGACTTCCAAAATTTGAGTGATGAGGGCAACGAGGAACAGATTAATGAAGAGCCCCTAAATGATGATGCTCAAGACTTTTATGATTTGTTAACTACTTCAAACAAACCCTTATATGAGTGGGCTTCTGATTCAAAACATTCAATATGCGTGAAACTTTTAGCTTGCAAATCAAATTGGAATGTCCTGTAGAAATTTCTTGATTTCTTTGCAAGCATGCTTGATTTCTTGTGCTTTTAGTATTGTTCATCCTTCTATTTATTGCTTTTAATGCCATTCTCATTCTGCCATTATGCTATCTGCAATGTGTTTTGCTATTATGCTGTTTTGCTGTTTTGCTATCTGGCAATGTGCATTTCTTTATTATTCTGCTGTTTTGGAATCTGCAATGTGCATTTTTTTATTATTCTGCATTTCTTTAATATTCATACAAACTATTGTGTGTGCTAATTGTTTTTATTCATCTTATTTTTTTATAGATGGCTCCAAAAGAAAAGATTAGACTCAAGCTTCATTTGAAGAAAACTCGCATGATTTTACCGCATAAGGTAACTCAAGCAGCTCAGCAGGTACAAGCAACAATTGATCAATTACCACTAGATGCCAATGTCACTACACCAACCTCACAATATGTGGGACATTCCACCCAACAACATGTGGAGCCTCCTACCCAACAAGTTGCAGTGCTTCCACCCCTACCTAGTAAGGTGAATCAATCTAAACCGATTATAGTGATGATGCCCACACCGAGTTTTGTCCCAGAAGACATCATTTCCCCGATTGTTGATCATTCTCCGTCACAACCATTAACATCTGTTGCCTCACGACATACTTCAATTTCTGCTAATCCACCACCTTTAATACCTGTTGCTATTGGTAATAACACTCAAGGCTCACGATGCTCCAATTGTAGTCATGAGGTTGCGCCTGATGGGAGAACAATGATATGGTCGGATGGTCGAGGGTATGTAACTAGTTCCGATTAACTTTTCATTACAACATGAAGTTTATGGTTTGTTTCAAATTATTTTTTAAAATTTTATGTTGTTTGAAAATTGTTTGCAGTTGGTTACCGTGTAGGGTGGCATCGAGGGCCCTCACCTCAGTCATTATATCACAATATGTTGATCTGTATCCTACATGGGGAGCAATCCCAAAATTAATTTTGGAACGTTGGTTCGACAAATTCGGTGTAAGATTATGTTATATATCTTGTTAATGAGTTCAACTATTGTGTAGATACTAATTAGTACATTATAACTTATTTGTAATGTAATGTTGCAGGAGAAAGTTGCTTGGTTGCCTGAGCACAATTTTCAGATTAAGAATATCTTCAATACAAAAGGATCAATGCATCTTTCTGATATGTTGATGCAAGTAAGAAAGAAACGCAAGTGTCCAAATTGGATGGGAGAAACTGTTTGGAATGATCTTCAGAAGATATGGATGGATCCGTCATATAAGGAGATATCAAATCGAGCTAAGAAAAACCGTGCTTCTTCTAAAGGATGAGCTGTCCATACTGGTGGATCTATATCTGTTGCTGAACATACCAATCGGATGGTACGTTTTCTATGTCAAAGTCTTCACTGTATAATCATTTAATGTTTGGCTCAAGGACATGCCTAATATTTACTAAGAAGAAGTTATAATGTCTTCACTGTTACTGTTTTTTATTTTTTGTAAGGCTGAAGAGTTAGGTAGAGACCCCACATTGGATGAGGTCTTTTTAAAAACTCACTCTAAGAAAAAGGACAACCCTTGGGTTGATGAAAGAGCAAAAAAAACATATGTAAGAAATATTAAATCATTTGTTATTTCATTTGTATTTCTTGTAAAAGTAATTTGACTATGTTACATTATTTTCTATTTGAGCAGGAAACATTTCAAGGTAAGTTGCAGCTTCACACCAAAGGTGGGGAAACATCTAGTAGTTGTAGCCAAGTGGTTAATGCAGAAGCTCGCTTAGACATGTGGGTCCAATCTGTTGGGGGAAAGAATAAAGGGCGTATTTATGGTGCTGGAGATAGATCCTCCATTTATAGACCAGGTGTCGCAAGTCTGGTCTCAGATTCTCGTCCATCTAGAGGTTGCACCAATGTCTTGTCTCAGCACTCTAACGAGATAGCTGCACAGATAGCAGCATTTGAGGAGCGAGCAAAAGCAACAGAACAAGAGGCACGAGAGGCGCGAGAGGAGCTAAGGAAAGCAGAGCAACGTCGACAAGAGGAGATTCAACAAACAGAGCAGCGCACTACAGAGTTCCAGATGCAGCTAGCAACATTGGCAAAAAGTGTTGAGTCCTCCCGTCGTCATCGTCATCCAGGTTATGAAGAGGATGATGACGTCGAGTAGTAATATTGATTTCAGTGTCAGTTTTATTTAGTAGTTATGACTACATATTTTGCTTAGACTTGTTGGCATTATCGATATATATTCTTACGGCAGTGTCGTTATGTGTATTTTTACACTTATGGTAGTGACAATGTGTTTATTGAGACTTGTGGTAGTCACGATGTGTATTTTGAAAACACTATTTATATAAAACTTCACTTTGTTTTGACAATGATGTTTTAATATGCTTACAATTTATTTTAAAAATACATTTAAAAAAAATACAGGAATCAGTAGGATACAAAATAGAATGTAAATCATATTTTCATTACCCACGAACATTCTATGAGTAAATGATAATTTACCCACGGAAAATCTGTGGGTAATTTTATCTACAGAAAATCAGTCATTCTTATTACCCACGGAAAATCTATGGGTATTTTACCCACGGAACATCTGTGGGTAATTTACGCACGGAAAATCTGTGGGTAAATTACCCACAGACATTCCTTAGGTAACCATATCCTACTGATTGTCCGTGGGTAAATATTTACCTATGAGCGAAATAGCTACGGACCCGTGTCCGTGGGTAATTTTAGGTTACCTACGGACTTGTCGTGGGTAAAGATAAAATCTGCCGTAGGTAACCATATCCTACTGATTGTCCGTGGGTAAATATTTACCTACGAGCGAAATAGCTACGGACCCGTGTCTATGGGTAATCCGTGGGTAATTTTAGGTTACCTACGGACTTGCCGTGGGTAAAGATAAAATCTGCCATAGATAATAACACTTTTTCTTGCAGTGTTATATGAATCAGATTAAGGTCAAAATAAATTCGGTCAACGTAAAAAGGCTGCCATATTTTGAGCTATATGTATGTGCATGCAAATGACTATGTGTTAAGAGTATTCCACATGTTTTCAAAAGTTTATATTTGATTTTGATCATTAGATTTATGTGTTAGAGTGACCATCCATCAATGGTCATGCTCTTAAATTTGAACGAACGCCGGCATTTTAGAACTAGTTGTCTTTAAAGGGTTGATTGATCTATGTTTTTTTACCTCTTTCACATCCTATATTAAAAATTGTGTTCCTTCATTTATTTTTTCTTTTCATTTGTGTCTAATCTCCTAACTACAATAATAATTATGTTATGTTTCTAGTCATAAAAAACGATTATCCTTTTTTTTTTTTGAATGTTTTTGAGTGTGCACTTAGAATCCTCACAATTGAGATTCCCTACATTTACGCAATCCATGAATGGGTAACCATTTAACGGAAATTGAATTATTCAAATTGAAATTTAATATTTTCAATTATTATGAAATGAATGCAAATTCTAATATGGATCATATTCTATCATAAACCACTACTTGGTAAATGTTTAAAACTCTAACGACTACATATATCGTCTAATAGAAGTAGATGTTAATATCATCTTTATTTTAATGACTAATATATATTGATTCGATAAAAATAAATGAAATCGAATATATATCTCATATTAAATCGATATAATTAAATCACAATCTTATCTATAAAGATAAGAAGAATAATAAACTTTTATTTTTAAAAAAATATGGTCTAAGTATTGCTAAAATTATCAATAACTTTTAAATACACAACTTGTGAATGTGGACAAAGGTGGTTCACAAACTTATGTAAAATGGAAACATTTTATCAAAATCATTCTGGACTGAACACTCCTTGTACAACATCTTCACCGTGTGAATTCGGAGTGTCATGGAAATCCCGAGTACAAATTCCCATCCATGACCCGAAGTAATAAAAGTTGAATTGTCATTCTCGAAGAAAGGGTTTCAAATACTTCATCACTTCATGAGGCATGACTCCCCCAAGTCCCAACATTTGACCCGCTGATTGCGAGTTCTTTCGTATCCTCTGATGTACACACAGCAATATCACGATTTATTAAGCAAAGAAGAGTCCAATTTTTACCCAAAAAAACGAGAAAAAATGGTCTAATTGCTCAAAAAATAAATAAATAAAAAGAATAGTCGAATAAGTATAACAGTGTAAGGCTAAGGGGAATCGAGCAAAGCAATAGAATAGAAGCATGGCAACAACAAGGTCATTAGTGGGACCCACACCATTTCTTCTTTCTTCTCCATACAAAAGTGCACTAATCAAATCACTCCACTTGCCATCTTCTCCTCCCTCTTTCTCCCCACTCCACGTCAGCGCCTCTTCCACAATGTCGGCCGACCACCACCAACAACCTCATCCCTCCTTCGAAATCCTAGGAGGCGCACGTGACCGTTTCCTCCCATCTCTCTCTCACGTGACTCGTCCCTACCACCCTTTCCCCCTCATCGCTTGGAACCGCCACATCGAAACCATATTCGCCGCGTTTTTCCGATCACTCCCCGACGTCAGACTCCGCCGTGAGTGCATAAGAACTAAAGACGGAGGAGCCGTCGCTCTCGACTGGGTTTCCGGTGATGACCGTCTCTTGCCACCTGATGCTCAACTCCTCATTTTGCTGGTTCGTTACCCTCTTATCATAAGTCAACCAAAGTAAAAAAAAAAAAAAGAATTCTGTCAATTGAAAACAAAACTTTGAAATTTTTTATGTTTTTTTGCTTCTTTTGTTTAATGTGCAGCCAGGTTTAACTGGAGGTAGTGGTGATTCTTATGTGAGACACATGTTAGTTAGAGCTAGAAGTAAAGGTTGGCGTGTTGTTGTGTTCAACAGTCGTGGCTGTGGAGATAGCCCTATTACTACTCCCCTGGTGAGTGAATTCTATTAGCATTAAACTGTATCTTAATATTAGATCAACATATTTTGTAAAATTATTTTTGTTTTAAATCTTTTTTCATCTACCAATGTGATTTTTATTTTGATGTTGATATTATTACGTTAAGAGCAAATCTAATTGAAAATCACTGAGTACATGAGGTGTTAGCTCATATACGAGAGAGTCGTGAAATGTGAACATTGGTACTATTTTAATTAATAATAATTTCTTGCTCCCCAATTTAAAAAAGAAAATATTTGAAAATGGCTTCTAGTTAAATATGCTTATTGTTTCAACCATGTGTGTGTGTGATTGTGCAGTTCTATTCAGCATCGTTTTTAGGAGATATGCGTGAGGTTGTTTCCCATGTCTCAGCTAGATACCCCAATGCTAATTTATATGGTGTTGGTTGGTCACTTGGAGCAAACATTCTTGTTCGTTACGTGGGTCAGGTAGGTAACTTGGAAGAGCTTCTTTATCGCATATACATTTTTTTGTAACTTCATAGAAGAGATTATAAAACAAGCCTTATATGATATGCTTATTTTCATAAGCTCTCATCATATCTTATAGAGAATTTATGAAAAGTTTTCCCTCATTTTCTCTTTGATTGTAGAAATGACTCATACATAAGCACTTTTAAGTTAATAAGTTCTTTATTTATGTTATCTAGTCCATGGTTTTAAATTGCGATTATGTAGCGGTTTGGTTACATTGCAAATCTTAATATTGCAGTAAAATACAGTGCGGTTGCGGATTGCAATTTAAACCATGATCTAGTCTACCCACTTTTTCCATGTTATTTAATTTTTTGTTCTACTTTTAGGAATCCCAAAATTGTCCTCTTTCTGGTGCTGTATCATTATGCAATCCATTCAATTTGGTTGTGGCAGATGAGGACTTCCGAAAGGGCTTTAACAAAATTTATGACAAGGCTCTTTCTAACGCTCTCTGCAAGATTTTCAACAAGTGAGACAAATTTATATGTTATTGATGGTTATTAATTCTAATACATATAAATGAAACCATTCGCTAGACATGACTTTTATTTTTCTTTTTGGTGGCAGACACGCTTTACTCTTTGAAGATATTGGTGGTGAATATAACATTCCACAGGCAGCCAATGCCAAATCTGTTAGGGAATTTGATGATGGATTGACCCGCGGTACGTCACCCTAACTTTTTGAAGTTGGATAGGTAGATAGATAAATCAAATATGTGAAGTTTTATTCACTCAGATACTCTTCTATGAGGCTTTGCAGTTTCTTTTGGATTCAAGTCTGTGGATGATTACTACTTTAATTCAAGCAGTTCAGATTCCATAAAACATGTTCAAACACCTTTGCTCTGCATCCAGGTACAAAATCTTGACTCAAAATATTTGTTATCTATGTCTCACTTGACATGTAGTTGCATAGAGTTGAAAAATAAAAAACATCTATCTGCATTGTGCTATCTTGATTTTATCCTTTGTCAACTGTGATTTGCGACCTCCATTTATTGATTCAATCTTGGGAACTGGTTAGGATTTTGCATCTTCAATTGTATAAAAAAACAAAAATAATTAATCTGAAAGACTTTCTTTGTTCCAGGCAGCCAATGATCCGATTGCTCCTTCTAGGGGAATTCCTCGTGAAGATATCAAGGTATCCATTTATTTTTATTTTTTGAATTATGGAATATAGTGTTATCATTCTTGATTAAAATGTATTTGGTAATTCTCTTAAAGAGATGAAGAATAGAAAAAGAAGGATAGATAGAGATTAAATATTATAATCTTTCGATTTCATTTATTGATACATGGTATAGATAAAAGATAATACCATGGAATGACTTCAAAAGAATTTTATTTTACTCTTATTGTGTGTGGATATCATATTTATCCTTCTCTAGAAATTGGTAAAACAAAATTTATCCTGCAATCTGGTTATGACGATGCAATCACTGCAGTTATGATCTTGTAGTTATTGGATGAAAATCAGACAGCCCATTTTCAACGTTGAATTCAATACACGGACTCAAAATGTGAGCTGTCTGATCTTCATATAACAGTTCTGATTATATGAAGATAGTTGTTATGACTAACAGCTTCCTCTAGTGTAAAAGATGAATTAACTATTCTGTTTTTTTTTTTTTTTTTGTTTCTAAAGAGCCTAGCAGCAAAACTCATATACTAAATGTAGAGAAAGAATAGTATCCCTGGTTAGAACCCGCACTTCAGCATATTAAATGTCCTTGTAGCTATCATCTGAGCTGTACTTACGAGACTAATGTACAAGACTCAATTAACTATTTATGTTGGCTGATTAACTCAACTATGATTGTGTTATGTCTGTCTATCTGTATTTAATTATCTATCTATCTATCTATATTACTCCATATTCAAGTATGGCCCTTGTTATTATGTCAGGAAAATCCAAACTGCTTATTAGTAGTGACATCTAAAGGTGGTCACCTGGGGTGGGTTGCTGGTGATGAAGCTCCACTTGGAGCCCCTTGGACTGATCCTTTGGTCATTGATTTCCTCCAATTTCTAGAGACAGAAGAAGCAGCCAAATCAACACAAACTTGTATCAATCCTGGAGATAATAAAGAGACCTTGTACCATCTTCAAGTGTAGTGTGATACTTATCTTTGATTCATTCATCGTACATTGTGCAATCTCAAGAACACAACATTCTTGAACATTCTTAGTCACCTGGAGTGCCAACATGTGGAAGCAACTAAACTTTTATTCCTTACTACAGCAAAGCATGGTGGATATTATCTTGCCTACCACGCAATGAATGCATATATAAAGATTTTTTTTTAAAAGACCTATAGAAAGAATAAAATATAATAAATAATTAATTTGTAATGTAATTATTTAAACATTTTAATATTGTTTTTGAACTTTTCAACTTTTATCCCGTTATTTTATTGTTACACTAAAATAAAGGGATGTGATTAAGTGATGGTGTAGTTTTATCTTACTTATCCGTTGTGTATAACCATCAAGCTCATAAAATAATATCATAAAAACATCAAAATTATGAAAATTTGTACCTAAAGCAAAGGGAAATTTTGTTTTTGAGTAATTAGTACTGATAATAACTAAAACCTATGGAGTTGGATGTAGTCACACCGTCACATTGATTTTAGAGGTTTGATGGTCAAAATTTTAAAATAGATATTATTTTTGCAACAAAAATTCTGATCTTAAAGTTTAGACTTCTCAAGTGGATAATGAACTCCAATTAAGAATGATTTGTTGGGATGAATGTCGACGGAAATAATTTTTATCAGACTTAGTTTACCTTTCGGTTGAACTTTAAACTATTAGGGTCACTGTTAGGCCTCTTATAACTAAATATTATAAGAGGAGGGTCAAGAGTTAGAATTTTAAGTGGGAACTGAATTTGTATGGCAGTTATTTGTTATGTAGACAGTTATTATGTCAGTTTAAGTTGTAAATCAGGCAGTAACTGCTGCTATAGAGCGGTTATGATGCAAATAAAAGTAGGAAAATGAGAAAAAGGAAGGGAGGAAAATTCTGAGTGGTTATTGGGAAGGGAGAGACCAAGCTCTCAAATTCTTGGAGTAGATAATTCTGTAACAAGTTTATCAATTCTGTCCAAACAGAATTGTAAACACACATTCTGTTTAAATTCAATAAAGAATTCAGTTTCTCATTTCAATTATGTACTAACTAGTTCCAACACTGGTATCAAAGCAACAAAAATCCAGGACAAATTCATGGTATTTACGCGCAATATGAAAGCACGCAGTATGGAAGCACGTATGGAAGTTATGGAACAAGGGTTTGAAGGGTTGCTGGCTTTGCGTGAAACATGGGAAAAACATATGGAACAAGAGAGGGTGGAGCGGTTGGAAGCCAGGCACCAATTGAATGACTTGGTTGATGCTGTCAGGCTAATTCACGCGAGGCAGGAAGATGATTCCAGCGATGGGAGTTGCGCTGCGTTGTGTGGAGAAAGGCCAGAAAATTCCCTAGACTCGCGAAACAGGGTCAAAAGGTGGAGGAAATTAGAAATACCCATCTTTGATGGTGAAGATGCGTATGGATGGACGACTAGGGTAGAAAGATACTTTGATTTGAAAGGAATGTCTGGGGCAGAGAAGTTGCAAGCAGTAATGGTGGCTATGGAGGGAAAGGCTTTGACATGGTACCAATGATGGGAATTTTCTGCTCAACATCCTACTTGGGATGATTTTCGTGCTGCTGTGATTAAGCGTTTCCCACCATCTATGGTTGAAAGCCCTTTTGAATCGTTACTAAGTCTCAAACAAACAGGGTCATTCGAAGAGTATCGAGAAAAGTTTGAACTATACGCAGGCCTACTCAAATGTGCAGAACCAGCATATTTGAAAGGAATTTTTTTGAATGGACTTAAGGAAGTGATAAAGGTAGAATTAAAATTACACCCAGTGGAGACTCTTGCGGAATTAATGGACTTCGCTCAGAGAGTTGATGAGAAGAACAATTTAATCAACAAGGGAAGCAGTTTCGCGTCTTCTGGGGGTAAACCAATGAGAACTTTCAATAATACTAGAACGGTGACATGGAAACCAGGGGTAAAGCAAAAAACGCAAACTACAACGTCAGGAGTTGGAAGTTCTTCAAGGGAAGGAAGTGTTGCAAAGCCCGCTGGAACTTTCAGAGTTAGAGGATTCAGAAGGTTAACCGAGGCTGAAATGCAAGAGAAATCACAAAACGGATTATGTTTTTCGCTGTGATGAAAGGTTTAGTCCAGGCCATGTGTGTGTTAACAAGCAGTTGCATGTGCTGGTTTTAGGTGAGGAAGATGAGAACTGTGAATTGCAGGAATCAAATCTAGTGGAAGTGGAGGAAGAATTGAAAGACCTTAAATTGTCTATGTGTAGCATTGATGGTCTCACTTCGAAATAAATCATTAAGTTATGGGGAATGATTGGCCAGGAACATGTTATGGTCCTTGTAGATTGTGGAGCTTCATATAAGATCCTTAATTTTAAATATTAATTTTGGAATTAATGTCAAGGGCATTTTGGGAATTTTTGTAAATATTTAATATATGTATGTTTTGAAGTGAATATATATATAAATATTTAATTGGAAGATGAATTAAAATTATTGGATGAAGAAGTAAATTAATTTAATTTCAAGTAATTAAATTAATTGGACCATTAAGTAAGGATTAGTGGCTGATTGCAAGATAATTAAAAAGCTGGAAAATCAGACAAGTGGCAAGTGAGGTGGCACCATGAGAGTCTATAAATAGGAGTGAGAAGGATGGTGAAGTCAGAACACCATTCCTTCCTCCATATTGCCCATATTGCATGTACCAACTCCATCACTCCTCCCATTCTGTCTCCGTTTCTGCTTTCTGCCATTCCTGAACTGAAATTTAAGAGAGGGAAATTCCTTCAAACACCATTAACTGAGAATCCTAGCCTCAAACCTGAAAACCTCCAGTAGTAAAGTTAATTCCCACCTCAATACGAAGAGAAAGAACCCAGTTTTGCAGCAGCAAACTCAGGGAACAGTTTCACCGTTTTTGGACGCGGAAAAGGGAACGCAGCAGGAACAAGAGAAATAGCAGAGCACGCTACAAGGGTAAGGGCACCTTCCATCTTTTAGCTGCATTAGGGCCATAAATTTGTGTTGTTTCAGTTCTGTTTTAAAAGAAAAGCTATTTTCGAAAAATGACATTTTGAGAGAAAATGCATTTTGTTGATAAGTGATTATTCTAATGAGTTGTGTTATTTCTGTGTGAATGCTGGAAAATGTTTGCATGCCATTTTAGTTATGATTAAAATGCATGTCTTAAAACTATTTTGAAAATAGCATTAAAATGCAAAATGCATTCTGTTGGTGCTTGGTGTTCTGTGATGTTTTGTTTGTCATTCTGTTGTGTTTTGAGAAAACTAAACACATGCATGTTTGCTCTGGTGTTTTGGGAAAACTAAATGCATGCATGTTTGCTCTGGTGTTTGTGAACTCTGAGATGTTGCATGTTTGTTTCTGTTGAGTGTGAACACTGAAATGCTGCATGTTGTTCTGATGAGTGAGAAAACTGAAGTGTTACATGATGTGTTGATGGTTTAAAAAGCTGGACAATTCTGATTCTGTTTTGTTCTGGATAATCCTGATGATGTGAATGATTCTGCTTCTGGATGTCTTGTGTGACTCTGATGATAATGATGATTCTGCTTCTGGTTGTTCTGGGTGATCTTGATGATATGATGATTCTGATTCTGGTTGTTTTGTGTGATTTTGGTGGTGTTGATGGTTTTTAAAGAAAAAGGGATTTTAAATGAGGAAAGGCTTTCTTGAAAAAGTGTAGAATCTGGTTGATGTTGGCTGTTGTTTTAAAAGAATCAGTTTTGAAAAGGGTTGAACTTTCACTGGTTTTCGAAGGTGTATTCGACTACAGCATGTGTGTATTCGAATACAACCTTCCAGGTTTCTGTTTATTTTAAAGTTTTCAAACATGTATTCGAATACGAGCCCCTGTATTCGAATACAGAGGAAAGATTTTGGCTTCTGTATTCGTATCTGTATTCAACTACGATCATGTCGTATTCGAATACAGAAGTGTAGTTTTTAGCATTGTCTTCGCATCTGTAGTCGACTACAGACATGCTGTATTCGACTACAAATTCGAGTTTTTCCAGAAACTCAATTTTTAGCTTCTGTATTCGAATACAAGGAAGCTGTATTCGAATACAGATTCGTGTTTTCCAGAAAAACAAGTTTTAATCACTGTCATGTGAGTTTTGAAGTGTTGAGAAACTCTGAGAAGGTTTAAATGATTTGAAAAGAAGTCTGTGAAAAGGTTTTAAAGAGGAGAGAAAGATGTTTGAAAATCTTTAAGTGACAGGGGATAAAAAGCTAAATTTTTCAAAGGTTGAACTCTTGTATTCGACTACAGCCATGCTGTATACGAATACATAATGTTAAATTTCAGTTTCTGCTTATGTATTCGAATACAGGGAGTCTGTATTCGAATACAGATTTGTGTTTTCAGAAAATTTCCAGTTTTAAGAGTGTTTTGAGAACCCTTAGTGTCTGGGGAATACTGGGAATGTTGTGGGGAGTTAAAGTGGAACTTTTGATGAGATTTTGATGTAGTGGTGATGAAGTTTTAAAAACTTTACTGATGTAATGAAAGAGGCTGAATCTGCACTGAAATCTGCCTCTGTATTCGAATACCAGAGGGCTGTATTCGAATACAGAGTGTGAATCTACACAATTTTTGGCTTCTATATTCGAATATAGAAGAGCTGTATTCGAATACAGATTCGTAAATCTCAGGAAAAATCCCAGTTTTAATTCTGTGTCTGAATTTTTGAGAGGTTGGGAAAAGATTTCAAAGTGCGAATGATTAATTTACTGTTAATTCATGATTGTGATGTTGTTATTTATGACTGTGCTGAAATAATTAAATATGATTGAGAGGCATGAATTTCTGTTTTGCATTCTGTTTCTAGAGAAAATGAAACACTGCATATTCATGCATTGCATAGTCAAGTGGTACCCGTGATGGGCCACGGAGTAATGCGCAACCACGTGCTGATTTGTGAGCAACTGCACGAGTGCTGATCTGTGAGCGATTGCACTAGGTACTGATCTGTGAGCGATTCTACCTTGGTATATAAGTGCTGGTCTGTGAGCGACTGCACTGGTACTGGACTGTGAGCGTCTGTACCCTGAAATGCGCAACCACGTGCTGATCTGTGAGCGATTGCACGAGTGCTGGTCTATGAGCAACTGCACTAGGTACTGATCTGTGAGCGATTGTACCTTGGTTTATGTCAAACGTGTTGGTCTGTGAGCGACTGCACGATGTGCTGGACTGTGAGCATCTGCACTGGTGCTGATCTGTGAGCGATTGCACCCTGGTCATGAGGGCCGTTAATTTGTGCTGGTCTGTGAGCGACTGCACCTTGGTAATTCCAAGAAAATTATGCATGAGCATATATGCATTACATTGTGGGATTTGACCGTTGTGTCATGATTGTTTATATGATGAATGTTGGAAATTAATGCGTGTGAGTGCTGTCCAAAAATCTGATATTTATGAATTTATGTTTGTGTTTTGTTGACGTGTTGGCTGTACTTACTGCATATTCATAATCATTAAATGCTGTTTTGAAAAGGCATGAAAGTCATAAATTTCCAAATGAGCATTATTATTTTCCTCATCATCATAAATTATGCCATGATTAGATGTTGTTGTGCAATACATGCTATGTGAATATTTGTTATTTTCGGTCGGTGACCCCTTGCTATATATTGTGGACTTTGGGCTTTGCCCTCAGATGTTACCCGAACCCGTCCTACCGATGGATACACTAACGACGGAAACGTCGTTAGTTTTCCCTGATCTTTACGTACGGAATCTACGTGGACAACGCAGAGGGACGAACGGCTGGTTGAAGACGAGACTTATAGAGGATACGGTGGAGACCGTGCTACTGTAGCCTAGTGCATGATCAGTCTAGACTTTTGTATAGGGTTTCGAATTTTGGGAAATGTAATTTTATTTTGGGAATTAATGTATTACTTTTTCCGCTGTATTTTCCGCACTCTGACATTGTTAACATTTTAAAAATGTCTTAAGGTTTATTATTAAATTTCCCGAAATTGAGTACTTATTGATTTACGGAAACTTTATTTTAATTCCTTCCGAATTAAATCAGGAAAATCATTTTTATTATTGATTTAAAAAAAAATGCACCCGCGCTGTGTTTTAAACTCGGGGTGTTACACTTCACATAATTTCATTTCAGCCACTTTTGTGAAGGAACATAATTTGCAAATGTTTGCAACCTCCATATACACGGTGGAAGTAGGAGATGGGAGAAAACTTGATTGTGAAGGAGTGTGTCCTCAATTAGAATTGGTGATACAAGGACTCAAAGTGCAACAAGATTTTTATGTCTTTGATCTTGGAGGAGTGGATGTAGTGTTGGGGATGGAATGGTTGGCTGGCCTGGGAGAAATTAGAGCCAATTTCCGTGAGTTGACACTTAGAATTCCTATTGGAAATGGTTATCACACTTTGAAAGGGGACCCCGATTTAACTAGAGCTGTAGCATCTCTAAAGTCCCTTTTGAAAGCGTTAAATGATCAAGGCCAAGGATTCTTAGCGGAATACCATCAACTACAAGCCAAAACTGAAGTTACAGATGACAATCCAGAATGGACATCAGCTATTTTAGAAGAATATGGTGATGTTTTTCAAGAACCTCAAAGGCTACCCCCTACTAGAAGGCAAGACCATGCTATTATCTTGAAGGAAGGTGCCAATATTCCCAATATATGGCCTTATAGGTACCCTCAATATCAAAAAAATGAAATAGAAAGATTAGTTGATGATATGTTGAATTCTGGTATTATTAGACCAAGTGTGAGCCCTTATTCTAGCACAATCATTTTAGTGAAAAAAAAAAAAGATGGCGGGTGGCGCTTTTGTGTAGATTACAAGGCTTTGAATAAGATAATCATACCAGATAAGTTCCCTATTCCTATTATTGATGAGCTGCTTGATGAATTGGGAGGCGCAATGATCTTTTCAAAATTGGACCTGAAATCAGGGTATCATCAAATTAGGATGCGGGAAATAGACATTCCAAAAACAACTTTTAGAACTCATGAAGGGCATTATGAGTTTATTGTCATGCCTTTTGGACTTACGAATGCTCCTACTTTTCAATCCTTTATGAATGAAGTGTTAAGGTCGTACTTGAGAAAGTTTGTGTTGGTTTTCTTCGATGACATCTTGGTTTACAGTAGAGATGAACAGAAGCACCAAAGACATTTAAGGGATATCCTAGCTTTGTTGAAAGAGAATCAATTATTTGCCAACAAGAAAAAATGCACTTTTGGGCAGACTCAATTAGAGTATTTGGGTCATATCATCTCAGCCGGTGGAGTTGCAGCAGATCCAAAGAAGATTAAAGCTATGCTAGATTGGCCAACACCTAAGGACATCAAGGCCTTAAGAGGATTTTTGGGGCTGACAGGGTATTATCGAAGATTTGTCAGAGATTATGGCAAGATAGCTAGGCCCTTGACCCAACTTCTGAAGAAAGACAATTTCCAATGGAATAGTGAAGCCCAAGCTGCCTTGGAACAACTCAAGAGATTGGTGGCAGAATTACCAACACTAACTGTTCCAGATTTTACTAAAACTTTTACCATAGAAACTGGTGCATCTAACAAGGGCTTGGGTGCAGTTTTATTGCAGGAGGGGAGACCAATGGCTTTTCTTAGCCAAACATTATCCAACAGAGCATAATCTAAGTCATTTTATGAACGAGAGTTGATGGCTATTGTGATGGCTGTTCAAAAGTTGCGACATTACCTGCTAGGGAGGCATTTTGTCATCATCACCGATCAAAAAAGCCTCAAATTTCTAACAGAACAACGAGTAATGGGTGAAGAATATTTCAGGTGGACTTCAAAACTCATGGGACTGGACTTTGAAATCTATTATAGGCTTGGAAAAGAAAATGGCGTAGCTGATGCACTTTCTAAAAAGATGACATTTGCAGCTTTGTCTTCAGTTCACTTTGAAGAGGTGGAAGATTGGGAGTCGGAAAATTATCGAGATCCTAAGTTACAAAAATTGATACATGATCTAATCCAAGATCATAATGCTCATCCAGACTATACATTTCAAAATAAAAAATTGCTATATAAGGGGAAATTGGTACTACCAAAAGGATCTTCAAGGATTCCCATATTGCTACAAGAATTTCACAACTCCGCAGTGGGGGGACACTCTTGTTTTTTCAAAACCTATAAAAGAATATATGAGGTTTGTATTGGGAAGGCATGAGAAAAGATATCCAGCAGCATGTGGCTAATTGTGAGGTGTGTCAATTGAATAAGTATCAAGCTTTGTCTCCTGCAGGCCTTCTTCAACCACTACCTATACCCAATCAGGTTTGGGCTGATATATCTATGGATTTCATTGAAGGATTACCTAAGGTTCAAGGTAAAAATGTCATTCTCGTAGTGGTGGACAGATTGACTAAATATGCTCATTTTCTAGCACGTATCCATCCTTTCACTACAAAAGATGTTGCTGAAATTTTCCTTCAAGAGGTAGTAAAGTTACATGGCTTCCTCTCTACTATTGTGTCTGACAGAGATAAGATTTTCCTGAGCCATTTTTGGTTGGAGTTGTTCAAAATGGCGGGTACGAGACTCAAATTTAGCTCTGCTTACCATCCTTAAACAGATGGACAAACCGAAGTAGTCAATAGATGTTTGGAAACATACTTGAGATGTCTCGCAGGCACTAAGCCCAAACAATGGCCAAAGTGACAAAGTTGGGCAGAATTTTGGTTTAATACCAATTATCATAGCTCTCTAAAATTAACCCCCTTTAAGGCACTATATGGTCGAGACCCACCTCATCTCCTAAAAGGGACTACTATTCCTTCGGTTGTTGAAGAAGTTAACATCATGACACAAGATAGGGACCAAATGTTGCATGCTCTAAAAAGCAATTTGGTCACAGCTCAGAATCAAATGAAAAAGTACGTTGATCAGTCCCAGCGTCCTATTTCACTAGTGGTTAGAGATTGGGTTTATTTGAAATTATAGCCATACAGATTGCGGTCCTTGGCTAAGAAGAGAAATGAGAAATTAAGTCCTTGTTTTTACGGACCATATCAGATTTCAAAGCAAATTAGAGCAATTGCATTTGAGTTAGCTCTTCCACCAGAGAGTAAGATACACCCCGTGTTTCATGTGTCCCTACTTAAGAAGGCCATCTCTTCTTCAGCTACCCCTCAACCTTTGCCACCTATGCTCTCAGAAGAACTAGAATTGCAAGTTACTCCAGCTACTGTACAAGATGTCCGCAATGCTCCCAGTGGCATAGAAGAAGTGTTTATTCAGTGGAAGGACCTAGCAGATTTTGAAACAACATGGGAACCTGTTGAGACCATTATGGAGCAATTCCCTTCTTTTCACCTTGAGGACAAGGTGACTCTTTGGGAGGGGGTATTGTTAGGCCTCTTATAACTAAATATTATAAGAGGAGGGTCAAGAGTTAGAATTTTAAGCGGGAACTGAATTTGTATGACAGTTATTTGTTATGTAGACAATTATTGTGTCAGTTTAAGTTGTAAATCAGGCAATAACTGCTGCTTTAGAGCAGTTATGATACAAATAAAAGTAGGAAAATGAGAAAAAGGAAGGGAAGAAAATTCTGAGTGGTTATTGGGAAGGGAGAGAACAAGCTCTCAAATTCTTGAAGTGGATAATTATGTAACAAGTTTATCAATTCTGCCCAAATAGAATTGTAAACACACATTCTGTTTAAATTCAATAAAGAATTCAATTTCTCATTTCAATTATGTACTAACCAATTCCAACAGTCACCTTTCCTTGAGAATCAAAAGGTTAAGACAAAAAATTTAGATCTGA
The DNA here is from genome assembly GCA_037974295.1 of Cicer cuneatum. Lineage (NCBI taxonomy): Eukaryota > Viridiplantae > Streptophyta > Magnoliopsida > Fabales > Fabaceae > Cicer > Cicer cuneatum. The sequence goes on along the minus strand of JBBPBO010000005.1, from coordinate 60,064,608 downwards.
AATGAAATTAGAAAGGTTTTTTTTTGTGAATTGCATCTTCTCATAGGGATCAACTTAGTATTCCAAGTGTAGCAGTGTTAACCCATAGCAAGGACTCATTCTCCTTCTTGCCCCCAAAGACAACGTCTCGATGTCTTTGCTTCTAATTATATCAAAAGTCTTGTTATTCATAAATCTCTTTGGCTTAAAGTTGATCCCAAACTGAAGGAACCACCTAGAAATTGACAGAAGCGTATATTGACACCAAATAACCGTTCAAAATAACATTCTTTGTCATTCTCAGAGGAGCTGCATAGTGGAGTCGTAAGTGTCGCCTTTTCTGCTCTAAAATCATAAATTTTATGCAAATCTTTCTCTTTTACTCCGTTCATCTCACAGTAATTTGTCATTTTAGCAATTCACAATTTTCAATGTAATTTTAATTATTATTTTTCATATGATCCTTCAATTATTACTATATATACAATTTTCAAAACAATATTATAATTTGCATTGATAATAGTAAAAAACTCACTAAGAGTTAAGATGAATAATTTAGTAAAATAATTTATATTTTTCTTCTAATTATTGTAAAAATTCTAAACGACATTCATCGTAAGATGGAAGAAATATTTATTTTTCATCTTTATCACCAACTTCTTGTCTAATCTCATGCAAAGTCCTTTCTTTTATGCCTTGGTACTTTGTAACTTTACCAAATTTGCCGATATCTATTATATTGCAATTGAAGTTGTATCCGTTCTAGCATTTAGAAACATACAACATAAAGTGCAAATTTTACCATCATCAAGCTTGTTTCCTTTCTCTTCTTCAAGCAATTCCAAATCCAACACAGTATCACCGTATGACAAAAATATAAAATATACCACCTAACTCATTGGCATTGTTCTCTCACCATTCCTCAATCTTTCTTCCATGAATTTTCTTCTAGAGTTATATAAGGAATCAACACAACATCTTGGTATCTTCTTAGCTTCAAGAATTTCCTCCACCTGATCTTAGAACAATATTCTTGTAATTGGTGGCCCAAAGTTCAAGACAAAGTATCAGAAAAAGCTACTACAGAAAATAAGTTATGAGGAATGATACATAAACACGTAAATTGATATCAAATACATGACACCATAAAATACAGATCAGTTGAGCGTGCACTTCGATTAAGTGTATAATGCGAAGATTCAAGAGAGAAAATATTGCATTTTTATACGTACACAATATCAATCGTCTATATATGTGTCTATATATTATTTCACAAAAGATATTAATGTCATGTGACTTCTTTCCATGAAAAGAAAATCTACGCCATTAATCTTAATTACTTTTTTTTGTTTTAAAGTGTCTAATGGAAAAACTCACACATTAAATACAGATAAGTGGCATATCACAAGTTTGAACTTGTGCTCCAACATATCAAATATCCTTGCAATCTTTTACCATTTGAGTCGTACTTAAGGAACAATAATTTAATTACTTAACATCTAATATTTCTAATTAATTGTTGTCATTTCTTATAATAACCAATTGTTCTCACTAAAGTCACGCAATATATAGAAACCCTGACCCAGGTAATGTTAGTTGGACTAATGAAGTTAGTATAGTTGATCCACTATCGTACACGGGTCAAATACAAGTAATAAAAACGTAGTATAGGGGCAACAACTCAAGTCGTCTCGCAAGGACTTCTTATTATATTAACCGAATTTAGATTCAATGAAAACAAAAAGACGGTTTCGAATTTCGGTACAAACAGATTGAGAAAACAAATTAAAGTCACATATATTGAAATGACTAATCCACTGGATCAAAAATTTCGGACCTATCACAAATTCGACAACTCTTCATCATATGCATATTTTTCATTGTTTTTAGTCTTATTTATCTTCAATCATTAGTTAATTTTAGGAGTTATTTGATATATTTTATTGATTTTAGTTCTTGGATTTAATAAAATGTTTATGTTCTTATTTCCTTGATTAAGTAGATATTTTTTTGTAGTTTTGTGTTGTTTCTTTGTTTTCGTGCAGTGCTGAATTTTGGTGAGAAATCAACATGACCTACATAGAGTTTTCTGCAATATCTAGAGTTGTAGATATCCAATTGGAGTCAAACTAAGTGCAAATGAAAGCTAAGATCCATAGCTACAACTTTCATGAAGACACTAGAACCAAATTTGAACTCAAAAGAGGAGAAAAATGCAGTAAATGTCAGACATAAGATGATGTGCGCCTGAAGCGCAAATCCCGCGCCTGGGGCGCGTGGCACACTACAAAATGTATAAAAACGAGTTTTTCTCTTTTTCTAGGGATCTTTTTGTCAATTGGGAAGTTTGGAGACTTGTGCCCTAGCAGAGAAACTTAGAGACAGTTGTTTTTACACCATTGAAGGAGTTTTTATCAAGAACTGTTCATGAATCTTTCTTGTAATTCTTCTTTAATCTCTATCTCTTTTATCTCTGTCATGAGTAACTTAAATCTATTTGTTAGGGATGAGTGAAACAAAATGAAGCCCTTATTTGTCTGATTTGATTTCTAGTTATATGAATAAGTTTATTGAATTATTTTTCTCATCTTTGTACTTAATGCTTTTTATTGCTTGATCAATTTTAAAATAAACAATTCGTATTTTGAAACGGAATTGGACTTTACGAATGCTTGAGATGAGAAATTCATTAGATTGTAGTCTAGGGATTGATGCAGGTCATGAAACCAATTGAATTAGCTGCAGAGGCAACAATTTAAAAAGAGAATTTTTGTACTGTAAAGTTTAATCTTAATTTTAAATCCACTAAGGAATTAAGGGTTACTTTGAGATTAAAGGTTCTGTGACTAAGACGTTAGAGCAAGAATACTAAAGAGAATTCGGTAATAATTCAATAAAGGAATTCAGTAACTAGGTTGAAATTAGAAACCAAGGTTGGACTCGTAGTGAAACTCATCCATGACATTTTTCTAAAAGTTAAAGTTCTATCACTTTTGTTATTTCAAATATTATTCCAATCAATCCAGAAACTTTTTGTTCAATTTTAGAAAATAAACATAATTCGATAGTATAACGCAATCCTTGAGTTCGACACTCGGTACAACCATTTTAAATATTGCTTGCAACAATTCAATACACTTGTTGAAACGCTATCAAGATTCTATCAACGAGTTCAATTTCTAAATTGTGAATCTATTCCTATTTGACTATAGAATTGATTAAGCAAGAGTAAATCAAGCCTATATGAATTTTGTTTCTTTAACTAGATTAAACATCAGAGTAATTGATGGATTATAGTTAACAAGCAAGCATAAAAAAACTACAAATGATTAGATTAGAAACCGAATTTTGTCAAACTAAATTTATCGATCCTATTGTAATTCGAATTAAGCAATCAGAATAACAATGTAATCGAATAAACAGGAATAAAATCATCAATGTGAAATTAACATTAAATAATAAACCTAAAGGTCTTCATGAAATTCCAAAACAGTAGAACCCTCACAAGATATAAAATTCCTTCAACCCGTCAAGTACACACAGACACACATAGACACAAATCTAATCAAATAAACAATTTGAGCACCCCACACTTATTTAAAATGAAATCCTAAAACAAACAATTAAAATCCTAAATGATACCTCCCACACTTAAATTACGCATTGTCCTCAATGAAAGTAACAAGTATAAAATAAGAATAAGGAAATGGAACTCCCTATTTAAACTGCAGTGTGGGTCGCCTTTTCCAAGGAGAATTCTTCTATTGTAGCATCTTCAAGAGCTCTCATGGAATAGCTTGTGGCCTTGTCCATTCACTTTGAACACTTTAATGGTGTTTTCACTTTTTATTTCAACTAGAAATCATCTTATCATGGAAGTCTTTAGTTTTCTCCTTATAGATCCAAGAGTTCTCATAGGCTTCTAGTCTAAGCTCTTCAAGTTGCTGCAATTGAAGCTTTCTCTCCAAACCTGCTTTCTCCATCTCAAAGTTACAACTCTTGACTGCCCAATAAGCACGATGATCTATTTCCATTGGGAGGTGGCATGCCTTACCAAACACAAGTCGATAAAGGGACATCCTATTGGTGTTTTGTAGGCTATTCTATGAGCCCAAAGAGCTTCTTCTAGCCGACAACTCTAGTCTTTCCCGCACATGAAACACTTCACAAAAAAAGCATAGGTTGTTGAGGCAACTCACTCCAGCGAGTGATTGTTGTTCCTGCTATTTGTCACCGTTCACAACGTCGGCAATTCTTAAAAGCATCCTTAAACAAAGTTGGACAAAACAAACACGGGTCTAAGACTTTTCTTGCTGTTCGTTGAGGACCAAAATGTCCATCTACCTGATAGGCATGACAAAAATGAAGAATGGATTGAGCTTCATGGTGGGGGACACATCGCCTAATCACCTGATCATTACAAAATTTCCACATATATGGATCATCCCACACATAATATTTGGCATCACTTTTAAGCTTATGTATTTGTGCTCTAGATGCATATGCAATAAGAACTCCAACAACTAATAATTCACTAAATCAGCAAACCAAATAGTTACCTCACACAATTGTAAAAGTTGCTAATCAAGGAAGTTATCCTGAATGGAGGTGGTGTCCTCATCCATTTCTATTATGCTCAAGTGATCTGCCACCAGATTCTCAGCTCCACTTTTATCTTTAATCTCCAAATCAAATTCCTGGAGCAACAACATCCACTAGATCAATCTTGATTTTGCTTCTGGTTTCTTCAACAAGTACTTCAAAGTTGCATGGTTAGTAAAAACAGCTACCTTGGAACCTAACAAATATGATATAAACTTATCAAGAGCAAAAACAATAGCTAAATGTTCCTTTTCAATGGTAGTATAATTAGCTTGTGCAACTCTGAAGTCCTAGAAGCATAATAAATAACATGGGCAACTCTGCCGACCCTTTTTGCAAGGATTGTTCCCACTGCATAATTGGATGCATCACACATAATTTGAAAGGTGATGCTCCAGTTGGGCTGCTGAATGATGGGAGTAGAAGGCAACATTGTCTTTAAGCAGTCAAATGCTTTCTTGCATTTGTCATCAAACGTGAACGTGACATCTTTTTGCATCAAAATTGACAGCAGAAGAGCTATCTTGCTGAAATCCTTGATAAAGCGCCGGTAAACACCTGCATGGCCAAGGAAAGAATGAATCTTGCAAATGCCAAGATGGGTAAGGAAACTTAGAAATCACATCAATCTTGGAAGGATCCACTTCCATCCCATTTTTAGAGATCACATGTCCCAAACTATGCCCTGTTCAACCATAAAATGACATTTTTCATAATTCAACACAAGGTTAGTTTCAGTGCATCTATGCAAAAATCTATCAAAATTATTTATGCATACATCAAACGAGGAACCATACACAGTAAAATCATCCATGAAAACTTCTATACAATTTTCTAGGAAATTAGCAAAAATGCTAATCATGCACCGTTGGAAAGTGCCAAAAGCATTGCATATGCCAAATGGCATCTTCCTATAGGTAAACATGCCGAAGAGGTAAGTGAATATGGTCTTTTCTTGGTCTTCTGGTGCAATATGAATATGAAAATAACCTGAAAAATAATCAAGAAAAAAATAATGTGATTTACCAACCAACCATTCAAGCATCTGATCAATGAACGATAAAGGAAAATGATCCTTCCTGATTGCTTGGTTCAATCTCATGTAATCGATGCATACCCTCCAACTGCTCTTCACTCTTATGAGGATAAGTTCATTGTTCTCATTTTTAACCACTATGAGTCCAGTTTTCTTAGGGACTACGTGTACCGGTATCACCCAATGACTATAAGAGATAGGGTATATGATGCTAGCTTGTAAAACTTGGTCAGTTCCTTTTTTACAACATCCAAAATTAAGGGGTTAAGCCGCCTTTGGGGCTACCTAACTAACTTTATCACATCCTCTAGTAGTATTCTATGCATATACATGGACGGGCTAATACCAGGAATATCAGCTAAGGTCCACCCAATTGCTTTCCTGTGCTTTCTCAATATTTGCATAAACCTCTCTTCCTGTTCATCTTCATGTTTGGCAGAAATAATCACAAGTAACTTTCCACTCCCCTTTAGATATGGATATTTCAAATTTTCAGGAAGTAGTTTAAGCTCTAGAGTCGGTGGATGCTCAATGGAGGGTAGAATACTAATGGCCGAAGCTAAGTCTGCAAAATCAATTATGTTAGTAGAATTATCAGAAAAATTGATAAACCTACAAAGCAGCTTTGATCTCAGCACATAGAGAGCACAACCAAGTATCTGTGCAAAAATCACAAGTATAAGTATCATCAAAATCAGACAGTGAAGGAAAATCAGTAGAAAATATATTAGAGTACGTGCCATCCACCAAATCAGCAAACAATTCAATTTGAAAAATAAAATCTTCTTCCATGGGGTGTTTCACAACATCAAAGATGTTAAATTTTACAATGCTATCACGAAATTCCATGGACAAAGTTCCAACATGAACATCAATTTTTGTTTTAGCAATTTTCAAGAACGGTCTGCCTAAGATGATAGGTGCTATGTTGGAGTTAGTCTCTCCCTCCATGTCCAGAATGTAAATATATGTAGGAAATATCAAGTCATTAACTCGAACAAGTGCATCCTCCACCAGTCCAGCAGAGTGAGCATTGCTTATGTTCGCTAATTGAATTGTAACACACATATTCTGTAAAGCTCCAAGAGCAAGAGAGTTAAAAACAAATGTAGGCATAACATTAATGGAAGCTCGTAAATCTAACATGGCATTTTCAAATTGACTATTGCCTATGGTACATGGAATGGAAAAAGTCCTTGGATCTTTGAATTTATAGGGTGTGGGTTGAATGAGGGATGAAACATTGCGACCTATGTTAACCCTTTAATTACCTTTTAACCTTCTCTTACGTGTGCGTACCTCTTTTAGAAATGTGGCATATCTTGGAATCTTCTTAATTGCTTCAAGGAAGGGATGCTCACTTCCACCTTCCTAAATCAATCTAATATCTCCTTGTCCTTATATGGTACCTGCCACCCCCTAAGACACATGAAAAGACAATTTTACCCATTTTAGCATATATAAAAACTTGGAATTTTTTGCCTACCACTTTTTTAAGTACACCTATACAACAACCAAGACCATTCTTGTGTACAAAAGAACATTTTGGTTCATAAGATTATCAATCAGGGCAAACCAAGATCATTCTAGTTCATAAGAATATCAATCTGGGCAAACCAAGATCATTCTGGTTTTTGACAATATCATTTTGTTCGATCAAGATCATTTTGGATAATTCATTTTAAAGATAAAGTTGAAGTGAATCATTTCCCAAAATACAGATCTTAAGTAAAACGTATATCAAGGCAACTCATAACAATGATCGAGCCCAAAAGGTTAGCTAAAAGAAGCAAAACAACAAGAACTATAACCAGATCAATCTCTAGAATGAAGACCTATGAACAAATACAGCTAGGACAACAAACATGAAAAGGACACTACCGCTGCACCTTTTGCAGAAAGTCTAGTTTGCGTGAAAGGCAGAAAACTGACACTAGACAGACTCTAAATATCTCAGTCACAGTATTCATTCAAGCACAAACGAAGAACGTTTTGGTTACAAAGGAAATACGTTCTAGATAAAATAGAACTATGTCTATTAACTATCACTCTAAACAGCTGGATCAGTAACGACTATACGAGATGTCTTTAACCTTCATCTCATCTATAGAAAGAACATCAAGGTGAAGACAATAATAAGAGTTTTCAGTGCAATCCATTCATCACTAAAACAATCATACTCGAGAAATATAAAACTCTTCAATCAAGCAAAAGCTCAAGTTATCTTACACTAGATTCAAGGATCTTTTTACTGAGTTATTGCTGATAAACAATCTCTAAAAATTGTTGAGTATAATCTGATCCTACAACCTTCTTTCATAATTTAATTTGAAACTCAAGACTATTTCTTAAAGATAGTTTGAGTGTTGTGTAAAAATCCTTTTTGTGATTAAAAGGTATCATGTAAAAATCCTTTTTGGATTAAATGTATTTGTAAATTTCCTTTCAAGGTTGAAAAGTGAATGTTGTAATTAATCAAGAGCGATCAAGAAAAAATCGTGTAACAGTAAAAATGTTCTTGTGTGAAGCACATTAATGGAAAAGCTCACAAATTGTGAGGATTGGAAGTAGCCCACCTTGAGTGAAGCAACATACATCATTGTGTGATTCTCTTATCCTTATCCTATATTATTTCTCACTCATTATCACTAATCATGTAGAAATAATTTGTTTCATTTATTTTTGACTAACCTGGATTTTAAAAAAGGAATCACAATTCAAACCTCACTTCCTTGTGATTGATATTACTACTTCTATTGGCATTAGAGCCTACCTCTAAGGATAAATACTTAACAAGTGTTAGAGGAAAAGATTCAAGAGCAATGTCAAAAGCCAAGTATATCTTTGAAGGAGTATCATTAAATAGACCACCTTACTTTGATCGTATAGTCTACTACTTTTGGAAAAGTAAGACACAATTATTCCTTAAATCACAAGATACAAAAATGTGGCGCATCATAATAGAAGGAAACTTTGTACCAAGAGTTGATCAAAGTGATTCAACATCTGTTGAAAAGAAAGAAGCATACATGACAATAAAAGACAAAGCTAAGGTACTTTTAAAGCTCAATTATTTTTGTCTTGTTCTTTGAGAAAGGAAGAAAGAAAAAGAGTTGATGAATGTGATATGGATAAAAAAGTATCAGATACATTACAAACTCATCATAAAGGAACAAACCATGTCAAAGAAACAAGAATTGATATCGGTGTACGAAAGTTTGAACTGATTGAGATGACTGAAGGAGAAACAATTGATGAAATGTATTCAAGATTTACAAGCATTGTGAATGAAATGTGGTAAGACATACTCAGTCCAAGATAGAGTAAGAAAAAATATGAGATGTCTCCCATTCATATGAAGACCAATAGTCACAACCATAAGTCAAGCCAAGAATCTTAAGATACTTGAATTGGAAGAACTCATTGGAACTTTAAGAGCACATGAATTACAACTACAAGAAGATAAATCAGGAAAGAAAGGCAAAATAATAACTTTAAAAGCCTCTCAAAATCTTTAAGAGAGCACATCTTTACATCAAGACGAGAAAGAAGACTTAGAAGAAATTAGACAAGAATAAGTTGATGAAGAAGTAATTCTTAAGAAAAATTCAAAGAATGATGAGAAGAAGAATCAAATCAAAAGATGTTTTCCAAACAAAAGGGAAAACTCTAAAACAGAAATAGATATAAGTCAAATTACATATTGTGGGGGCAACAAATTATGACATTACAAAACTAAATGTCCTTTAAACTAAAAGGCATAAAAAATATTTCCATTCAAGAAAAATTCATGATGGTCACCTGGAATGATTCTGAATAATCAAACACAAAGGAAAATAAAGAAGCCAATATGTGTCTGGTAAACTCAGAAAACGATTAGGTAATCATTTCTAAATTGTGTCCTTTATGTGAACAAATGTTAAAAGAATTTGATAATTTTTTAAATGACTTTCTTGCTAAAAAATGTGGCTCTTTAAAATAAAAAGTTTGCAAAGAAAAAGAAGAAAAAGAGAAAGCCCAAGCTATGAATGATGACCTCAAAAAAATTATTCAAAGTTTGCAAGAGAAACATCTAAAGAATCTGAATGTCAAGAACGTTCTATAACTCAAAAGGAGAACATTTTGCTCAAAACAAAAATTGAGTATCTTAGAAATGATTTATCAAATTTTATTAAATCCACAGAAATATTCCAAAGAATTATGGGATCTCAGGTACAAATATTTGATAAAGCTGACAACACTCAAAAGCAAAAAGTCTATGACAAAATTTTTTTATCAAAAAGAAAAGAAGATAAATGGAAAAAAAAATGATCTTATTGCAATAAAATTGGACATCTTGATTATGCATGTTATTTCAAAAAATGGGATGAAAAATACAAATCAAGATGACCTCTCAAAAAACAAAGAACGTTTTGGTATTAGGACAGAACCTTCTCCAAAAGCAATAAGAAAATGTTCTTATTGTTCAAATTTTGGTCATAGTGAATCAAACTGTTAATTTAAGAAAAAATCTAGTACTAAAGAAAAATCTAACTCTCAAGAAGCCAAGACCAAAAGGGTACCTAAAAATCTAGTAACATCAAATGCAAGATGGTTTTCAAAATGTCAAGAAAAAGCTATGATATTTGGACAATGGCTATTCGAGACATATGATAAGAGACAAACAATGTTTTCTTTCCTTTGTTATGAAGGATGGAGGATTGGTAACCTTTGGAAATAATGACAAGGAAAAAAAATCAAAGGTAAAGTTATTATGGGTAAAGAAAACCCTGCAAAAATTGTTGATGTTGAAGGTGCAAACACGAGAAGGGGGGTTGAATTGTGTTTGACTAACTTGAATTCTTTTTAGTTTTAAAACAAAACCTGTTATGTATGAATTAAAACAGAGTTAGCAGCGGATATAAAGTAAAGAAAAACTCAAAATTTTATACTGATTCACCGTTAACTAGGCTACGTCCAGTCCCTTCACTTTGAAGGATTTCACTAATTCAAAAACCTTGAATTACAAAGTACCACTGACCCTCCAAGTCTGTCTTCTCAAAAAGTCTAACAACCCTAGACTTTTGAGGAAAAGAACCTTGAATCTAATTGCTAAGTAATCTGCTACTCGTTCTGACTCCTTCAGATTGTAGACTCTATTTCAACAACTTAGACCTAACACAAGGGAAAGAAAAACTTAGAGTACTTGTTTTTGGAAAACGGATACTCACAATTGACCTCACTGAAAACTCAAGTATTTTGCTTTTGGAAGTGTATGACTCTCAAGTATTTTCGATGTTGACTCTCAAGTATTTTCGATGTATGCTTCTGGACCAGGTCTTCTTCTAGACTCTGCTTCCTTCTGATCTGGGCCAGGAAAGATATCCTCTTATGATGTTTTGACATCCTCTGATTTCCTCTAGAGGTGTATCCTCTGGTGCCTTCTGGATGTATCCTCTGGTGCCTTCTGGATGCATCCTCTGGTATCTTCTGGTGGCATTTAATATAATAATTCTAAGTACAAAATAAGATTACATGGAGTGCTTTTGTCAACATCAAAATCTTAAGTACTTAGAACCAACTTGGTTCCAACAGATTTTCTGAAGGTTTAAAACATAATCTTCTAAGCATTAATCAATTGTGTGATAATGGTTTTGAGGTTATCTTTAAACCAAACATATGTGAAATCAAGCAGACAACTTTTGGAAAAATTCTTATTTCTAGATCAAGAAAGAAAAATTTATATGTTTCATATCTTGAAGAAATAATTTTTGATAAAGATAAAGTATGTGAAACTTGTGCAAAAAGAAAACAAGTCAAGAATAATTTTTGTATGACCCTTAAATTTAAAATTAAATTATGGAATTAATATTAAGTGTATTTTGGGGATATTTGTAGAATATTTAATATATGTATGTTTTGTGTGAATATATATATATATATATATAAATATTTATTTTGGAAGATGAATTAAAATTAGTGGATGAAGAGTAAATTAATTTAATTACGCATAATTAAATTATCGGGCGGTTAATTAAGAGGTTATCAGCTAATTACGACAAAAACGGTTAAGTGCTGGAAAGTCCAGCAATATTATAATATTATTTTTGATGAGGTGGCACATAGAAGTGCCTATATATGGACGGGAGAGGACAGAGCAAAGGTAGAAAACCTTTCCTCCTCCATACTGCATGTAACAGTAACCATCATCTTCCTCCTTCCATTCTGTTTCCAGTTTGTTCAAGAAAAAAAAAAGAGTTGCTCACAAGTGAGATTAATTGGAAATCCAAGCACCGAAACACCAAGTACCAAGAACAAAAGTTGTTCCTCTCCTAATTACGGAGCTAGAGAACCCACTTTGGTAGCGGCAAACGCAAATGGAAACTTCGCCGATTTTTGACTCAGAAACGTAACAGGGGTAAGGGGCACCTTCCACTTTCTAGTTTGCATTTTAGGGATGTAAATGCATATTTGAAGTGTGATCATATTTGAGTTTCTGTTTTGAAAAACGAAATTGTTATGCATGTTGTCATAAAATGCGAAAAATGCATTATGTTGGTGTTTTAATAATCTGTGATGTTTGCTGTTCTGGTTGTTACCTCAATGTTGTTTTGTTTGTGTGGGAAAGCTGAAAAATGATTTGCATGTTGTTTTTGGTTGTGTAAGAATACTGGAAAATACTCTACATGTGTTTTGAGAAATGATCCAAATGTAAACGTGTAAAAATGTCTGTTTTGTGGGGGGGTTGACATTCTGTTTTGGGTGATTCTGGTGTTGCTGATGTTTTCAAAAGAAAAGGATTTAAAATGATGAAAGTGCTTTTCTGGACAATCTGTTCTTGATGAAAAATGCCTGAGTTTTGTGGTTCAAAAGAATATTGAATTTGTTTTGGTGTTGTGTTGGTTTTTCAAGGGAAAAAGTTTGAAAATGTGTTGAAGTTTCAGGAAAATTTCACTGAATTCGAAGGTGTATTCGAATACGGCATGAGTGTATTCGAATACGACCTGAACAGCTTCTGTTTTATTCAAATTTTTGAACTTATATTCGAATACGAGCTTCTGTATTCGAATACAGATAAGGGATTTTTGCTTCTGACTTAGCCTCTGTATTCGGCTACGACCCTGTCGTATTCGAATATACGACTGCAATTTTGCCACTATATTCGCATCTGTATTTGACTACGATAGCCTCGTATTCGAATACAGAATGCTGATTTTCACTATTTTAGCTTCTGTATTCGAATACAGAGATTCATGTTTTCCAGAAAATCAAGTTTTAGACACTGCCCTGTGAACTTTAAGAGTTGAGGAACATTGGGAAGGTTTGTAATGATTTAAAATGGAGTTTTTGAAGTAATTTTGAAGAGGAGAATATGAGGTTCTGGAAACCTTTAATGATGTTTGGAAAAATGTTAAGTTTACACTGTTTTGTCTTCTGTATTCGAATACAAGGATGCTATATTCGAATACAGAGTGTTGAATTTGTACTGTTTTCAGCTTTTGTATTCGAATACAAAGGAGCTGTATTCGAATACAGATTCGTGTTTTTCAAAAATCCAAAGTTTTAAACATTGTTTTATAAACTTAAATTATTGGGGAACATTGGGAAGGTTTGTGACAAATTAAAATGGAGTTTTTGTGATAGTTTGAAGTGGCGATGATGAAGCTTTTGAGACCTTTACTGATGTTGTGGAAAATGTTGATTTTGCACTGTGACAACTTCTGTATTCGAATACAAGGAAGCTGTATTCGAATACAGAGTGTTGATTCTGCACTGTTTTGGCTTCTGTATTCGAATACAAGGAAGCTGTATTCGAATACAGATTCATGTTTTCCAGAAATCTCAGTTTTAAACACTGTTTTATGAACTTTAAGAATTGGGGAAACATTGGGAAGACTTGGGATAATTAAAAATGGAGTTTTTGAAATAGTGTGAAGTGGTAATGATGAGGTATTTACATACTTATTTATTAAGGTGTTGATAATGAAATTATTTCAGTTGAGATGTTTTGGGGGAAATAATGGAAAGGCTGAATTTTACTGATGTTGCATACTGTTTTCAGTGGAGAGAAAACATTGCATGTTCATGCATTGCATAGTCAAGTGGTAACCGCGATGGGCCACAGAGTAATGCGTTAACGTGCTGATCTGTTGAGCGATTGCACGAGTGCTGGTCTGTGAGCGACTGTACCCTGAAATACGCAAAACGTGCTGATCTGTTGAGCGATTGCACGAGTGCTGGTCCGTTGAGCGACTATACAGGTACTGGTCTGTTGAGTGACTGTACCTTGGTATATGTAAAACGTGCTGGTCTATTGAGCGACTGCACGAGTGCTGGTCTGTTGAGCGACTGCACTGATGCTGATCTGTGAGCGATTGCACCCTGGTCATGTTGGCCATTAAAGTCAAACATATATAATTTGTGCTGGTCTGTGAGCGACTGCACCTTGGAAATTCCAAGAAGTTGAGTACATGAGCATATACATATTGCATCGGGGTGGTTGACCGGTGGGTCACGATTTGGATATATGTTTATGATTGGAAGTTGATGTGTGTAAGTACTTTATAAAATCTGAGTTCTGATGAATGGTTGTGATTGCTGAAGTGATGGTTGTACTTACAACATGTTTTCCATATTAATTGGTTGTTGTTTTGAAAAGGCATACATGTCATGAAATTTCAAAATGAGCATCTTTATTTATCATCATTGTTATATGATATGCCATGGATATATTTGTTAGTGTTGATATCAATGCTATGTGTTAATTGTTAATTTCGGTCGGTGACCCTTTACTATTATTGTGGAAATTGGGCTTTGCCCTCAGATGCCTCCCAAACCCATATTACCCGTGGGTCCACAAACGATGGAAACGTCGCTCGATTTCATTGATCGTCTCCTGCCTACTGCTTGGGTATACGATCCCATCTCAAGCAGGGCGACGTACACGGGGAGACTAGAGAGGACCTGCAGGACTAACGGTGTGGTGGACTATGTGGAGCACACCTATGCGAGGATTGACTTTCCTGTGCCTTCCAAATTGGTATTGGAGGCGCACGGAATTTTTGAGGATGCGGAGGAGCCGACTAGAGGGGTTGAGACAGAGGCCACAGTAGGTGTGGTGACTCCTAACCTGGTGACTGGAGGAGCTGTACATGATACAGAGATGGAAGGGGAGAATCAAAGACCGACGCTAGTAGCAGATGATGTTCCGGGTCCATCTAGGACATCCGATGACTGCTTTGAGATTTCGGCACCGCCGAAGCCACCCCGACTGTATATTGATCTGACTTCGGAGGAAACCGATCCTTCCCTATGTGATGAGGAGGAGGACGTTACGTCGAGGCGAGCTGCGGAGTCGGACGAGACTTGTATGGGCTGCGGAGGGAATCCCTGCTACTGTAGCTTTAGTGCATGATCAGAGTAGACTTTTGTATAGGGTCTTGATTTCAGTGGATGTAATCTATTTTGAAAATTAATGTATGACTTTTTCGCTGTTTTCTTCCGCACTCTGATACTGTTTAGTGGGCCACAGGCTGGGTGTTCTATTTTGAGATGATATGATATTGTCCTTTTGAAAAGTATTAATGTTTATTATTAATTTCCAAAATTAAGTACTTAGTGATATAATGATGAAATTATTTAATTACGTTCATCGATTAAATTACGACGTACTATTTTATGAAATGAATTAATGAAAGTTTTATTTTAATTCTTTTTGAATTAATCTGAGAATTCCTTTACTTATTTATTTTTAAAAAAAAAATACACTCGTGCTGTATTTTAAACTCGGGGTGTTACAATTTTCATTCAAGATGACCTCTCAAAAAGGAAGAATGTTCTGATATTAGTACATAACCTTATCCAAAAGCAATAGAAAATGGTCTTATTGTTCAAAGATTGGTCATAGTGAATCAAACTGCTACTTTAAGAGAAAAAATCTAGTACTAACGAAAAATCTAACTCTCAAGGACCCAAGACCAAATGGGTACCTAAAAATCTAGTAACATCAAATGCAAGTTGGTTTTCAAAATATCAAGAAAATGTCATGGTACTTGAACATTGGTTGTTTGAGAAATAAGATAGGACATAAACAATATTTTATTTCCTTTGTCAAGAAGGATGGAGGATTTGTAACCTTTGGGAATAATGATCAGGAAAAAATATCAATGGCAAAGGTATCATAGGTAAAGAAAACTCTACAAAAATTATTGATGTTCAATATGTTGATCTTAATCAAAAATGGTTTTTTCAAGAGGCAAAATTAATACTTTAAAGAAATACAAAATGAATTAAGCTAAAACAATGACAACTCTCATACATTAATCTAAAGTTTGGACAAAGATGAACAAGGATAATCCATTTCTGAAAAAGAATTCAGACGAATTATAAGTTCATTTCTAAACTTAACTCAAGTAGGCCAAATATTGTTTTTGCAGTAGGATTATTTACTAGATTTCAATCTTTGCCTAAAGAATCTCATATATCTGCTGTAAAAAAAAATTATTATCTTGTTGGTACCACTGATCTTTGCCTTTGGTATAGAAAAGTAGCTCATTTTGATCTTGTGGCCTATTGTGATGCTGATTATGTTGAAGATAAAATTGAAAGATATATTTTGTTTCAAAGTTATCTATTATTAGATGCAAAGATTGAGGGAGAGCTTTTCAACAAATGCACTTTGTATAATATCATCATAATCAAAAAATCTAATCAACAAGTGTGTCATCATCAAAAGGAGATTGTTAAGGAAAAATCCCAAATCAAGTGTTCTAAAGATAAACAAACAAGTTGATTAATCTCTAATCATGATTCTGATTGTGTTGCTCTTTAACTTGTGTTTTTTAGTGTATTATTCAAAGATAGATCAATTTGGGCAAACATTTTGGTTCATAAGATTATCAATTTGGGCAAACATGGATCATTCTTGTTCATAAGAATATTAGTCTAGGCAAACCAATTTCTTTTTGTTTTTTACAGTATCATTCAGATCGATCAAGATCATTCTAGATAATTCGTTTAAAAATAAAATTGAAATGAATATATCAAGGCAATTCTGAACAATTATCAAGCCCAAAAGGTTAGCTAAAATAAGCAAAACAGCAACAAGAACAATAACCAGATCAATCTCCAGACTAATGACCTATGAACAAGTACAGCTAGGACAACAAAGACAAAAAGGACATTGTTGCTGCACCTTTTGCAGAAAGTCCAGCTTACGTGCAAGCCAGAAAACTAAGACCAGACAGCTGCTAAAAATCTCAGGCACAATATTCAAGCATAAACGAAGAGTGTTCTGGTTACAAAGGAAGAACGTTTTAGATAAAATACATCACATGTCTATTAACTATCACTCTAAATAGTTGGATCATTAACGGCTATATCAATTGTTTTTAACCTTCATCACTTCTATAAAAAGAACATTAAGGTGAAGACAACAGCAAGAGTTTTCAGTGCAATCAATTCATCACTAAATTCGAGAAATAAAAAACTCTTCAATCATGCAAAAGCTCCAATTCTCTTACACTACATTCAAGGATAATTTTACAGAGTTATTGCTGATAAACAATCTCAAACAAGAATTACTTAGCAATCATCTTTGAGAGGTTTGTACACATAAATGAACACCTATTAAAGTTAATACAAAATGAAAATTATATATATTGGACAAGAAGACAGGAAAGTTCAGATGTTCTGAGAGACATATTTTGAACGCATCTTGATTGTATAAAGTTGTTGAACATTGCTTGAAATTATCTATGTAACATCTATTAGGTTGACATTTTCTATTGCATTTGCTTACTTGGAACAAGAGCGACAAGATAACTTCATCTAGACATTTGGAAAGGTAAGAAATTGTTCGTCTATGAGAATTTAATTCCTAAAATTGTTGTGACTGATAGAGATCTTATCATGATTAATGTTGTTGGTGTCATATTTCCTATTTCAATTAATCTACTGTGTCATTTTCATATCAAAAAAAAAAGTTAGAGCTAATATGTTAAAAAGGATAGACAAAATGAGATAATGAATTTGTGGAAAAAGTTTTATTTTCCACTAGTGTGGAGATCATCACTTGAAATACTTTGAGCTAGTGTGTGCCGATATTATCTTTTTTGTTGATTATGTTAAAGATTTATGTTTCACACCTTAGAAGGAAAGATTTTTCTAGATTTGGACCAATAGAGTAATGCACTTAAGGAATACAACGACCAACATGTACTTTAAATTATGATTTGTTTTCGAAATATAATTTAGTAATTTATGTAATTTGTTTTAACTTGTGTTATTTAATTTATTTGTAGAGTTGAATTATAAGACCCTTAAATTTAAAATAAATTATGGATTAATATCAAGTGTAATTTTGGAATGTTTGTAAAATATTTAATATATGTATATTTTACATATATATATAAATATTTGTTTTGAGATGGATTAAAATTATTGGACGAAGATAAATTAATTTAATTACGAGCAATTAAATATCAGACAGTTAATTAAGATGTTATCTGTTAAGTACGACAGGAGTAGTTAGTTACTTGATGGTCAAGTAATATTATAATATTAATATGTATTATGTGTGAGGTGGCAAGGATGTATATGCCTATATATATATATATATGCAAGTGAGGAAAGAAAGGAAAAATAACGGAAGCAGAATCAGTCTTCCACCTGCCCGCATATTTTCTTTCTTTTCTTCCTTCTTCTTCTGGTTCTGCTTGTGTTGCAGGAAAAGGGGGATGCTCAAAAATCAAATTACTTGGAAATTCAAGCGTCGAAACAGAAATTGCTAAGAAGGAAAGTCGTTCCTCTCATCGTTACGGTGCTAACGAACTAACTTTAGTAGTGACGACGCGAGCGAGAGTGTCGCCGATTTTTGTTGCGGTAACGGAAACGAGCAAGAAAACGTAACTAAGGTAAGGGGCACCTTCCAACTTTCTAGATTGCATTTAGGGCTATAAATGCATGTGTGATGGATGATTATATGTGAGGTTCTGTTTTGAAAGTGAAACTGTTTTGCATGTTGTTGTGAGTGATAAAAATGCATGTTGTTGAGATGATGCATGTTTGTGAGTTGTTGTTGCTGTGCTTTTCTAGTTGTTGTTATTGATGTTACATCCTTGTTGTTGTTGTGAACGAAATCATTGATGTTGTGTTGAGAAATGTTCTGAGTTTTGTGGTTCAAAAGAATGGTGATTATGTTATGGTGTCGGTGGTGGTTTTCGAAGAAAAAGTTTGAAACTGTGTTGAAGTTTTCTGGAAAATCTCACTACATTCGAATACGGTACTCGTGTATTCGAATACATTCCTGTAAATTTCCAGTTTTATTCAAATTTTGAATGTCGTATTCGAATACGACACTCCGTATTCGAATACAAATACATGATTTTTGCTACTGTTTTAGCATCTGTATTCGACTACGACCTTGTCGTATTTGAATACAGGAGTGCAAGATTTTCTACTGACTTCGCATCTGTATTCGGCTACGACCCTGTCGTATTCGAATACAAAATTGCTGATTTTGCCACTGTTTTCGCATCTGTATTCGGCTACGACAACCTCGTATTCGAATACAGAAATGCTAATTTTTCACTGTTTTCGCATCTGTATTCGAATACACTGTATTCGAATACAGATTTATTTTTTTCAAAAAATCTATTATAAACATTAGTTTATGCACTTAATGAGTTGGAAAACATTTGGAAGGTATATGACAAACTTATGTGGAGTTTTTGAGATGTTTTGAGATGGTTTGAGGTGGTGATGGAGTGTCGGGATTTCATATTGTGTTTTGCATACTATTTTCAGTGAAGAGAAAACATAGCATGTCCATGCATTTTATAGTCAGGTAGTGACCGCGATGGGCCACAGAGTTGAAACGGTAACCGTGATGGTCCGTGAAGTTAAGTAGTAACCGTGATAGGTTATAGAGTGGCCGCGTGTTCGTGGTGGTCCATTCTATCCGGGTTCAGAGTGGCCACATGTTCATGGTGGTCCATTCTATCCGTAAATCGTGCTGGTCCTTGAGAGACTGCACTTTGGTAATGTTTGGCCTGTGAGACGCTAACATGTGTAAATCGTGTTGGTCCGTGAGAGACTGCACAAGTGTTGGTCCATGAGAGACTGCACGAGTGCTGGTCCGTGAGAGACTGCACGAGTGCTGGTCCGTGAGAGACTGCACGAGTGCTGATCCGTGAGAGACTGCACCTTAGTAATTCCAAGAGTTGAGTACATTGACATATACATATTGCATTGGGATGGTTGACTTGTGAGTCATGATTTGATATGAATTGATGACTGGGAATTGAAGTGTGCAAGTATTTTATGAATTCTGAGTGCCCTGAGTTGTTGTGATTGTTGATTATACTTGTACTTGCAATATGACTTATATGTTAAACTGTTTGTTTTCCCAAAAATGTCAATGTCATACAGTTTAATAAGTGAGCATACTTACTCATTCTTGTTGTCATAAGCATTGGAACATGCCATGAAAATACTTGTTATTTTTTATATAACTGCTATGTGGTAATTGTTAATTTCGGTCGGTGACCCTTTACTATTATTGTGGAAAATTGGGTTTTGCCCTCAGATGATACTCAAACCCATACCTCTGACGGTTACACTAACGACGGAGACGTCGTTAGTTTTCCTTGATCTTCATGTACGGCGTATTCATGGACAACGCAGAGGGACAGACAGCTGGGTGAAGACGAGACTTATAGAGGATGCGGTGGAAACCGTGCTACTGTAGCTTTAGTGCATGATCAGTTTAGACTTGTTGTATAGGGTCTTGAGCTCGGTGGATGTAATTATTTATTTTGGGATAATTGTATATTTTTCCGCACTTTGATAATGTTTTGGTGAGTCCAGGATACAATTTTTGATGTATCTTTATTTTAGTATATTTTGAAGATCAATTTTCCAAAACTAGTTTACTCGGTTAAAGTTATGACGTAATTATTCAATTACGTTCGTCATTTGAATCACGACATATTATTTTATGAAATAATTTAATTTTATTTGCTTTTAATTCTTTTGAATTAATTTGAAAATTCTCTTATTGATTTTGGTTGGAAAAAATATACACTCGCGCTGTTTAAAAACTCGGGGTGTTAAATGAATCTACTCATTGGAGATTGAAAAACATGTTGTAAACAAGTAATCGAGACTTGTATAAAAGTTGAGAAGTTGTGTATATAATGTTGAAGAACCAATGTTTTGCATGAGTCTCTACTGATATGTTAGCAACCCACCTTCAACAACATGTTTTGCATCCGACCTATGGACTCTTAGAATATGCTCGCGAACCGTTCTACTATTGTCCCACTTACAGATGTTAGGAAAAGGCTTGTAAATCCAGCATTGCACCAAAAATAAAACACAAATTAGTAAATTAAAAATACTATTAAGACAAAATCTCAAATTAATGTTTTAATGTAAAGAAACAAAAGTTAATTAAGACCTATAATTATGATTCTAAATGATATGTTGATTTAATATGTTTTTTAGTATGATAATCAAAGATAGGTACTAAGCATTACAAGCAAAATCACTTTAAAGAGACAACAAATATACACATACAGAACGAATAACGTTCTTGACAGAAGTCTAAAAATGAAGAATGTTCTCCACAATCCTAAAACAACAAAATTAATGATATCCTCTGTTAAGGAAAAGAAAGCTTATGAATTTTACAAGTATAATTTTAGAGGGTTCATCTCAGCAAAAGAATCACTCCAAAAGACCAAAGATAAAAGCTATGGCTCATATGAATCAAGCATGATTATTCTACAAGAACAAGACAGATCATTCTCCAATGTTTTAAGCAATAATCAAGAACATTCTTGAAGAGTATACTTCAGCCTATCGTTGAGATATAACGCACACGTTAAGAGCATTGAGAGCAAGAAAAATTCAAAGCTTCAAGTTAAGAGCAATACATTGCTTACTTGCAATCGAACACTGTATAAAGTCGTTTACATACAATAATCAGTTTGTCCTCTCATTCAAGTGCTGAGGTTACTCAGATTCTGCCAAAACCTCATAAATCATTATCTTGTAAAATCAAGTCTATAGTATTGAATATAGTTTAGGTAGTTTGTAAAAAGTCCTTTTACTAAAGTGTGAAAATCTTCTCTAAAGATTGAAAGATAACCTGTGGAAATCCTATATAGGCTGAAGGATAGTGTTGTGTAACAAATCAAGGTTGATTTGAACTGGTGGTATAAAAACCAAGAACGATATCCGTTTTGAACATAGTGAAAAATCTCACAACTGTGAAAACTGGACAGAACCCGGTTTGAGTTAATCAGGATATATCTCTGTGTGATATCTCTTTCTTTATCTTTATTTATTTCTAGTCCTTTGATTATCAAATTAAATAAATGTTAACATTGTATTGTTTACTAACCAAGAAAATTCTCCATTTTTTGTTTTCATAACGAAGAACGTTCTCTATTTTTTATTTTCATAACCAAGATTATTTTGAATTAAATTCTTTAAGTTTTACTAGAAAATTTATAAAAGATGAATTTACAATTTAAACCCCCTTTTCTTGTAAATTTACATTGCTACTTCAAATACAACTTAATACGAGTCACATATAGAGCTGTCAAAAAAGCTCCTAATCTCAAAGCCCCCTTTAATAAATTTCTTATTAAGCCCCAAATTTTAAGCCCCTCTTAATAAAAAAATTTCTTTGGCCCCAGCCCCTTATTTTTTAATTTTTGTGGGCTTAGGCTGGGGGGCCTAGGGTCCATTTCATTTTTAAAAAATTATTGAATTTGTTAATTTTATTCAGAACATAAAAAAAAAATCGACAATTTCTAAATCAAAAAAAATTCGAAAAAAAATACAAAAATTGAAAAATTATTGAATTTGTTAATTTTATTCATAACATCAAAAAATAAATCAACAATTTCAAAATCAAACAAAATTCGAAAAAAAAATCGAAATCAAAAAATTATTGAATTTGTTAATTTTATTCAGAACATAAAAAAAAATCGACAATTTCGAAATCAAATAAAATTCGAAAAAAAAACATCGAAATTGAAAAATTATTGAATTTGTTAATTTTATTCAAAACATCAAAAAATAAATCGACAATTTCTAAATCGAACAAAATTTGAAAAAAAAAATCGAAATTGAAAAATTATTGAATTTGTTAATTTTATTCAAAACATAAAAAAAACAAAAAAAAATCAAAAAAAATTGAAATATTTTTTATTCCAAAAAAATAATTGATTTTTTAATGGGCCTATGGACTCTCTAAGCCCACATATTTTTGGGGCTATTTTACATTGGGGCTTTCTTTTAATGGACCTTTATATTATAAGATTTTTTTGCCCCCTCCAATATATGGGCTGAGGCCAATATAGAAGGGGCTTGACAAGTTGACAGCTCTAGTCATATACCTGTAATAGAATTATATATCCTTCCAACTGTCTAGTTTTGTGAACAACTCGATCTCCTGGATTGTCATATAGCACAAGCAATGCAGCAGTACACCATACAATGTCCCACAACGATCTAAATCAATAAACAAATATTTTTTTCTCAACACAAGTGAGACTCCCAACTAAATGCAAGAGGTACGCTCTCTAATAGCACACTCAAACATGATAGTTTAAAAAAGACGTTATGGGTTCAGATGATCAAAACTAATTAAATATAAATTATAACGAAACAAACTTCAAATTTCATATGAAAATCATGATGAAGAAAGATAATTTCAGTGTTGGAAGACATTAATATTCTTGAAAACAGTAAAAGAAATATACTCCAAAATTAATACTACATATTTATGAATACTAAAGCATTTCTAGTCTATTACATAAAAACACAAACGAATACCACACATATATGAGGCAAAATGTGATTGGTTTTATCCAAAGGTGAGCATGGTGTTAACCACCACAACTTGCCATGAGTTCCACGGCACACCAAACACGCATAAACTATTTCCCTAATTACAAAATATAGATGGATGATGAACAAGACTATCTCCTAGAAAAAGTAATGCAGAATGATTCAATGACAAGATTAGATTTATTTAGAGCCTATGATGAATTATGAGCAAAGTATAACAAAACTCACATGTTTAAGAACTCCTGATTTCTTAGGGACTTTTTTAATATTGAAAACATACCCAGACAATACACTAGTTGAAATTGATCATTTTCATAACTAAACTGCCTTTCACTAGTGATGCGCAATTCGGGTATTTAGACCTCTCATGATTGGTTGTTCCAATAAAGAAATTATAGCATTTAACAAATACAAGTTATTTGGCATGTCGTTAATTCAAATAAAGTTCAACCAAGAACTCAATTTACCAGTTGTTTCATAAAATAATTATGCAATTTAATAAGACATATGTGTTTTTAATTAATTAAAATAATTAATTAAGAACATAAGGAAAGAAAACAACTTCACTATTGGGTTCAAGAAATCAAACACGCAAAACAAACAAAACGAATATCATTCAACAAATTCCTCCGACAACACAAGCAAAAATAAAATAAAAAACAAAGAGTCCACTAAAAATCTGAGTATAGATCAAAAGAAAAATATTTCATTAAAAATAAGCAAACTAAATTTCAAGGCATCACGCTTTGAAGAACTTTGTTATACACTACAAGATAGCAGAAAAATGGGTTCAACATCTCTTTTTTATCAAAAATAATTAAATATAAATTATAACGAAACAAACTTCAAACATCATGTGAAAACCGTGATGAAGAAAGATAATTTCAGTTTTGTAGGACATTCATATTCTTGGAAACAATAAAAGAAAGCATATATGTCCACAAAGCTAAGAAATATACTCCAAAATCGATATACTACACAATGTACTGCAAAGTCAATGATGAATGATGAACAAGACTATCTCCCATAAAAGGTAATGCAGAATGACTCAATGACAAGATTAGATTTATTTAGAGCCAATGATTAATGACAAATAAAGTATGGCAGAAGACATTGTCAGGTGGAGAGTTTGGCTGATTTCCAGTACAAATACGAACCGTGAAAGCGTAGCCTATCAAAAACACCATGTCTAAGAACTCCTGATTTCTCTAGAACTTCTTTAATATTGGAAACATATCCAGGCAATACATTACTTAAAATTGATCATTTTCGTATCTAGACTGCCTTCCCTAATGATGTGCATTACAAGTATTTAGACTGCTCATAACTGGTTATTCCAATAAAGAAATGATTGCATTTAACAAATACAAGTTATTTTCATAAAATCATTAATGAAATTTGACAAGACATGCTTTTAATTTATTAAAATAATTAATTAAAAACATAAGTAAAGAAAACAACTTCACTATTGGGTTCAAGAAATTAAGAACGCAAAGAACAAACAAAAGGAATATCACGTTCAACAAATTTCTCGTGCAACACAAGCAAAAATAAAATAAAAAACAAAAAGCCCACTAAAAATCTGAATATAAATTAAAAGAAAAAGATTTCACTAAAAATAAACAAATTAAATCTCAAGGCATCATACTTTGAAAAACTTAGTTATAAACTACAAGACCGCAGGAAAATAGGTTTAAAATCTCCTATTGACCAATTAAATATAAATTATAACGAAACTAATTTCAAACATTATTGAAAACCGTAATGAAGAAAGATAATTTCAGTATTGGAAGACATTCATATTCTCGAAAACAGTAAACGAAAACATAGCTGTCCACAAAGCTAAAAAATATATTCCAAAAACGAATACCACATATATAAGGGAAATTGTGATTGGTTTCATCCAAAGGCTGAGCATCGTGTTAACCGCAACCTGCCATGAGTTCCACGGCACACCAAACACGCATAGACTATCTCCCTAAGTACAATACGTAGATGAATGATGAACAAGACCGTATCCTAGAAAAAGTGATGCAGAATGGTTCAATGACAAGATTAAATGTATATTACAGCCAATGATGAATGATGAACAAAGTATAATAAGACTCACATGTCTACGAAATCTTGATTTCTCAGGGCTTCTTTAATATTGGAAAAATATATAGACAATACGTTACTTGAAATTCATAATTTGCGTAACTAGACTATCTTCCACTAATGATTGCACAATTTGAGTATTTAGACCTCTCAAAACTAATTACTCCAATAAAGAAAAGATAGTTTTAACAAATACAACTTGTTTGGCATGTCGTTAATTCAAATAAAGCTGAACCAAGAGTTCGGTTTACCAATTGTTTCATAAAATAAATAATGAAATTTGATAAGACATGAATAATTAATGAAATTTGATAAGACATATGTGTTTTTAATTAATTAAAATAATTAATTAAGAACATAAGTAAAGAAAACAACTTCATTATTTGGTTCAAAAAATCAAGAACACAAAGAACAAAGAAAAGGAATACCACGTTAACAAATTTCTTCTGCAACACAAGCAAAAATAAAATAAAAAACAAAAACCATTGAAAATCGTAGTATAGATTAAAAGAAAAAGAATTCATTAAAAATAAGCAAACAAAATCTTCAGAAATCATGCTTTGAAGAACTTTGTTAGACACTACAATACTAAATGGTGAACTTGAAGAAGATGTCTACATGAGAATACCACCTGGACTTGAGACATCAGAAAATTCAGGCAAGGTATGTAAACTCAAAAGATCACTATACGGACTCAAGCAATCCCCTCGGGCTTGGTTTGATAGGCTCACACGAGTAGTTAGGATGCATGGCTTTTCCCAATGTCAAACTGACCACACAATGTTCTTAAAGCATTCAAAGGAAGGCAAGGTAACCACTCTCATTGTCTATGTGGATGACATTATTATTACAGGAGATGATTATACTGGAATTGAAGGACTGAAAATGATTCTAGCTAAGGAATTTGAAGTCAAAGATCTTGGTCGATTAAGGTATTTTCTGAGGAATGGAAGTGGCATGCTCCAAACATGGAATCTATTTATCTCAAAGGAAATATATACTTGACTTACTTCAAAAAACAGGGATGTTAAGATGCAGGACAACAGACACACCTATGGAATCCAATGTGAAAATTGGAGAGGAAAAGGAGAGTCCACCTACTGACAAAGAAAAGTATCAAAAATTGGTTGGAAAACTTATCTACCTAACCCACACACGACCAGATATTGGTTTTTCTGTTAGCATGGTTAGCCGCTACATGAATGACCCGAGGGAGGCTCACATGAAAGCAGTTAACTGCATCCTGCAATATCTAAAAAAGGCACCAGGGAAGGGGCCGCATTTCAAGGATACAAGCAGGAAAATAGAAATATTCACTGATGCAGATTGGGCAAGCTCAGTGACTGATAGGAGATCAACCAGTGGGTATTGCTCCTTTGTATGGGGCAACTTAGTGACATGGAGAAGTAAGAAACAATATGTGGTTGCTAGAAGCAGTGCAGAAGCTGAACTTAGGTTCATGGCACATGGGATTTGCGAGGGGATGTGGCTGCAAAGGATGCTGGCAGAACTACATGTTTACGCTGACCATGAGTAAGCCTGTTGTGTGATAACAAAGTTGCCATAAGCATTGCTAAAAATCTTGTGCAACATGACAGAACAAAAGCATGTGGAAATTGATAGACACTTCATCAAAGAAAAAGTTGACAATGGGCTAATTTCTCTCCAGCACACACCTTCAAGCCACCAAATTGTTGATATCTTGACCAAGGCACTTCCTAGAGCCATCTATGAAAACTTAAGATTCAAGTTGGGCATGATTGATATCTATGATCCAACTTGAGGGGGAGTGTTGGTTACAATTCTGTCCATTAAGGGACAGCTGTACAGTTTTTTAATCATAAAGATATTCTCTTACCATTATAATATCTTTCTTTATTGTAATTAATTGAATTAATTAGGATTTAATTGGTTTTCTCGTTAAGTTGTACTCCCTAGGCTATTTATACCATTTGTATTTGTACAAAATCAATAAGAAACATAATATTTTCACAAGTATAACACAGCAAGCAGAACATCATGGCTCATGTGTCCTTAAAAAAGTGCAGTGTGATTGAGAAAGAAGGGAACTGCAGCGTACAACAAACCCATGTAGCACTTGCTCCATCAGACAGACGATGAACAAAGAAATTAAACTGTGATAATTAATATGGAGAAAACCAAGATAAAAGAAAGAGTAGTATACTTCTGCAAACCAAGTTGTAGATCATTGGAACAAGGTCCGTCACCAAGCTTCCCAAAATATCCAGAATCTTGTAATGAAATGAAAATAAATCAAACTCCAAAAAAGAAATGAAATGAAAATAATTCACAATCCCAGAAGAGTGTCCAAAACAAACCTAGGCTTGATATACTGCTGAAAACAGGTCCAAATTTCAATTCAATGTGTGGCAATCAAGGCAGAAATTAAAATGAAAATTTTAAATGAAGAAGTAAAATTGACTATATTTAACCATTCAACCATGAGTTAAAAACTGATAATCATGTATCTAGTTTCGCAAAACATCTCTGCAACACCTTACAAACATCAGAACTCCAGCCTAAACATGATCAAACGAATAATATTATTCAAATAACTGACGCAAAAGAAGAAATGGAAGAACAGTCATTTAAAATCTAAATAATAGCTGCAGATCATTAAAATAATAAAAGAAAAATCCGTTAAAATCTAAATAATAATGGCAGATCGAAACCAGCAAGAACCAAATCAAGCCCCAAAATCAAGAAACCAAAATAATCAACCAGAAAAGAATAAGAATACATAACAAAAAGATCAAACCAGCGAAAGATAGAACCAGAAGGGATTGAACCTGCAACAACAAAGATGAAACCAAAATCAAGAAAAATATGCTCACAAAATCAGAAGAAAAATATGCTTCGCTACACTGCAGAAAAACAGGTTCATAATTCAATTTGTATGTCTTGCGATCAAAGCACAGAAATAAAAAAATAATCTTACCAGCTAATCTTTCGCAAAGGAATCGAGAAGTGTGGATGCCGCAACGGCCATCATGACATTATTGTACAAAGTAGAAAGGAACTCATCTCCAATTTCTCTACATCAGAGGGCGAACTAAAAAGGTGTAGTGTGATTGAAAAAGAAGGAAAATGATACTTCACATCAAACCCATGTAACACCAAAATGATACATGTACAGAAGAAATATGCAGCGACAAATAGATGCACAAAAACCCAAGAAAAAAGACAACAGGCTCACCAAGTTGTCCCAATTTTTCCAGAACTGTGTAAACTTTTGCACTGTCAGAATACGATCAAAAACTCAAATGTAAAACAAACATTTGTATCAAAATAGTAGTATTAATGGTAAGACAACATTTAAAGCTCAACTATTCAATTCTAACTACCAACTCTTACCACACACCAATAGACTTATCTTACCTGAAACAGTGAAAATCATAATATTATCTTACCTGAAACAGTGAAAATCATAATAGAGTAAAAGAAACCAGAAAATAATAAAAATACAAAACATGAAAGATCAAACAAGAAGAAGATAGAACCGAAAGGAATCACATGTTCATAGATTACCTAGCCTGCAACACCAAAGAGAAAATAACAAATCAAAAAAATAAACTTTCAGAATAGATAAAGAATTATTGAAAACAAAAAGCATCTACAAAAGATCACCAAATAAAAAATTAAGGCTCCACTCCATAAAGAACGTTATTAAATTGACAAACCAGGCTGCAAAAAACATGTGGAGCCATTCTATCTGGAGTCATTCTCCTTAACCATAGTATTGAGAATCACAAAACATCGTAGATATCAAGGAATCAGCTAGCTGCAAAACGGATAAACACACATCTCAATTGTCTTTCTATCTATATAAGAGTATCTCTCGATTTTCAAATCCAAAATTATATCCAAAAACTATATAAACAATCAAACGTAGACAAAAATTCAAATTCAAAAAATTGACATAAAAGAAGAATTGGAAGAGCAAACAATCAAAGCCGTAAAAACTCAATAATAACAGCAAATACAATAATAATAATAATAAAAGCAAACTTCAAGCTCAAAACCAGCAAGAACATCAAACCTCCAAATAAAATCTCATTCAGGAAACGAATAACCAAGGAGAAAAGAGTGAGAATAATAAAGATCAAACAGTAAGATAGAACCAGAAGGCGAAGTGTGTTTCACATATTACTTATCCTGCAACACCAAATGGGGAAATAACAATTAGAAATAAATTCTCTCAGAATCGATAAGGAAATACTGAAATAAAAAGAATATAGTAGAGATCACAAAATCAAAACTGAAGGCCCGGTGCTATGAAGAACGTTGTCATTTTCATACACCAAGCTGCAGAAAATTAAGTTCACGATTCATTAGTATGTCTTACGATCAAAATCTGTAATTAATCCATGCATCAAGTATCAAAAAAGGCTCTAGATGAACTCAACTTCAACTATTTCTGTAAAACAGACGAACGCATGTCTCAAATTATCTTTGAAAGAAATGTACATGTATTTCAGAATCATATATACTCAAGCCCTCCTTAAACTTGTAATAAAAAACACAAAAATCAATATTGCCAAATTACAATATCAGGATAGCCATTCCAGAATTAATAAATTCAAGGAGAAAAATCACCCACTAAATCCAAAGGCTTAAAGCATGTCCTTAAAATGTCCGCAACAGCTTTTACATCCTATGGTACATTCATAGTACGAATGGCAATTAGACCCAGACCCAATAGTAAAAACCCGCATAATGGGTATGGGTATGAGGATCAGTAATTACCCGCAAAATTAAATGGGTATGGGTGCGGGTATGAGTGTTATAGTACCCACCCCATCCCGCACTTATATATTGTTGTTGTTGTTATTATTATTATTTATTATTATTGGATGTGTTTATTTAAGCTTATATAAAAATGATTTTTGTTTTAAATAATCTAGAGATTATTTTTTTGAGATTTTTATAAAATGATTATTAACCTGTTTGTATATAATTTTATAAAAATGATTTTTTTTAAAATTACAAAATTACCATAAAAGACATAAAAATAATTTTCAAGAAAACATGTTTATTTGAAAAAATATTTTATAAATACATGATTTTTCTAAATACGTATATATCCTTCTACTCTGTTATGCATCTTTATCTCTCATTCAATCTCTATCTACTATCTCTTTCACTCTTTATTATCTCATGTCTCTCTACTTCTCCTTTTTATTCCAAGCAAATCAATGAATTTAGGTCTTCCATTAAATAATTTTCAGATCATTCTAAAAAAAAAACATATAAATAAATCATCACGAAAATATGCTAGTGATAGATTTTGGAGGTTCTGTTCTAATCTTAAAAATTGAACCTTAGTAAAAAATTACAATTTTAATAATTAAAAAGATTGAAAAAATAAATAAATTTTAGTCCCTATACACATATCAAACTACATAATACTCTGTCCATACCAATTTACCAATTTTTTAAATTTAATCACAACAATAGCGATTATTTATCCATATATTTTTGTTAAAGTGCGGGTAATGGGTATGAATACGGGCACTTAAGTACGCAAAGGGCAAGGGTACAGGTATTAAAGTTGATACCCACGAGGGTACAGATACGAGTATTTTTTTAAACTGCGGGTACGGGGATGGGTACTATACTACCCTACCTAAACCCTACCCATTGTCATTCCTAATTCATAAGCTCTCTTTTTGATAAGCTCTACCGTGGCTTTCACTCTACATCCTCCTCGTGATACCCATACAAGATGATCAAAAGACAAGCGTGAACAATTCAGTCAAAAGTAGAAACAACCAAATGAAAGAACAACGACTTTGACAATATGACACAACCAATTGTAGATTCTAGTCCTCCTATACAAAATTTGACTTCACCCCTAAACCAAAGTTCTTGTACAACTTGAGGGATGATATTATTATTTTTGTCCTTACTCTTATTCTTATTTTTATATATCACAATTGACAATAATATAGAAAAAGAATATAACAAAGGGAATGGCAAATCGACAGTACAAAAAAGTGCCAAACCAAGTTATCCTGAATTCCACATCCTCAGACCTCGCAAAGGTTCTAGAATCTTGTATGCTTCAACACTCCATAATCTTGCTGAAACAGAAACACAAAATCCAACACCAGCAGGACACTCCATGAAAGGACAAATATCCTAAAACACTAAGATATTAGATATGTAAAGAAAAAAATAACTGTTTTTATCCGAATGGTATGTGAACTGAACTTCTTCGTGCCACGGTTTCCATAGAAAACCACACAATCATAGGCTATCTCAACTGTAACTTCCACACAGAAACCTCAAAGGAACTGACAAAAGTATAAGTTGAGTATCAAACAAAGAATGAAATGTGAAGATAATTAGTAAAGCTGACCAAATATGAAGTCTAGCAGCAGTAGAAAGTATACGAAACAGCCGGCAATAGACGAGGAATCATAGGAACAAATTTCCATCCAATTTGCAAGATTATGTATGAAATGACACAATTTTTGCTTCTTCCTACTACAGACGAGTCCTTCTGCCACTGTAACGAAAATGATATCTTTTAAGGAGTATACCAACCACAAATCACAAATAACAACAAAACATTAAAAGAATATTATCTCTTCCCAGCCAAGTTGTCCCCAAAAGATACACCACCTAACCAAGTTGTCCAAAATTGCTCGTAATGGGTTTTACTCCAGAATCTTGTATGCTAAACCAGAAAAACTATGCAAACACCAAAACTTCAACATTGGATTGTACACAGTCAGAGGACAACAATCCAGAACAAATATTAGTAGGAAATATATGACTAGAAAATGGTCAATTATCTCCAAAATTTGAATGGAGTTGATAATCTCACCACCTAAGCTTTCATAAAGGAATTGAGTGTGGATGCTGAAATTAATGCCTATGAAATATATGAACAGCCAGCATGACATTATGGTTCATGTGTCCTAGTTAATTCGTTCACAGAAGATTAGTTGTACAAAGCAGAAGGGCACTCATCTCAAATTTCTCTACTTCAGAGAGCAAACCATGTTACAGGTGACAAATAGAAGCCATGAAACACCAGATGATACAGGTACAGAAAATTTTGTAGTGACAAATAGATGCACAAAAAACCAAGAAAAAAGATAGAAGAGTAGCAAAATTCTGCAAACCATGTTGCATATCATCAGAACAATGAGAGCCCCACCATGTACTCCCAATTTTTCCAGAGTCATGTAAACTTATGCACTGTAAGAATACAAATCAAAAACCCAAATGTAGAACAAACATTTGTAAGAAAAAAGAAGTATTAATGATAAGAACTAAGAAAACCCATAAGGCTCAACTTTTCAATTATAATCGGCAACTCTTACCACACACCAGTAGACTCATCTTACCTGAAACATTGGAAAGAGTAAATCGAGAAAACTGGTCTGGTCGATAGCAAAAGAAATGAAATGGACATGATTTATATAATAGTAGAGGGTACCAAATTAAAACTGAGGCTTGGTACTCTACACAGAACGTTAATGTGTCGAAACAAACTATACTGCAAAAACAAAGTTTGTATTTCAATTCCACATGTACTGCGATGAAATCCAGAGCCAAATCAAACCTCAGAATCAAGAAAACAGAAAATAATCAAAGTACAATACATGAAAGATCATACAAAAGCAAGATAGAAACAAAAGGAATAACATGTTCATAGATTAACTATCCTGCAACACCAAAAAGGAAATTACAAAACAACCAAAATCCGCTTTTAGAAATTGATTGATAGAGAATTATTGAAAACGAAAAGAATTTACTAGAGATCACCAAATCAAAAATCAAGGCACACTCCGTGTAGAATGTTATTATTTTGACAAATCGCGCTGCAGAAAAACAAGCTCACAATTATATTTTTTCTTCTGATCAAAGCCAGAATTTAAAAAATGAAGGACGACTAATTGAAGAAATTTGATTATTATATCTAGAGCAGTTCTCCGTCTTATCCATTCTATTGAGAATCACAATTGTCTTCCTTTTTAAGAGCATATCTTGATTATTCTTATGTATCACAATTGACATTGACGTAAAAGAAGAAATAGAAGAGCAAACAAACAAAGCTCTAACAACTCAATAATACCTGCAGATATAATTAAAATAAGAACAGCAAACTCTGAACGGGAAACCAAAATAACCAAGGAGAAAAGAGTGAGAATAGAAAATATCAACCAGTAAAATAGAACTAGAAGGAATTGTGTGTGTTTCACATGTTACCTCCCCTGCAAAAGCAAAAGGGGAATAACAATAAGAAATAAATACTCTCAGAATCAATAAGGTAATACTGATACAAAAATAAAATACGAGAGATCACCCAATCAAAACTCAAGGCTCAATGCTTCGAAGAAGGTTATCATTTTGACAAACCACACTGCAGAAAAATAAGTTCACAGTCCATTTGTATGTTTTGCGATAAACATCCGGAAATACCAATAATAATGACTCAGTGAAGAAATTTGATTTATCTAGGGCTTTCCCTTTCTTATCCATCCAACAAGTCTCAACGTTCTAGATATCTAAACTTCAACTCGCTGCAAAACAGATAAATGCATGTCTTAAATTATCCTTGAAAAAGATGTACAAGCACTTCAGAACATCTCTTACAACTCTGAGTAAAAATCACAAAAATCAACATTGCCACGTTACAATATCAAACGATACCCCATTCTAGAATTCCAGAATAAACATTCAAGGAGAAAAATGACCCATTAAATCCAAAGGCATTTCCTTGATAATGTCTTTGATAATGACCCATTAAAAACAAAGAAACGTGAAAATTACATAGTCAAAATAGAGATCACCAAATGAACGAACGACAATCGTGAAAATATAGGACACAACCAATTGAAGATTCCAGTGCTCCAATGCAAAATTAGACTTTACCCCTATACCATAGGGAATTCATGTACAACTAGAGATAATATTGTTATTCTTAACCTTACTCCTAAGTATCACAATTGACAAGAAAATAGAAAAAAATATAACAAACGAAGTGGCAAATCAACAGAACAAAAAATACCAAACCAAGTTATCCTTAATTCCACATCCTCGGTGAGGGAAAAGGTACACTCTAGAATCCTGCTGAAACAGCAACACAAAAAATCCAAAACCAGCAGGGCACTCCATCAAAGGACAAATATCCCAAAACAATAAGATATTAGATATATAAGTACAAAATAACCGTTTTTATGATAAGGGTATGTGAGAACTGAACCTCTTCCTGCCACGGGTTCCACAGCAAACTACACAATCATAGGCTATCTCCCCAGTAACTTCCACACAGAAAACTCAAAGGAACTGATAAAAGTATATGCTGAGTATCGAACAAATAATGAAATGTGAAGATTCTTAGTAGAGATGGCCGATTTAAAACCTAGCAACAGCTAAAAGTATAGAACACAGCCTGCAAGACATTATGAATCATTGGAACAAATTTCCATCCAACTTGCAAGATCATGTACTCCATATGAAGTGACACAATTTTGGCTTCTTCCTACTACAGATGAGTCCTTGGGCCACTGTAACAAAGAGGACATCTTTTTAGGAGTATCATCGTAAATCACAAATAACCACAAAAACAACTAATGAGTAAAAGACAATAACAGAAACCTCTTCCAACAAACTTGTCCCCAGCAAACAGATAATCAGAACAAGCAGAACATATGACGTAACCAAGCTGTCCAAAATCCCTCCTCTTAGGAAGAGCAAAGAGTTATTCCAGAATCTTGTATGTTACTCCAGAACAAATTCATATACTCAAAAGTCTAAAGAATAACCAATTATATTCCGAATTGAAATGACTAGACAACAAAAGTCGGAAGCAAACTTCTGAGTAGCGATCACCAAATTGAAAACAAGAGACTTTTGTGGTACAACAAACCCATGTAATGCTTACCTTGTGTGTATCAGATGATACATAAACAGAAAGATTACGCTGTGACAAATAGCATAATTCTCCAAACCAAGTCGCCAATTAGATAGGCTCACCAAACTGTCCCAGTCTCTCCAAAACCACCAACCCCAAGCCGAAACTTTCAAGTGGAAATCATAAAGGAGTAAATCAAGAACACTAGCAATAAAAACTCCACAGATGAAATGAAAATAATTCACAATCCAAGAAGAGTGTACAAAAGTAAACCTGAGGCTTGATACTACACAAAACGTTATTTTACTTCAAAACACCCTACACCGCAGAAAACAGGTTCATGTTTCAATTCACATGTATGGAGATCAAAACATTCAAAGCCATAATAGGAATTTCGATAAAGAAAGTAAATCACACTTGTCCCAAAGCTAAAAAATATACTCCAAAATCATTATCCCTTCACCTAATAGCTTTGAAATTTGGATAATTAGACCCTCTCAGAGCTGGTTATTCCGATAAAGAAATGACAAGATTTAACAAATACAACTTTGAAAACATACCAGACAAACTTTACTTGGAATTGGTCATTTTCGTAACTAGACTGCCTTTGACTAATGGCTGCGCAATTTTGAATATTTATACCATTCAATACAGGTTATTCCAATAACAAAATGACAGCATCTAACAAATACAACTTTGAGTTATTTGGCATGTCAATATTTCAAATAAAATGGAACCAAGAGTTAGGCTTACCAATTATTAAAGAAAATAGTAAATGGAATCTGGTAAGACAAATGTGTTTCTAATTTATTGAATTAATTAATTAACGAACAAAAGAAAGGAAAACAACTTCATTGGGAAAAATCGAGAACATGAAAAACAAACAAAAGAAAGATAGAACCAGAAGGAATCACGTGTTCAAAAAAATCCTCCTATAACGCAAGCAAAAAATTGAATAGAAAATTCAAATAAAGTGGAACGAAGAGCTCAGTATACCAGTTATTTTATAAAATAGTTAATAGAAATTGATAAGACAAATGTGTTTCTAATTAATTGAATTAATTAATTAATAACATAAGAAAGGAAAACAACTTCCTTAGGAAATCGAGAACACGAATAACAAACAAGAGGAAGATAGAACCAGACGGAATTGTGTTATAAAAAAATCCTCCTACAACACAAGCAAAAAAATAAATAAAAAACAAGAAACCACTTAAAATCTGAATAAAAATTGAACTGAAAACATTTTATTAGAGATAAGCATACCAAATCTTAAAGGCATCATGCTTTGAAGAACTTTGTTAGACACTACAAGATTGAAAAAAATAGGTTCAGAATCATTTTGATCAAAATTAATTAAATACCAATAGTAACGGGAAAAAACTTTAAATGGAAATTGTTAGAATATTAGAAAATATCTTATAATATCTTTTATATTATATTAGAGTATCTTGAGTTATTTTCTATGACCAATTTATAATCATAAAAGTATCTTAGAATATCTCTAATTATTATTAGTTTATGTTCTTGATTTAGGATTGAGTCTATGTTTCTCTATAAATAGAGATTAGTATTGAGTCTTTTGTAATCAACTCAGATTAAACTTTTATCAATAATATTGAAACCCTTATTATTTTCTCTCCTCCTTTTCTCTAAAATCTCATAACTTCAACATGGTATCTAGAGCATATTTCGATCCTCCTTGAACGATCCTGCCTCCATTCCGCTGTCGAGTTCCCAATAGTTTGGGAATATAATCATAGTTTCTCTTTTGCAACGTGATTATTCCTTTTTCAAACCACTGCCGTCAATGTTTCCGGTGACTTTTCCAGAAAACGAACAAATCAGCACGCGACCTCTTTGAACTTGCCTCAGCCTCCTGGTTTTGAATTTGTATTTGTATTACACCTGCTACCTCCAAGATCAAGATCCATAGCTCAGTTGGTTAGAGCGTTGTGGCTATTAACCACAAGGTTGGAGGTTCAACCCTTTTGGTTCAGTTGGTTAGAGCGTTGTGGCTATTAACCCCATTGGTTGTGGAAAGCTTTACAGAACCCTAATCAAGAGCTCTTGCTACTGTTTGCCATCGCTGCTGTAAGACCCTTAATTTTAAAATTAAATTCAGATTTGATTTTAAGGGTATTTTGAGAATATTGGTGTAATATTCAATATATGTATATTTTGTGTAAATATATATATATATATATATATAATTAATTGTTTTGAAGTTGAAATTAAAATTATGGATGATGGATGAATTAATTTAATTTCAAGTAATTAAATTATCGGGCCGATTAATTAAGATATTTTCTGCTATTTGCGACGAAACGGATTAATTGCTGGAGGATCAGAAGATATTTTAATATAAGAGTTGGTGAGGTGGCGTAGATATTTGTGAAAAAGGAAACAATTCCTCTCTCCTCTGCTGTGTCAGTTGCTTTTAAGTGGATACTTAAGTGAGAAGATATTTCTTCTTTCCTCTGTACGACAGAATTCTGCATATATCTTCTTCTTCTTCTGTTTTCTGTGTTAGAAAAGGAAAAACAGATTTCTAAATATTCTTTTTCTGGAAAATCTGAGTGTCGAATCAGAAAGTTTCGAGTACGAAAGTCATTCCTCTGATCGTTACGGAGCTAAAGAACTAATTTTTATAGCGGCGAACGCGAACGGGAGTATCGTCGGCTTTTTTTCGCAGAAGCGTACGAACTAAGGGAACGTAACTAAAGTAAGGGCACCTTCCAACTTTTTAGATTGCATTTAGAGCTGTAAATGCATGTGTGATGAATGATTATTGGTTTATGTTTGTGAAAAACATGGTGTTATGTTTTGGAAATCATTCCGTATGTGTTGAATGATGATTCTGGTTCTGATTTTGTTTTGTTAAAAATCAATGAGGTTATTCTGATTTGAGTGAATCTGTATTTTGCTGGGTTTTGTTAAAACAATCTGTTGCTGATATTGGATGAAAAATGTTCTGAGTTGAGATTTTAAAGAGTGGTAATTATGATTCTAGGGTTGGGTTGGTTTTTCAAAGGAAAGGTTTTAAAAATGTGTTGAAGTTCCAGGAAATTTCACTGAATTTGAAGGTGTATTCGAATACGGCTTGAGTGTATTCGAATATAGCCTGCAAGGCTTCTGTTTTCTTCATATTTTCGAACTTGTATTCGACTACGACCATCTGTAGTCGAATACAGATTTTCCAATTTTGCTTTTGACTTAGCTTCTGTATTCGACTACGACCCTCTGTAGCCAAATACAGATTTATAACTTTTGCCACTGACTTCGCATCTGTATTCGACAACGACAACCTCGTATTCGAATACAGAATGCTAATTTTTCATTGCTTTAGCTTCTGTATTCAAATACAAGGGAGCTGTAGTCGAATACAGATTCGTGTTTTTCAGAAATTCAAGTTTTTAACATTGTTTTATAAACCTTAAGTGTTCGGGTACCTTGGGAAGGTTTGTGGTGATTAAAAATGGAAATTTGGTGATAGTTTGAAGTGGTGATGATGAAGTTTTTGAGAATTTACTGAAGTTGTAGAAATTCTGATTTTTGTACTGTGACAGCTTCTGTATTCGAATACAAGGAGTATGTATTCGAATACAGGATGTTGATTCTGCCTTGTTTGGCTTCTGTATTCGAATACAATGAAGCTGTATTCGAATACAGATTCGTATTTTTGCCAGAAAACCTCAGTGTTAATCACAACTTTGAATCTTAACAGTTGGGGAAAAACCTTTGTTAATAAAGAGTGGAACTTTGAGGTAATGCAAAGTATAATGCTTGCTTGAATGGTTAAGCTTTGAATGTGTTAAGATGTTTTGAAAAATGAGGAAAATGCATGAATTTTACTAAGGTTGCATACTGTTTTCAATGAAGTGAAACAATGCATACTCATGCATGGCATAGTCAGGTGGTACCTGCGATGGGCCACAGAGTAATGTGCATCCACGTGCTGATCTGTAGTGATTGCACGAGTGCTGATCTGTAGTGATTGCACTAGGTACTAATCTGTGATTGTACCTTGGTATATAAGTGTTGGTCAGATAAACGATTGCACTGGTACTGGACTGTAGTGTCTGTACCCTGAAATGCGCAGCCACGTGCTGATCTGTAGTGATTGCACGAGTGCTGATCTGTAGTGATTGCACTAGGTACTGATCTGTAGTGATTGTACCTTGGTTTATGTCAAACGCGCTGATCTGTAGTCATTGCACGAGTGCTGATCTGTAGTGATTGCACTAGGTACTGATCTGTAGTGATTCTACCTTGGTTTATGTCAAACGTGCTGGTCTGTAGTGACTGCACGAGTGCTGGTCTGTATGCGACTGCACTGGTGCTTATCTGTATGCGATTGCACCCTGGTCATGAGGGCCGTTAAATTGTGCTGGTCTATAAGCGACTGCACCTTGGTGATTCCAAGAATTTATGATCATAAGCATATACATATTGCATCAGAGTGTTTGACCGAAGGGTCACGTTTTGATTTTATGTTGATGGTGGAAAATTGTTGTGTGAGTAAGTAATTTTTTTTCAAATCTATAATTTCGGATGAATTGATGTTTGTGCTTACATCATGATTTTCATACTTACTCGGTTGCTGTTTTGTAAAGTACAAATAACATGTATTTCAAAATTTAGCATCCTTATTTATCATCATGTACTGAATATGTTTGATATTGCTGTTATAACTGCTATGTGGTAATTGTTATTTTCGGTCGGTAACCCTTTACAATTATTGTGGAAATTGGGCTTTGCCCTCAGATGAGATTCAAACCCGTGTCCCTGGTGGTCATACTAACGACAGGGAACGTCGTTAGTTTCCCTTGATCTTTACTTGTGGGCTATGCAAAGAGATGAGCAGCTGGGTGAAAAAAGGACTTGTGAATATTGTAATGCTACTGTAGCTTAGGGTATAATCAGAGTAGACTTATGTATAGGGTTTTGAACTCAATGGTTGTAAATATTCATTTTGGAAATTATTGTAAAACTCTTCCGCACTCTGATAAATATTTTGATGTATCTTTATTTTAGTATATTATAAAGATCAAATTTCGATAAATATCTCATTCGATTTAATTGTGATGTTGCTGTTTTAAATTACTTACTGTTTTTGATTACGAAATCGAATGATATTTAATTTGAATTGATTTTAATTTTCTTGAAACGGAATTCTGAAAACTCTTTTATTTATGTATTCGTTTTAAAAAAAATAAATAAAAAATACACTCGCGCTGTGTTTTAAACTCGGGGTGTTACAGCTGCTGGAAAAGTTTTGCCGCAAGTTAAAAAAAAAAGTGAGCATGAGTTTGAATAACTACCAGCAGCCGGATAACCGTGCAATTTTTGGCTATTTTGTTTGTAATGTTGCAAAGAGTTGGCGCAGTTCTTTTCGTTACATGCAGTCAGGAGATTTCCATAGTTCGTCAACATCATGAGACTCTGTTGGTCCTGCTCATGATGTGCCTTTTGACACTTCTGCCCGTGAGCAGAAGCCAATGAATTCTGCAGATTCATTTGAACTGAAATCTCTTTCTGGGAAAACCCTGAAGTTGGTACCAGGATCATGGTATTTGTCTCATCCTGATAAAGAAGAAACTGGTGGAGAAGATGCTCATTTTATATATTCTGAGGAACAAGCAATAGGGGTGACAGATGGTGTTGGTGGCTGGGCAGATCTTGGTGTTGATTCTGGATATTATTCTTGTGAGCTCATGTCCCATTCAATGGATGCTATTCAAGAGGAGCCCAAAGGTTCAGTTGACCCAGCTAGGGTGCTGAAAAAGGCACACTCAAGTACAAAAGCTAAGGGGTCATCTACAGCATGCATCATTGCTCTTACTGATCAGGGGTGCAATTTACCTCTGGATTGTGGGAATGGGAAATATGATGGTAGTTCTTTTGACATGAATTTGGAGAGTCACTCTGACAGTTTACATGATACATACAAGGAACCTGCTAACATAGCAGAGCATAAGGGTTATTCTGTCGACACAAATATTCCCTCTGGAAAACGTAATGTGCTGAGAAATCTCCCTCAGAACTGTGAGCTGACGAACTTGGTTAAAATGGCTAGAAGTTCCTGGCTTCGAAACTGTGAATTTCTTCATGACTATGTCATAAGCTTTTTGTGTGTATTGTCACTTGACCGCTTTGGAGATTATGTATCTGATCAGGTTGTTGCTCCAGTGCAGGAAACCTGTGCATAGGCATTAGGTGTTGCATTCAAGTATATGCATGCTGCACTAGTGAATGAAACACTGAACATATTATTGAAAATGCAGTGTGGTCCAGAATGGGAGATTCGTCGTGGCAGTCTTCTGGGTATTAAATATTTGGTTGCTGTACGACAGGAGATGCTTTCCGATTTGCTTGGATGTGTTCTTCCTGCATGTAAATCCGGGTTGGAGGATCCAGATGATGATGTCCGAGAAGTTGCTGTTGATGCTTTAATACCAGCTGCAGCTGCAATTGTTGCTTTGCAGGGTCAAACACTGCATTCAATTGTG
The DNA here is from genome assembly GCA_037974295.1 of Cicer cuneatum. Lineage (NCBI taxonomy): Eukaryota > Viridiplantae > Streptophyta > Magnoliopsida > Fabales > Fabaceae > Cicer > Cicer cuneatum. Next base: position 60,022,646 of record JBBPBO010000005.1, on the reverse strand, counting down.
ATGCTATTGTGGGATATATTGCTTGATTTGGATGATTTAAGTCCGTCCACTAGCAGTGTAATGAATTTGCTAGCAGAAATCTATTCTCATGAAGAGATGGTCCCAAAGATGTGTAAAGTTTTTAAATTGGAAGACAAGGAAATAGAAAATGGAGCTGGTGGTTTGTCCTTTTGTCCTTTCAACTTTGGCACCACATTTGTGGCCCTTTATGAGGCACAGTATCACATCTGTCCGTTATTCAGCTATACGAACTCTGGAGAGGCTACTTGAAGCTTGATATAAGAGAAGCGTGTCTGAGCTTTGTAGTGCTTCATTTTGGCCTTCTTCTATAATTGGAGATACCCTTAGAATTGTCTTTCAGAATTTACTATTGGAAACGAATGAGGATGACCAAACTTTTATCCTTAGTTTAGTCTTCGGGCAACAATTTATGTGTGGGCAAGGGCCTCTGGCCATGATTCCTCCACAAGCTGGATTTGGATATCAGCAGCAGCTTGTTCCTGGAATGAGACCTGGTGGTGGTCCGATGTCAAGTTTCTTTGTTCAAATGGTTCAGCAGGGCCAACAAGGCCAGCGCCCAGGTTGGCGCCGCGGAGCTGGTCCTGGTCAACAACCACAGCAGCAAGGGCCAATGATGCAGCAGCAGATGATTCCAAGGCAACACATTTATCGCTATCCTCCTGGCCGCAACATGCAAGATGTCCTTCTTCAAGGAGTTGCTAGAGGAATGATGTCAGTTCCATATGACATGGGTGGTCTTCCAATTCGTGATGCTGTAGGCAAACCAATGCCCATTCAGGCTTTGACTACAGCACTCGCAAATGCACCCTCTGAACAGTAGAGGACTATGCTTGGGGAGGCTTTGTATCCGCTTGTAGATCAGCTGAAACATTATGCAGCAGCTAAGGTTACTGGCATGCTTTTGGGTTTTCTTTTTACTTTCTTGGTGCACGATTATTCTCTCTTCGACGGTTCCAGATCTACCCTTACTCTCTAATTTTGATCAACGAAAACATGTGCTTTTGTTCAAACAGCCATTATCTCTAGTGTTTTGGACGCATTTTCTTATTTTGTTGATCGATCATGGCTTCGTTTCGTTAGAGTCGCGCTGCTTCTTCTTCGTGTTTGTCATGCAATTTAGTTATTACTAATAGATTATAATAGTGGCTTATATTCCCATTGACGATCATTCTGGTGGTGTCCTTTTTTTCACATATGAATTATATTAGTGATGACTTCTTTCATTGGTGGTTATTCTAACGGTGTCTTTTATTTTCACGACTCACTTTATCTTGGCAATTTGTCCCAGATCCACGGGCCTTGCCTTTCTCTCCTTGAAGCACGCCTCTCTCCTTGAAGCAGATTCAAGTTTAAATCTTTCGAGTCTTCGATATTATTGGTTTGGAGCTTCCATATGCAGTTTTTTAGAAGAACAAACATTGCTTTGTTCGATTGCTTACCATGAATTTCTCTCATGCTGATGATCATTCCAGCTATTTGGCTAGGCAATATTTATATTAGAGTATCTTGAGTTATTTTCTAGGATCAATTTATAATCATAAAAGTATCTTAGAATATCTCTAATTATTATTATTATTTGTTCCTGATTTAGGATTGAGTCTATGTTTCTCTATAAATAGAGATTAGTATTGAGTCTTTTGTAATCAACTCAGCATTAAGCTATTATCAATAATATTGAAACCCTTATTATTTTCTCTCCTCCTTTTCTCTAAAATCCCATAACTTCAACAGAAATCATTAAGAAGAAAAAGGATTTTAGTGTTGAAGACATTCATATTCTTGGCAACAGTAAAAGAAAGTAAAGCAAAATTGTCTCCAAAGCAAAGCAAAGAAAGTAATAGCTTCACAATTTGGAAATTTAGACCTGTTAGGACTGACTATTCCAATAAAGAAAACAATAGATTTAACGAAGAAAACTTTGAAAACATCAGGCAATACATTATTTGGAATTGGTTATTCCCGTAACTAGACAGCCTTCAACTAATGGTTACACAATTTGAATATTTAGACCTTTCAAGACCGGTTATTCTAGTAACAAAATGATATATCTAATAACCAATACGACTATGAGTTACTCAACTTGTGAATAATTCAAATAAAGTGGAACCAAGAGATCGACTTACTAGTTATTTCAAAAAATAGTTAATGGAAATTAGAAAGACAAATTTGTTTCTAATTGATCGAATTAATTAACTAAGAACATAAGAACATGAAAAACAAACAAGAGGAAGATAGAACCAAAATGAATTGCGTGTTCAAAAAATCCTTCTACAACCCAAGGAAAAAATAAATAAAAAACAAAACACCACTGAGAATCTTAGTAAAAATTGACAAGAAAATATTTCATTAGAGATAAGAAAACCAAACCTCAAGGCGTCATGCTTTAAAGAACTATATTAAACACTACAAGAATGTAGAAAAATAGGTTCAGAATCGTTATGATCAAAATTAATTAAATATTAATTGTAACGAAAAACCGAAAAAAAGGAAACTATGATGAAGAAATAGGATTTTTGTGTTGAAGACATTCATATTCTTGGCGACAATAAAAGAAATATACTCCAAAATCGTTATCCCTTCACCTAATAGCTTTGCAATTTGAATATTTAAACTTCTCAGGGCGGATTATTCCAATAAAGAAATAACAAGATTTAACGGATACAATATTGACAACATACCAGACAGTACATTACTTAAAATTGGTCACTCCTTTAACTAGATTGCCTTCGACTAATGGCTGCGCAATTTGAATATTTAAACATCTTAAGCTATGTTATTCCAGTAACGAACATATAACAAATACAACTTTGTCTTATTGACATGTCAATAATTCAAATAAAGAGGAACCAAGAGTTTGGCTTACCCATTATTTAAGAAAATAGTAAATGGAATTTGGTAAGACAAATCTGTTTCTTATTGATTGAATTAATTAATTAAAAAAGGAAAACAACTTCATTAAGAAATTCAAAACATGAAAAACAAACAAGAGGAAGATAGAACCAGACGGAAGCACATGTTCGAAAAAATCCTCCTGCAACACAAATTAAAAAATAAATACAAAACAAGAAACCACTTAAAATCTGAGTAAAAATTAAAAGGAAATTTTTTTATTAGAGATAAGCAAACCAAATCTCAAGACATCATGCTTCAGAAAAATGGGTTCAGAATCATTTTGATCAAAATTAATTAAATATAAATAGTAACGGAAAAAATTTAAAATGGAAATGATGACAAAGAAAGAGGATTTATGTGTTGAAGACATTCATATTCTTGGCAACGATAAAAGAAAATAAAGCAAAGTTGTCCCCAAAGATTAGAAATATACTCCAAAATCAATATTTCTTCACCTAATAGCTTCGCAATTTAGATATATATACCTATCAAGACTAGTTATTTTAACAAAAAAAATTACAAGATTTAACAAATACAACTTTGAAAACATAACAAACAATACATTACTTGGAATTGGTCATTTCCGTAACTAGACGACCTTCAACTAGTGGTTGTACAATTTGAATATTTAGACCTCTCAATACTGGTTATTCCAGTAACAAATACGACTTTGAGTTATTTGGCATGTCAATAATTCAAATAAAGTGGAACCAAAAGCTCGACTTACCAGTTATTTCAAAAAATAGTTAATTGAATTTGGTAAGCCAATCGTGTTTCTAATTTATTGAATTAATTAAGAATAGAGGAAAGTAAAACAACTTCATTAGGAAATCAAGATCATGAAAAACAAACAAAAAGAAGATAAAACCAGAAAGAATCACATGGTCTACATAACCCACCTGCAACACAAACAAAAAAATCAATAAAAAAAAACCACTAAAAATCTAAGTAATAATTAAAAGAAAAATATTTCATTAAAGATAAACAAACCAAATCTTAAGACATTATGCTTTGAAGAACTTTGTTAGACACTACAAGACTATAAAAAAATTAGTTCAGAATATTCTTGATTAAAATTAACTAAATATAAATCTTAACGGAAAAACAAAACTTTGTTGTTAAAGACATTCATATATTTGAAAACTGTAAAATAAAATAAAGCACAGTTGTCCCCAAAACTTCAAAATATACTCCAAACTCAATATCCCCTCACCTAATAGCTTCGCAATTTGGATATGTATTCAGATTCCAATAAAGAAATGACAATTTAACAAATACAACTTAAAAGCATAATGGCAATACATTACTTGAAATTTGTCATTTCCGTAACTAGATGCCTTCACCTAATGATGGCGCAATTTGAATATTAGACCTCAAAAGATTGGTTATTTCAATAACGAAATGACATCATATAACAAACACGATTTTAAGGTATTTGGCATGTCAATGAATCAAATAAATTGAAATCAAGAGCTCGGCTTAACAGTTAGTTAAGGAATCTTGTAAAAAAAATTTACATTTACAAAACAAAATGACACATTTTATCCCAAGGGCTTCACATCCTTCATAATATCTGCCAAAACCTTCATATCCCATATTACATTCAAAAGTTATCTCCGATTGAACTTGATACTAACTCCACATATTTCGCAGTCCATATCTTTATCACTTTTACAAGGAACTCAAGAAAAATAGATCAACCAAAGATAGAAAGATGTGAAGAATTCATAGTAAAAGTAGAGATCACAAAATGAAAGCTTAACATCGAGAATATATGCCACAGCAAATTGTAGATTGGCGCTCAACATAGAAACAACAAAAACTAAATTTCACCGTTGTCGCCAATACCCATTTGGGAGAGAAGATCCTTATTCTTATATTATCACAAATGACCAAAAAAAAAATAGTAAACATATTGTGATGAAGGGAGTGAAAAATCAACATAACAAAATAGCACAAAACCATGCTGCCGAGAATTCCTGACCCTTGCCATCGGAAAAAACATCTGTAGGTAGGGAGTATATAATACAGTCTTTAGAACACCAAAGACAGAAAAAGCTTCAACACCAAAGACAAAAATGTGAAGAGTCTATCCTAGTATAGATGGCCAAATAAAAGCCTAGAAATAGTAGGAAATATATAATAGTCTGTAGAACATCACAGTTTTGGAACAAATTTCCACGCTTTTTAAGAATTTTATATTCAATATGAAACAAAATAATTTAAGCTTCAACCTGACACCATAGAAGTTCTTGGGCCACTGTAACGAAAGGATATATTTCAGAAGTACACGTCGTATATATAACACAGTAAGTAGAACATTATAAAAAGTGCAGTGTGACTGAGAAAGAAGGGAACTGCAGCATACAGCAAACCCATGTAGCACTTCTCCATCAGACAGACAATACATGATCAGAGAAATTAAGTTGTGATAATTGATATGGAGAAAACCAAGATAAAAGAAAAAGTTGTATACTTCTACAAACCAAGTAGTGGATCATTGGAACAAAAAAGGCCACCAAGCTGTCCCAAAATATCCAAAATCTTGTATTCCGCTACAGAAGGTGAAATTAAGTGTGCCTGAGACTTCTGTGGTACACCCAACCCATGTTACAATTATCAGTGATTTGTGAAAACGCCACATTATATATGTACAGTAAAATTACGTTGAGACAACTATTTGTGAAAAAACCCAAGAAAAATAAAGAGTAACATAATTCTCCAAACCATGTTCCCAAGCTATAGGTACAAAGAGAAGCTCACAAATCTTTCCCAATCTCTCCAGAGAATAGTATGAATTTCCACACTGCCATGTTCAGGTTTAAAAACAAAATGTAAAAAAAAGTCGTATTCTAGTTAAGAAAAAATCAGCATTGATGGGTAAGGAAACCCTAAACCTTTCAATTGTATCCCTTACTCCTCATCAGCGGACATATCTCACCTGTTACATAATCAAACTCCACAAAAGAAATGAATTGAAAATAATTCACAATCCAGAAGAGTATACCAAAACAAACCTAGGCTTGATACACTACACTGCAGAAAACAGGTCCATATTTCATTTCGATGTGTGGCTATCAACCAGAAATTAAAATGAAAATAATAATACATTCAATGAAGAAATAAAATTGTCTATATTCAACCATGAGTTAAAAATTGATAATCATGTACCTAGTTTTGCAAAACATCTCCATCATTAATACTAAATCTGCAACACCTTACAAGCATCAGAACTCCAGCCTACTGCAACATATTAAACCTAAGATCAAACGAAGAATATTATTCAAATAACTGACGCAAAAGAGGAATTGGAAGAACAGTCAATTAAAATCTAATTACAGAAAAGATCATTAAAATAATAAAAGAAAAATCTGTTAAAATATAAATAATAGCCGCAGATCGAAACCATCAAGAACCAAATCAAGAAACCAAAATAATCAACCAGAAAAGAATAAGAATACAAAACAAGAAGATCAAACCAGCGAAAGATAGAACCAGAAGAAATTGAAACCTGCAACAACAAAGATGAAACCAAAATAAAGAAAAATATGCTCACAAAATCAATAAAGAAATATGTAAATGAATAGAATTTACTCGAACAAAAATATGCTTCGTCACACTGCAGAGAAACAGGTTCATAATTCAATTTGAATGTTTTACAATCAAAGCACAGAAATAAAAATAATAAATAAATAACTCATTGAAGAAAGAAGTTGATAATCTTACCGGCTAATCTTTCGCAAAGGAATCAAGAAGTGTGGATGCCGCAATTAGAGCCTAGGAAACATATGAACAGCCAGCATGACATTATTGTACAAAGTAGAAATGAACTCATGTCCAATTTCTCTACATCAGAGGGCGAACTAAAACGATGCAGTGTGATTGAGAAAGAAGGAAAATGATACTTCACATCAAACCCATGTAACACCAAAATGATACATGTACAGAAGAAATATGCTGTGACAACTAGATGCACAAAAAAACCAAGAAAAAAGAAGAGAAAAGTCGTCCCAATTTTTCCAGAACCGTGTAAACTTTTGCACTGTCAGAATACAAAAACCCAAATGTAGAACAAACATTTATATGAAAAAAGTAGTATTAATGGTAAGACAACCCTAAAGCTCAACTTTTCAATTATAACCACCAACTATTACATCACACCAATAGACTTATCTTACCTGAAACAGTGATAATCATAAAAGAGTAAAGAAACCAGAAAATAATCAAAATACAAAACATGAAATATCAAACAAGAGGAAGATAGAACCAAAAGGAATCACATGTTCATAGCCTGCAACACCAAAAAGAAAATAACAAATCAACAAAATTACGCTTTCGGAATAGATAAAGAATTATTGAAAACAAAAAGCATTTACTAGAGATCACCGAATAAAAAATTAAGGCTCCACTCCATAATGAACAATATTAAATTGACAAACTGGGCTACAAAAAACGATGCACACAATCATATTCTCATTTCTTCTGATCAAATCTAAAAATTAAAAAGAAATGAAGAACGACTAATTTCAGAAGTTTGATTTCCTATCTGCAGCCATTCTCCGTCTTAACTGTAGTATTGAGAATCACAACATTGTAGATATCAAGGAATCAGCTAGCTGCAAAACAAATAAACAAACAAACACACATCTCAATTGTCTTTCTATACAAGAGTATCTCTCGATTTTCGAATGCATAATTATATCCAAAAACTATATAAATAATCAAACGAAGAAAGAAAATCAAATTCAAAAAATTGACATAAAAAAAGAATTGGAAAAGCAAACAATCAAAGCCTTAACAACTCAATAATAGTAGCAAATACAATAATTAAAATAATAACAACAAACTTCAAGCTTAAAACCAGCAAGAACATCAAACCTCCAAATAAAACCTCAATCACAAAACCAAAATAACCGAGGAGAAAAGAGGAGAATAATAAAGATCAAACAGTAAGATAGAACCAGAAGGAATTGTGTTTCACATATTACTTCTCCTGCAACACCAAAAGATTAGAAATAAATTCTCTCAGCATCGATAAGGAAATACTGAAACAAAAAGAATATAGTAGAGATCACAAAATCAAAACTGAAGGCTCTCGATGAAGAAATTTGATTTATCTGGGCGTTTTCCTTTTCTAATCCATGCATCGAGTATCAAAAAAGGCTCTAGATGTCCAAAACTTCAACTCTTTCTGTAAAACAGATGAACGCATGTCTGAAATTATCTTTGAAAGGGCACTCATCTCCAATTTCTCTACTTCAGAGAGTGAACTAAAAGGTGCATTCACATCAAGCCATGAAACACCAGATGATACAGGTACAGAAAATTTTGCAGTTAGATGCACAAAAAACCAAGAAAAAAGATCGAAGAGTAGCATAATTCTGCAAACCATGTCTCATATCCTCAGAAAAAAGAGAGGCCCACCATGTTCTCCCAATTTTTCCATACTCATGTAAACTTTTGCACTGTAAGAATACAGATCAAAAACCCAAATATAGAACAAACATTTGTAAGAAAAAAGATGTATTAATGATAAGAACTAAGAAAACCCCTAAGGCTCCACTTTTCAATTATAACCGCCAACTCTTACCACACACCAATAGACTCATCTTACCTGAAACATTGGAAAGAGAAGATCGAGAAAACAGGTCTCGTCGATAGGAATTGACAGAGAAGAAATGAAATGGACATGATTTATAATAATAGTAGAGGGTACCAAATTAAAACCGAGGCTTGGTACTCTACACAGAATGTTAAAGTGTCGGAAACAACTATACTGCAAAAACAAAGTTTTGTATTTCAATTCCACATGTACGGCGATGAAATCCAGAGCCAAATCAAACCTCAGAATCAAGAAAACAGAAAATAATCAAAATACAATACATGAAAGATCAGACAAAAGCAAGATAGAAACAAAAGGAATAACATGTTCATAGATTAACTATCCTGCAACACCAAAAAGGAAATAACAAATCAACCAAAATACGCTTTTAGAAATTGATTGATGGAGAATTATTGAAAACGAAAAGAATTTACTAGAGATCACCAAATCAAACATCAAAGGCACACTCCATGTAGAAAGTTATTAGTTTGACAAATTGCGCTGCAGAAAAACATGCTCACAATTATATTCTTTTTTCTTCTGATCAAAGCCAGAATTTAAAAAATGAAGGACTAATTGAAGAAATTTGATTATTATATCTAGAGCAGTTCTCCGTCTTATCCATTCTATTGAGAATCACAATTGCCTTCCTTTTAAGAGCATACCTAGATTATTCTTATGTATCACAATTGACATTGACGTAAAAGAAGAATTAGAAGAGCAAACAAACAAAGCTCTAACAACTCAATAATAGCCGCAGATATAATTAAAATAAGAACAGCAAACTCCGAACGGGAAACCAAAATAACCAAGGAGAAAAGAGTGAGAATAGAAAATATCAACCAGTAAGATAAAATTCAGAAGGAATTGTGTGTTTCACATATTAACTCCCCTGCAAAATCAAAAGAGGAATGAAAATAAGAAATAAATACTCTCAGAATCAATAAGAAAATACTGATACAAAAATAAAATGCTAGAGATCACCCAATCAAAACTCAAGGCTCAATGCTTCAAAGAAGGTTATCATTTTGACAAACCACACTGCAGAAAAATAAGTTCACAATCCATTTGTATGTTTTGCGATAAACATCCGGAAATAACAATAATAATGACTCAGTGAAGAAATTTGATTTATCTAGGGCTTTCCCTTTCTTATCCATCCAACAAGTCTCAACGTTCTAGATATCTAAACTTCAACTCGCTGCAAAACAGATAAATGCATGTCTTAAATTATCCTTGAAAGAACATCTCTTACAACTCTGAGTAAAAATCACAAAAATCAACATTGCCATGTTACAATATCAAACGATACCCCATTCTAGAATTCCAGAATAAACATTCAAGGAGAAAAATGACCCATTAAATCCAAAGGCATGTCCTTGATAATGTCTACAACAGCTTCCACATCCCATGGCACATTCATTGGCTCTCTCCTTAGCAAAATCACGTCCTTGATAATCTCTGCCATGGCTTTCACTGTCTATTCCCCCCTGTGACACCCACACATAGCTCTAAAAAATTCGAGAAAACAAATCTTCAAAAACAAAGAAACATGAAAATTACATAGTCAAAATAGAGATCACCAAATGAAAGAACGACAATCGTGAGAATATAGGACACAACCAATTGTAGATTGCAGAGCTCCTGTGCAAAATTAGGCTTTACCTCCCTATACCAGAAGGAGTTCATGTACCAATTGTAGATTTCAGTGCTCCAATGCAAAATTGGACTTTACCCCCTATACTATAAGGAATTCATGTACAACTAGAGATAATACTATTATTCTTAACCTTACTCCTAAGTATCACAATTGACAAGAAAATAGAAAAAAATATAACAAACGAAGTGGAAAATCAACAGAACAAAAAAATGCCAAACCAAGTTATCCTTAATTCCACATCCTCGTTGAGGGAAAAGGTACACTCTAGAATCTTGTATGCTTCAACACTCTAGAATCCTGCTGAAACAGCAACACAAAAAATCCAAAACCAGCAGGCCACTCCATCAAAGGACAAATATCCCAAAACATTTAGATATTAGATATGTAAGTACAAAATAACCGTTTTTATGATAAGGGTATGTGAGAACTGAACCTCTTCCTGCCATGGGTTCCGCAGCAAACTACACAATCATAGGCTATCTCCCCAGTAACTTCCACACAGAAAACTCAAAGGAACTGATAAAAGTATATGCTGAGTATCGAACAAATAATGAAATGTGAAGATTCTTAGTAGAGATGGCCGATTTAAAACCTAGCAACAGCTAAAAGTATAGAACACAGCCTGCAAAAGATTATGAATCATTGGAACAAATTTCCATCCAACTTGCAAGATCATGTACTCCATCTGAAGTGACATAATTTTGGCTTCTTCCTACTACAGATGAGTCCTTGGGCCACTGTAACAAAGAGGACATCTTTTTAGGAGTATCATCGTAAATCACAAATAACCACAAAAACAACTAATGAGTAAAAGACGATAACAGAAACCTCTTCCAACAAAGTTGTCCCCAGCAAACAGATAATCAGAACAAGCAGAACATACGACGTAACCAAGCTGTCCAAAATCCCTCATCTTGGGAAGAGCAAGGAGTTATTCCAGAATCTTGTATGCTACTCCAGAACAAATTCATATACTCAAAAGTCAAAAGAATAACCAATTATATTCCGAATTGAAATGACTAGAGAACAAAAGTCGGAAGCAAACTTCTGAGTAGCGATCACCAAATTAAAAACAAGAGACTTCTATGGTACAACAAACCCATGTAATGCTTACCTTGTGAGTATCAGATGATACATAAACAGAAAGATTACGCTGTGACAAATAGTTGGTGACAAATAGCATAATTCTCCAAACCAAGTTGCCAATTAGATAGGCTCACCAGACTGTCCCAGTCTCTCCATAACCACCAACCCCAAACCGAAACTTTCACAAGTGGAAATGATAAAGAAGTAAATCAAGAACACTAGCAATAAAACTCCACAGATGAAATGAAAATAATTCACAATCCAAGAAGAGTGTACAAAAGTAAACCTGAGGAATGATACTACACAAAACATTATTTTACTTCAAAACACCCTACACCGCAGAAAACAGGTTCATGTTTCAATTCACATGTATGGAGATCAAAACATTCAAAGCCATAATAGGAAAATAACACAATTCAATGAAGAAATTAAATTCAGTAAATTCAACCAGGGGTGATGAGTGATGACCATGTCTTGCAAAACGTCTAAAAAGAGAAAACTCACATCAGAACTCCCAACGAACTCAAAAATAGCAGCATATCATGCAAATAAGAACAACAAACTCAATGAAAGAAACCAGCAAGAACAAAATCAAGAACCTATATGATAAAGAATAATAGAATAAGAATACAAAACATCAAGATCAAACAAGAGGAAGATAGAACCAAGAAGGAATCGTGTGTTCACAGATTACCTCTCCTGCAATACTGAAGACGAACAAAATCAAGAATGAAAACAGAAATATTTAAACGAATATAGTTTAATTAAAGAAAATATGCTCTCAGAATCTAAAAAGAAAGAATGAAACGAATTGTTTTTTACTAGAGATCACCAAACAAAACTCGAGCATCCATTTATTCTTTGCTATGAAGAACGTTATTATTTCGACAAATCATGCTGCATAAAAACAGGTACGCAATTCAATTCGTAATTCGTATGTCTTGCAATCAAAGCAAGAAAATAAAAATAAAAATAATAATAAAAGAACGGCTCATTGAAGAAACTTTATTTGTCTATCTGGATGCGTTCTCCGTTCTTATCGTTTTTAGTCAGATTTCAGATCGCTGCAAAACGGATAAACGCGTATCTCGATTATCAATCAAATGATGAAGAATCATATCCAAAAAATTATATAAATAATTCTTGATAACCAATTGGTAAAAGAGGAGTCAAGAGAATTGTGAAATTTTTTATATCAACAATCTGAGAAGAAACATAGTACGCAAATCCATAAGAATCTCCTTCAATAGAAAACCCTGAAATCGAGCCATCAAGAAGCAAGTAATCGGAGCAACGAGTATCAAGAAATCGGAGCCACCAAGAACTAGGGCTAAAAGAAATCGAAATCATCGCAAACGAGTAGAACACAAAACAAGAACAAACAATAGAACACGTTTACTCTACTGTTTGATAGAAAAGCATATATAGAAGGCAAGGTCGGGATAGACGGCTGAGATAACGCAGATGGTGGAAATTTAACGGTGATGATGCAAATAAAAAAAACAGTTGACGCGTTTTTTCTAAATATAAGGCGGTGGAAACTTGATAACATTTCTTTTTTATGAAAGAATACAAATAAATATTTTTTATGAAAGAATAGAAATATATCTGTCAATAAAATTATGTTTTACATCTGTATATATCTGGCAATAAATAATTTATATAATATATCATTGAAAGATATTTTAATGTAAACGTTTTTATGTTATTCTCACCATAATTTTATTATCTAACTAAAATTTTAAAAGATTTCTAAATATGAATAGTTTAGAAAATAACAATAAATAGATAAATAAATAAAAAGTATTTGGAAGAAAAAATATTTATGATGTGATTTCCCCTTAATTTTTTTACATAATATAAATTTTTTTAAAAAGTTGAGTATATTATTCATATAAAAAAAAGTAATATTATCCATTAGACCGCATTATCATCTTGTTATTAATTTAAATCATAATTAACAAACTGTTTTTTGGGGCATATAAGTTATCAAACTTCAACAATATGAATATTTTGTTTTTAATTTGTAACTCTGAATGTAGTTTTATAATAGAAAAGTAGATTGAAATTATGTTTGTGTTTTTTTAAAATTAATTATATAAATTTAATTTTATTCTAAATTTATGTTTAGCCAAAAGTAATATAATATATAGTTTTGAATTGTCCATTTTACGTTTAGAAGTATAAAAAAACTTTCTATCCACTTTGCCATTAAATGCAAAATACACCAACGGCAAAATTCTTATTATATTTGTAGTAAAAAATATAATTTTTTTAGTAAATACACTTTTAAAAGTTTATTTGGTTAAATAATTCAAACAAAATTGATTTTATAAAATGACCTTTGTAGAAAAAATATTCAAACATAAATTACATTAGGGAAAATTTAATTTTAACTATAAGTACATTTGCAAAATTAAATTTACTCAAAAGTACATTTACAAACATTAATCCAAACACTTACTATATGTTAACAAACTTACAAACTTAAGTGCTTCTTAAGGGTACAAATTCAACAAAGTCAAAAGGGTATATACATTCATCAAATTAAATATACAAAAGAGTTTATAAAAAAGTTTAAGATGAGTGATTGCAAACCTATAGCTACACCAATGCACCCTACTTGTTAATTTGAAAAGGATGAATTAGGTCAAAAAGTTGACCAGACAACCTATAGAGAAATGATAGAATCCCTACTTTACATTACTACTTCCAGACTTGACATCATGTTTAGTGTATGTGTATGTGCAAGATTTCAAGTTGACTTTAAGGAATCACATTTAACTGTTGTTAAGAGAATCCTTAGATACCTAAAAAGCAATACCAACATTACCTTGTTCTACAAAAAATCTTTTGCTTACAAACAAAGTGGGTATTGTGATTCTGATTATGCTAGTGATAAACTTGAGAGAGAGAAAAGCATAAGTGGAAACTACACATTTCTAAGTGACAACTTAATCTCTTGGTCAAGTAAGAGACAAAGCACAATTGTCATATCAACAGTAGAAGCTGAGTACATTTGAATAACTAGTTGTAGCTCTCAACTACTTTGGATGAAAGAAACACTAGTTCGAATAAGAAATATTTTCTAAGTATTTTTCTTAAAGTGTGATAGTCATTTTTATAATCATTTTGTTAGAAGCAACTACTCAAGTTCCAAACCTCTGTATTCAAGCCCAATAGTGTTTTTAGTGTGCCTTCAACGATCTGGGGTTATCAGATTGTGCGGAGAAGACTTGGCTAGTAGAGTTTGTTAAGACAAACTCTTATTTTAAAGTTTTGATGAAAATAAACAAAGGTTAATTAAAGATCATTAATTATGATTCTAAATGTATCGTTAATTTAACCTATGCTTTTGAGTGTATTAATTCAAAGATAGGTTTCAAAAGAATCAAAGAAATCAACATAAATAAAGGCAGAGAACATTATTGACATATTCTGGAAAACGGAGAATGTTCCCAGATTCAAATATGGTCATGGCAGCATAAAGATCCATCAATTAAACAAAGTTGTTGCCTCTGGAAGTTACATGGATATGATCACTACATGGCAGGGAACACATAGGATCTATTCAAATCAAATAGGACATTCGAATTGCAAAAGAAAAAGACTCTCAAACAAGCCTGTCCAGACAGTTCTGAAAATGACTGTCAAGACTGTTAAACAATCTTGAAGTCAAGTCAGTTTCCTGTATGTCCAGAAAAACGTCCAGATTGATTATCAGTCTCCAGGATACTTAAAGTTCAAAAGTCCAGATTGATCATCAATCTCCAGTCAGTTTTAGCAGCTTCAGTACAAGCTTCCTACATCAAGTATTCATGATCTTTTCCAATCTGTTTTAATTGATCAAAAGCTCTAGTTCAAGCCAGTAATATTATCACTTATCTGAAGCATTAAAGGATCATTAATTACTCAAGAAAATATGATCTAAAACGCAATACACAGCCCAGTCAAAATAGAAAATAAAAATAGTCAAAAGTTGGATTATTTTTATTCAGAAATATTGCCTCTGTCAAGCATGACAAGGGCATTACAAACATCTCTATTGACCTCCATTCAATGCTCTCAAGCCTATAAAAGGAAGGCCAAAGCTCAAGGAAAACGCAGAAGTTCAAGTGCTAACAAGTCTCTCAAAATCATTCACATTTACATACTTGAAACTCTCTCATCACTTACAAGAATCAGTCTGATTAAGTTCTTATTTACTCTGATACATTTGTACTGAATTCCTTGTAAAGAATCGAATCTCAAACAAGAGTTGAGACATCTCAGATTCTAACATAACAGTCTCATCATTATTGTAAAACTCAAACTATAAGAGTTAAGTATAGTTTGGGGTAGATTGTAAGAAATCCTATCAAGGTTGGTAGGTGATTTGATTAATCTCTTTCTCGGTGGAATTAGATTAAAGTATGTAACAAAGATCAAGGTTGATCTAAGCTAGGTGCTGTAAAACCAAGAAGGTTCTTGTTTTAAACACTTAGTGGAAAATCTCACAATTGTGAGGACTAGACGTAGCCCAAGTTGGGTGAACCATGATACATCCGTGTGTGGTATCTCTTATATTTTATCTCTTTATTCAGTTTGATTGTTTTTCAAGATTAAAAATATAAATTGTTTTCTAAGGGAGATTTACAATTCAAACTCCCATTCCTTGTAAATCAATTTTGCTACTTCAGAGTCAAGGTGTGTATTCCTCAAAAGCATGTGGTTGTTAGGTTGTTTGAGAAAATTGACTTGGAGGGTCAGGTTTTTTGTAGTTCAAGTTGTTGAATTAGTGGATTAAATCCTTCTAAGTGAAAGGACTGGATGTAACCAAATTACTAGTAAACTAGGATAAATTATTTGTGTCACTTTATTTCTGCACTTCTTAGTTTTATTATTGCTTCTACTCCAAGTAAATCATCAAACCAATTTAATCAAATAATGAAAAAATTATTAACTTAGTCAAACATAATTCAAGCCCCACTATAACATTTTTGAGTTTAGACGACAATAAAAAAGTGTGGCGTAAACCAAAAAAAGGTGACTTAAAGTTTAGGCAACAATTTGACAACAGTTTACAAAGTGTGGTCTAAGTGGGCGTTGCTATTATCTAAGGCCACCAATTTTTACTTTTTCCCATGAATTCAAGAAAACCGTTGTTGAAGACCCTTAAAGAGGCAACGGTTTTTCTGAATGTTTCAGGCCATGGTCTTAATTGAAGGTTGCTTGACTCCAGTAGTTTGCTTGTCTAACCAATTAGCCTTAGAACTAACTATTGTAGTAGTTGATGGCTTGTTTTGCTTGATAATGTGTTCTTTGGTTTCATTCATATCTTCATTCATTATTCCAATACCTCCCATTATCTTCTCACGCTTGATTTTGAATCTCCTTAGTAATTTATTGTTAGATCTTGCTTCAAGTAGCTCAAGCTTTGAAGTACTTCTTTTCACCTTGGTCTTGAGCTTTCCTCTTTTGCTTTAACCTTGCTTCCTTAATCATTTTTTGTGGAAAAAAATTATGAAAAAAAATAATTTGCAAAAAAGGTTCTGAGTAAATATTGTTCAAAGTTTAGTGTCAAATCACAATAGCTAATGCTTCTTAATTTATACTTTATCATAGCAAAATTATCAATTGTAGTAGTTTTGTTTCTCATGTGTATTTTGAGTGTGTATGAAAAACTCCCTAAGCTAGTAGAATTCTATCACTAGTGTAATTAAACCTTGTTAGATCGGTTTCTATGTACATGTTAGATTAGTTACTTGTCCAATCTAACATCAAACGTTGTAATAAATAGTTAATTATAAAATCGGCTAAAATGAGATGTAACAAGTCAAATTCAAAATTGATTTATTACATCGGTTAAATTTGAACCAATATAACAAGTCATATTCAAAATTGATTTATTACATCAGTTAAATTTGAACCAATATAACAAGTCAAATTCAAAATTGATTTATTACATCAGTTAAATTTGAACCAATATAACAAGTCGTATTCAAATTTGATTTATTATATCGAGGAGCCAACCGATTTAAATAATTAACTTTTTAAATGTTCTTTTTCATAATTAGAGTTTCACATATTACCCTATTAACTAAAATTTTTCATTCAACCATAAGACACAAAACTTCATACGAAGCTTTACATTTAAAAATCAGTGATAATGAGTCATAAAAATCTTAGAAAATCAGAGTTATCAAACTCAGAGCTACATTATCATTACTACTTGTTTAAAAAAATACATTATCTTCTATTAACATTCTAAATATACTAAAGTGATACAAGTGCTTCAAGCATTTTCAATTAGTTCAAGAATCAAGTTTGCACAACGTTGTCGGACGTTCATCATTTCATCATCTTCAAATGGTTTTGAGTCTCCAAATATCTGAAGATTATCTTAATCATGTGACCATAAAAATCATAAGTAGTTAATTAATACTAACTTTGAAAAAATCTATCACATACCCGGATCCATGAATCAACGAGACCACTAGATACAATGTTCTAACATATGTATCATAATGTAGTAGCCACACTCATAATCTTTAGGTTGTCTTTGGCACTAAAATTGAATATCATATATAAAATTATAGTGAGTAATTATTATATAGATAGAGACATATAAATTATAATTGAAATTATATATATATATATATATATATATATATATATATATAATCTAAATAACTTACAGTGGGAATGCTCCATGTGAGCTTATTCTTTCTTAATCTTTGCAACTTATTATATTCACCCAAAGCTCTACAAAAATAAAATACTCATTTAACTTGTATTATAAAACATATCAAAAAGTTCATGTACATATACGTATACGGGAAATACATTAAACACTTACAAATCGGGCGATGTGTATGATATTTTTATTTAGTTTCCATCCCAACGAACATAGGAAGACTATAGTATTCTTCCTAGGATAAATAATGAGCAATTGCCAATGACAACTACATTGTGCAAAAAGTTAAATATGTTAAGTACATTCATTTTATAATGGATAAATTATAATAAAAATTTACTTACTTGTTGAGATAAAGTAATAGATAACACTCTTTTTGATCCTATTGCAACTTGTTTTGTATATATTTTTTAGCCCTGATAGGATCATATACACTCTGAATGAAACATGGATCAATGAATCCATACACGCCACTCTTTCCCAAGTCAATACAAAGGCGATGCATATATCTAAAATATTGAAATAAATAAATAAAAATAATTTCTTGTTATAAATGAAATTAATTACCCATACACAACTCCACTATATCGCTTTGTCTAAGAACAAACACTTCACTTATCTCATGTTCCAATTTTAGCTCTAAAGACAATGATATACTCATCGACTTTAACAGCAATTGTTGAATGTAATCTAGTTGAGATTCAGACTTTTTGAGTGAAACGTCAACTTTCATAAATATGTCAGCCTCCTAAATAATTAAAGATATGTTATTTAGTCATTTAAAATATTTCAAGTGTAAATAGAAAAATATTTATGTAATGAATACCTTATTAGAAACAAGTCGTAAAAGTCTTTTTGGCCATTGAATGAAAGTATTTGAAGCATGACCAACTATTGTTACCTTATCGGTAGGCATAGATACTTGAGCATTTGCATCTAAAACCTTGGTAACCACCACCCTAACTATATCATTATCTAACAACTGATTGTGTAAGGTGGGCCCGAACTTGTACACATCAACATATGCCACTACAGAATCATTATTATCAACATAGAATGTACATTGTTTTGGGATATCATCTTTCTCATCCTCTGGTATAGGTAATTCAACATAACAACTGCCGTTCATGAAAAAATTTGGGTTTTGTTGTGATAGCTCCTGCAACACTTTATTTTTAATCACATTAGTAAGCTCCTCTTTTTGGTGGCTACTGAAAACTGGTGGAGTGGAGGCATAATGAGAACGTGATCCAAAGTATTGTCGAATCCCCACACCTCGACTGTAACACCCCGAGTTTAAAACACAGCACGAGTGAATTTTTTTAAAAATAAATAAATAAAAGAACCTTCAGAATTAACTCAAAAAGAATTAAAATAAAATTTTCATTGATTCGTTTCATAAAAATAGTACGTCGTAACTCCATCGATGAACATAATTAAATAACTTCATCATAATATCACTAAGTACTTAACTTTGGGAATTAATAAATATTAATACATTTCAAAAGAAATCAGTGTCATTTCAATCCAAAAGGAAATATCAGAGTGCGGAATGGGTTAGCGGAAAAGTGGTACAATAATTTCAAAATAAAACAAATTACATTTTCCAGCTCAAAATCCTATACATAAAATCTAACCGATCATGCACTAAAGCTACAGTAGCACGGATTTCCTCCGCATCCCATACAAGTCTCATCCGACTCCGCCGCTCGCCTCGATGTAACATCCTCCTCATCATCATACAGAGAGGGATCAGTCTCCTCCGAAGTCAGATCAATGCACAATCTAGGTCTCTTCGGCGATGCCGGGATCTCATAACAATCATCGGATATCCTAGATGGACCAAGAATATCAGCTGCTACTGGCGTCGGCCCTTTGTTCTTTTCTTCCGCTCGGAATCACGTACAGCCCCTCCAATCACCGGGTAAGGAGTCACTGTTGGAACCAAGTTGGTTCTAAGTACTTAGGATTTTGATGTTTACAAAAGCACTCAATGTAATCTTATTTTGTACCTTGAATTATTAAATTAAATGCCACCAGAAACTGAAGTAATCAGAAGATCAAAGGATTCCAGAAAATGAATTATGGAATTACTAGACAGAAAATGAAAGCCTGCTAGAGGGAGAGTTTGTCCAGACCAAGAGGAATCAAATATCAGATTTATTCCAGAAGTTATTCTGACCAGAAGATGGCCTGGCAGTGAGAAATTAAAACAGCCCAGACTTGTTCCAGACTCAACCAGAAGATAAGTTAATGAGTCCAGAACAAGATAATCAATCCAGATTTGACCCAGATCAGAAGATAGCATGGTTCAGGGTATGAAACTAAGTCCAGACCAGAGGAAATGATTTCCAGAATTGATCCAGACCTGATCCAAAATCAAAGGTAAAATGTCCAGTGTAAGACCCTTAAATTTAAAATTAAATTCAGATTTGATTTTAAGGGTATTTTGGGAATATCGGTGTAATATTCAATATATGTATATTTTGTGTAAATATATATATATATATATATATATATATATATTTATAATTAATTGTTTTGGAGGTGGAATTAAAATTATTGGATGATGGATGAATTAATTTAATTTTGAGTAATTAAATTATCGGACCGTTAATTAAGATATTCTCTGCTAATTTCGACGGAAACGGGTTAAGTGCTGGAGGATCAAAAGATATTTTGATATAAGAATTGGTGAGGTGGCGTAGATATTTGTGAAAAAGGAAACAATTCCTCTCTCCTCTGCTGTGTCAGTTGCTTTATGTGGATATTTAAGTAAGAAGCTTTTCCTTCTTTCCTCTACGCGCCAGTTCTGCTTTATCTTCTTCTTCTTCTTCTTCTAATTTTCTGAGTGTTGGTGAAGAAAAACAGTTTACTTAAAAGTCGTCGTTCTGGAAAATCTGAGTGTCGAATCAGAAAGTTTTGAGTACGAAAGTCATTCCTCTGATCGTTACGGAGCTAAAGAACTAATTTTCGTAGCGGCGAACGCGAACGGGAGTATCGTCGGCTTTTGTCGCAGAAGCGTACGAGCTAAGGGAACGTAACTAAGGTAAGGGCACCTTCCAACTTTCTAGATTGCATTTAGGGCTGTAAATGCATGTGTGATGAATGATATTTGGTTTATGATTGTGAAAAACATTGTATTATGTTTTGAAAATCATTCTGTGAGCGTTGAATGATGATTCTGGTTCTGATTTTGTTTTGTTAAAAATCAGTGAGGTTATTCTGGTTTGAGTAAATATGTGTTTTGTTAAACAATCTGGTGTTGATGGTTGTTTCAAATGAAAAGGGATTTAAAATGGTGGAAGTATTTTTATGAAAAATCTTTTGTTGGTATTTGATGAAAAATGTTCTGAGTTGAGGTTTTAAAAGAGGGGAATTAGGATGTTGGTGTTGGGTTGGATTTTCAAAAGAAAAGGTTTTGAAAATGTGTTGAAGTTTCAGGAAAATTCACTGATTTCGAAGGTGTATTCAAATACGGCATTGAGTGTATTCGAATACAACCTGCAAAGCTTCTGTTTTCCCTAAGTTTTCGAACTTGTATTCGACTACGAGCCCCTGTAGTCGAATACAGATTTTCCAATTTTGCTACTGACTTAGCATCTGTATTCAACTACGACCCTCTGTAGCCGAATACAAATTTGCAATTTTTGCTTCTGTTTTAACCATTGTATTCGACTACAACCCTCTGTAGCCGAATACAGATTTGCAACTTTTGCCACTGACTTCGCATCTGTATTCGACTACGAAGGCCTCGTATTCGAATAAAGAATGCTGATTTTTCACTGTTTTAGCTTCTGTATTCGAATACAAGGTAGCTAAAGTCGAATACAGATTCGTATTTTTCAAAAATTCAAGTTTTTAACATTGTTTTATAAACCTTAAGTGTTGGGGTACCTTGGGAAGGTTTGTGGTGATTAAAAATGGAAATTTGGTGATAGTTTGAAGTGGTGATGATGAAGTTTTTGAGAATTTACTGAAGTTGTAGAAATTCTGATTTTTGTATTGTGACAGCCTCTGTATTCGAATACTAGGAGTCTGTATTCGAATACAGGATGTTGATTCTGCCTTGTTTGGCTTCTGTATTCGAATACAATGAAGCTGTATTCGAATACAGATTCGTATTTTTTGCCCGAAACCTCAGTTTTAATCACAGTTTTGAATCTTAACAGTTGGGGAAAAACCTTTGTTAATAAAGAGTGGAACTTTGAGGTAATGCAAAGTGTAATGCTTGCTTGAATGGTTAATCTTTGAATGTGTTGAGTTGTTTTGAAAAATGAGGAAAATGCATGAATTTTACTAAGGTTGCATACTATTTTCAATGAAGTGAAACAATGCATATTCATGCATGGCATAGTCAGGTGGTACCCGCGATGGGCCACAGAGTAATGCGCATCCACGTGCTGATCTGTAGTGATTGCACGAGTGCTGATCTGTAGTGATTGCACTAGGTACTAATCTGTGAGTGTACCTTGGTATGTAAGTGTTGGTCAGATAAACGACTGCACTGGTACTGGACTGTAGTGTCTGTATCCTGAAATGCGCAGCCACGTGCTGATCTGTAGTGATTGCACGAGTGCTGATCTGTAGTGATTGCACTAGGTACTGATCTGTAGTGATTGTACCTTGGTTTATGTCAAACGTGCTGGTCTGTAGTGACTGCACGAGTGCTGGTCTGTATGCGACTACACTGGTGCTGATCTGTATGCGATTGCACCCTGGTCATGAGGGCCGTTAAATTGTGCTGGTCTGTAAGCGACTGCACCTTGGTGATTCCAAGAATTTATGAACATGAGCATATACATATTGCATCGGAGTGTTTGACCGGAGGGTCACGTTTGATTTTATGTGATGGTGGAAAATTGTTGTGTGAGTAAGTATTTTTTTGAAAATCTGTAATTTCGGATGAATTGATGTTTGTGCTTACATCATGATTTTTATACTTACTTGGTTGCGGTTTTTTAAAGTACAAATGACATGTATTTCAAAATTTAGCATCCTTATTTATCATCATGTACTATGAATATGTGTGATATTCTTGATATAACTGCTATGTGGTAATTGTTATTTTCGGTCGGTGACCCTTTACAATTATTGTGGAAATTGGGCGTTGCCCTCAGATGAGATTCAGAACCGTACCCCTGATGGTCATACTAACGACAGGGAACGTCGTTAGTTTCCCTTGATCTTTACTTGTGGGCTATGCAAAGAGATGAGCAGCTGGGTGAAGAAAAGACTTGTGAATATTGTAATGCTACTGTAGCTTAGGGTATGATCAGAGTAGACTTATGTATAGGGTTTTGAACTCAATGGTTGTAAATATTCATTTTGGGAATTATTGTAAAACTCTTCCGCACTCTGATAAATATTTTGATGTATCTTTATTTTAGTATATTATAAAGATCAAATTCCCATAAATATCTCATTCGATTCAATTGTGATGTTGCTGTTTTAAAATCCCTTACTATTTTTAATTACGAAGTCGAATGATATTTAATTTGAATTGATTTTAATTTCCTTGGAACGCAATTCTGAAAACTCTTTTATTTATGTATTCGTTTTAAAAAAAATAAATAAATACACTCGCGCTGTGTTTTAAACTCGGGGTGTTAGGAAGTGTGGTCCAGGGATGGCCGAAATCAGAATATCAGAGGGTTAGGAAGTGTGGTCCAGGGATGGCCGAAATCATAGGATCACAGCATATCAATTAGTTTGGTCCAGATGTGGACTAGCGCAGAAGAATCCAATGGTCCAGATTTAATCAGGATGATTAACGGTGGAGATTTTAATTTATTTTAATCAAGGTATTAAAAAGATTTGTTACAAAAATAAAAGTGAGGTATTGTGGAATTCAGGAGCTGTGGCGGGAAGCAACTAAGGATTTGATTGGGCAGTTAATTTTGAAAGAAATCTGAAGCTTAAAAAAAAGATATGTTTTTTATTTAAATGAAGCCCAATTGGTCAAATTATTTTTGCCAGAGAATCCAGCAAGATTCAGCTCGAAATTAAGCATTGGAAGATGCCCTAATCTGCATCTATAAAAGGAGGCTAAAGGCAGAATACTCAGTATCGAAAATCACAAAAGAGTCATACACTTCCAAAGCAAACACTCAAATTTTCAGAGAGGTCAATTGTGAGTTCCAGCTTTCAAGAAGCAAGTACTCGTGTTATTTTCTTTCCATTGTGTTAGATCTAAGTTGTTGAAGTAGAGTGTACAATCTGAGGGAGTCATAAGGGGTAGCAGATTACTTGGCAATTAGATTCAAGGCGTTGTAATTCCTTCTACAATCTGGGGTTGTCAGATTGGCAGGAGAAGACTTGACTTAGGAAGTCAAGGTGCTGTATTCCTCAAGAGTCTAGGATTGTTAGACTGTTTGAGAAGACTGACTTGGAGGGTCAGTAGAACGGTTGTAATTCAAAGTTTGAATTAGTGAAATCCTTCAAGGTGAATGGACTGGACGTAGCCTCGTTAACGGTGAACCAATATAAAAATTCTGAGTTTTATTTTTATTTTATATCCGCTGCTAACTCTGTTTTTATTCATACATCAGTTTTGTTTTAAAATTATAAAAACAGGAAAAGTATTCAAGTTAAGTCAAACACAATTCAACCCCCCTTCTTGTGTTTGCACCTTCAATTGGCATTAGAGCTCGGTCTCAAGGCTGAGCACTTAACAGTGTTTGAGGAAAGGTCCAATGGGTTCAACATGGCAGAATCCAGAGAAGAACTGGGAGGCAACATCAACAGACCACCACTGTTTGATGGAGAAAGGTTTGAGTATTGGAAGAACAGAATGAGAAGTTTTGTCATATCTCAAGATCCTGAACTATGGAAGATGATAGTCGAGGATACACTGCACCTACTGATCCAGAAGATCCAACTAAAGAATTAGACATGGATGATATGAGACCAGATCAGAGTAGATTACACAAACTTCATCATAAGTCTATAAACATCATGATCAGTGCCATCACATTCAAGGAATTTGACAGATGCACAGATAAAGAAACAGCAAAGAGCATATTCGACAGTTTGGTTCTGACCTATGAAGGAACCCAGCAGGTTCAAGAAGCAAGGGCTAACATATTGGTCAAACAGTATGAGATGTTCAAGATGGAAGATGATGAAAACATTGATGGAATGTTCTGCAGATTCCAGACTCTGATATCTGGAATGAAAGTCTTGAAGAAAAGCTACACAACAGCTTATCATGTCAAGAAGATTTTAAGAAGTTTACCAAAAAATTGGAGACCAATGGTTACTGCAGTTCAGCAAGCCAAAGATCTGAATAACTTAAGACTTGAAGACCTGATCAGCTCACTCAGGTCTCATGAAATAGAACTGGAAGAAGATGAACCAAAGAAGAAGAAGAATCTGGCTCTGAAGTCGAAACAGAAGAAAGCTGCAAAGGTAGCATCAGAATTAGAGGATAGTGACAGTGACTGTGATGATATGGCTTACTTAACCAAAAAGATGGTTAAGATCTGGGAAAACAGGAAGAAAAGAAGCTTCAAGAAGAAACATAACAACAGAGGAAAGGAAGAATCTGACAAGAAGAATATTGTTTGTTATGGATGCAATAAACCTGGACATATCAAGTCAGAATGTCCCAAATCTGGAAAAAGGCAAACAGCACAAGAAGAATTCCAGATACAGAAAGAAGAGTTGATGGCTGCCTGGGATGTATCAGAATCAGTAGAAGAATCGTCTGATGAAGAAGAGGCAGAAACAACAATGAAGGCACACATCAGGTCTTCTTCTGGACCTCATAAAGGCACGAATTCAATAAGGAAAACAGGCAGAAGGAAGAATGATCGAAGCAATCATTCAGGCAAGTCTGGAAGCACATCAGAGGAAGCAATTCTGTCTCTGATGGCTCATACCAACTCAAGTTCTGGATACAGCTCAGGAACAGAATCAGAAGATGAAGACAGTGAGGTATTTTCTGATCTCTCTAAATCTGAATTAATTGAGACTTTAAAAGACTTGTTAAATGCAAACAATAAGATGTCTTTAAAACTGAAAACTCTTAGGGAAGATAAGAAAAATCTAACCAAAGAAGTCCAAGTTTTAAAGAATCGAAATTCTGAGTATGCAACTGAAAACAAAGATTTTAAAACTGCAGTTGCAAGACTCAAGTCTGAAAACCAAACTCTCAAAAGTAATATTTGTTCCACTTCTAAAACTGTTTGTGAATCTGATATGCATGAGCAATTTTTTCAAAACATTATTTCTAATGGAATGGAAAGAAGTAAATATGCATCTATGATTTATGAAAACAATAACTCTGGAAAGAGAGGTCTTGGTTTTACAGAAACAATTACTGAAAGTAAAGCTGTTCATTCTGATGTTTTATGCATTGTTTGTGCTAAGAAAGGTCACTCTGAACTATCTTGTCCACTGGTAAAATCTGAACAAGATCAAAGAGCTGTTAAGACTAATAAACCTGGACCCAATCAGTTCTGGGTACCAAAAGATCAAATTGTCTATGTTGCAGATATTCTGAGCAACCAGAAGGAGACACCAATAATGGTGCCATGACAATGGATGTTGGCAATGCACAAGCAGAAGAAGGTTTATGTTCTTGCTACAACAAGACAAAGGCAATCTGAGTCTGATGGAAGAAGGTCTGGTCAACTCAACCAGAACCAGAATCGGAATCAGAACCAGAACTGGAACCAGTCTCAAAAGCACAGAAACTGGAACCAGTATCATAGGAACAGGAACAGGAACCAGAATAAAATCTGGAACCAGTATCAAAAGCACATAAACTGGAACAAGTATCATAGGAACAAGAACTGGAACCAGAATCAAAACTGGAACCAGTATCAGAAGCACATAAACTGGAACCAGTATCAAAGGAACAATAACTGGAACCAGAATCAGAACTGGAACCAGTATCAGAGGCACAGGAACTGGAACCAGAATCAACATTGGAACCAGAATCAACATTGGAACCAGAATCAAAGTCAGTACCAAAACCAGAACCTGAACAGGTATCAGTATCAAAGGTTGAGGTATGATCCTCAGAATTACTTTAATTATCAGAATCAGTATGATTACCAGAATCACCATAAGTTCCAGAATCACCAAAGGAACATGGTGTATCAGCCAAAGCAGAAAGAAAGGAATCAGAATCAGGAGAGTTCTTCAAACACTCCAGTAAGATTCATCAAGACTACAAACCTGGAAGGGAATTCAAATCCCCTCATCCAAACCATGTAATCATAGAACATACAGATTAGGAATTTGAAAATCAGAAGCAAGACGATTTTCAGAGTAAAACTGAAACTGTTGACATAGAGGTTACATCTTGCTGTAAATACTATTATTATTTGATATTTATGTTTACTGTAATAACAAGAAGCTTGATCTTAACAAATCAAAGCTAGATAAGTATTTTGCAGGTTTTCAAACTGTCAGAAGAACCAAGTGATTCACACGAATTGAATACTTCAGCAGAAACACCATTCCAGTGGGTTCAAAAACAAGCAAAAATCACCAGAAGCAGAATTAATGGTTTGGTTGTATTGAGTTAAATTTTAAATTATTTGATTTGCATTATGTAATATGACAAACTGCTTGATCTTGACAAATCAAAGCAAGATAAAAATAGTGCAGGTTCACCAGAACCAAAGGGAGCAGAAGCAGAAGAAACAGAAGTACCTGGAAAGGTAGAGAATACAAGCAAGTCAGCAACCCATGACAAATCTTCAAAAGATAAATCTGATCAAGTCAGAAACAGCCAAGATAAGCCAGAAGAGAAATCTGGATATTTACCAGAATCTGAAGCTGTTACAGGTTCACCAGAACCAGAAGCTGATCTATCAGAATCAGAAGCTGTTACAGATCTTCCAGAACCAGAAGTTGATGTTGATGAAGCTTTGGCAGAGTCAATGAAAAGGGTGAAGTTGTAGCTCAAGGATACAATCAACAGAGAGGTATAGATTACACTGAGACTTTTGTTCCAGTGGCCAGGTTAGAAGCAATAAGAATTATGTTATCATTTGCTGCTAATCGTGATATAATGCTGTATCAAATGGATGTTAAAAGTGTATTCTTAAATGGCTATATAAGTGAGGAAGTCTATGTCAAACAGCCCCCTGGATTTGAAAATTCTGATTTTCCAGACCATGTTTTTAAACTTAAGAAATCTTTATATGGTTTAAAACAAGCACCAAGGGCATGGTATGACAGACTTAGCAACTTTTTGCTTAAGAATGAATTTAATAGAGGCCAGATTGATAATACTCTATTTAGGAAATCCATTAAAAATGATATTTTGATTATTCAAGTTTATGTTGATGATATCATATTTGGATCGACTAATGGCACTTTGTGCAAAGAGTTTTCTGACCTAATGTAGAAAGAGTTCCAAATGAGCATGATGGGAGAACACAAGTTCTTCCTGGGAATTCAGATTCATCAAGCTAATTCAGATGAAACCAGCCAAAAGGTAGACCAGAAAACATACAGAGTGTTTGTGTCTGTGCCCGTTTTCAAGCTGACCCTAGGGAATCCCATTTAACTGCTGTCAAACGAATTTTGAGATACCTTAAAGGAACCACCAACCTTACTTTGTTATACAAGAAAACCCCCACCTACAAACTCAAAGGAAATATTAGAGTGCGTAATGGGTTAGCGGAAAAGTGGTACAATAATTTCAAAATAAAACAAATTACATTTTCAAGCTCAAAATCCTATACATAAAATCTAACCGATCATGCACTAAAGCTACAGTAGCACGGATTTCCTCCGCATCCCATACAAGTCTCATCCGACTCCGCCGCTCGCCTCGATGCAACATCCTCCTCCTCATCATACAGAGAGGGATCAGTCTCATCCGAAGTCAGATCAATGCACAATCTAGGTCTCTTCGGCGATGCCGGGATCTCATAACAATCATCAGATATCCTAGATGGACCCGGAATATCAGCTGCTACTGGTGTCGGCCCTTTGTTCTTTTCTTCCGCCTCAGAATCACGTACAGCCCCTCCAATCACCGGGTAAGGAGTCACTGTTGGAACCAAGTTGGTTCTAAGTACTTAGGGTTTTGATGTTTACAAAAGCACTCAATGTAATCTTATTTTGTACCTTGAATTATTAAATTAAATGCCACCAAAAACTGAAGTAATCAGAAGCAGAAGATCAAAGGATTCCAGAAAATGAATTCTGGAATTACTAGATGATACTCAAGGATCACCAGAAGATATCTTTGTTGGCCCAGATCAGAAGGAAGCAATGTTCAGAAGAAGACCTGGACCATACCAGAGGAAAGCCTGCAAGAGGGAGAGTTTGTCCAGACCAAGAGGAATCAAATATCAGATTTATTCCAGAAGTTATTATGACCAGAAGATGGCCTGGCAGTGAGAAATTAAAACAGCCCAGACTTATTCCAGACTCAACCAAAAGATAAGTTAATGAGTCCAAAACAAGAGAATCAATCTAGATTTGACCCAGATCAGAAGATAGCATGGTTCAGGGTATGAAACTAAGTCCAGACCAGAAGAAATGATTTCTAGAATTGATCCAGATTTGATCCAAAATCAAAGGTAAAATGTCCAGACTGAAATATTACTTATCCAGATTTAATTTCAGTTTAATCCAGACCAAGTCCATAATTGGTCCAGATCAGAGGGAAGATTTCTAGATCAATGGTTCAGAATTAATTATTTGGCCCAGTGTTGGCCGAGATCAGAAGATCAGACCATGGCCCAGTGTTGGCCGAAATCAGAGGGTCAGGATGTGTGGTCCAGCAACGGCCGAGATCAGAGGATTGTAGCATATCAGGTGCAAGTCCAGGATGGCCGAAATCAGAAGATCAGAGGGTTAGGAAGTGTGGTCCAGGGATGGCCGAAATCAGAGGATCACAGCATATCAATTAGTTTGGTCCAGATGTGGACTAGCGCAGAAGAATCCAATGGTCCAGATTTAATCAGGAGGATTAACGATGGAGATTTTAATTTATTTTAATCAAAGTATTAAGAAGATTTGTTACAAAAATAAAAGTGAGGTATTGCGGAATTCAGGAGCTGTGGCGGGAAGCAACTAAGGATTTGATTGGCCAGTTAATTTTGAAAGAAATCTGAAGCTTAAAAAAAAGATATGTTTTTTATTTAAATGAAGCCCAATTGGTTAAGTTATTTTTGCAAGAGAATGCAGCAAGATTCAGCTCAAAATTAAGCATTGGAAGAGGCCCTAATCTGCATCTATAAAAGGAGGCTAGAGGCAAAATACTCAGTATCGAAAATCACAAAAGAGTCATACACTTCCAAAGCAAACACTCAAATTTTCAGAGAGGTCAATTACGAGTTCCAGCTTTCAAGAAGCAAGTACTCGTGTTATTTTCTTTCCATTGTGTTAGATCTAAGTTGTTGAAGTAGAGTCTACAATCAAAGGGAGTCAGAAGGGGTAGCAGATTACTTGGCAATTAGAGGCAAGGCGTTGTAATTCCTTCTACAATCTGGGGTTGTCAGATTGGCAGGAGAAGACTTGACTTAGGAAGTCAAGGTGTTGTATTCCTCAAGAGTTTAGGATTGTTAGACTGCTTGAGAAAACTGACTTGGAGGGTTAGTAGAACGGTTGTAATTCAAGGTTTGAATTAGTGAAATCCTTCAAGGTGAAGGGACTGGACGTAGCCTCGTTAACGGTGACCCAGTATAAAAATTCTGAGTTTTATTTTTATTTTATATCCGCTACTAACTCTGTTTTTATTCATACATCAGTTTTGTTAAAAGTATAAAAACAGGAAAAGTATTCAAGTTAAGTCAAACACAATTCAACCCCTTCTCGTGTTTGCACCTTTAGTCACCACTCCTACGGTGGTCCCCGTGTCAACCCCTCCACGTGGCTCCTCCGCATCATCAAAAATTCCATACGCCTCTATTACTAATTTAGAAGGTACAGGAAAATCAATACTCGTATAAGTGTGTTCCACATAATCCTCTACTCCGTTGGTCCTGCACGTCCTTGCCAACCTCCCCGTGTAAGTCGCCCTGCTTGAGAAGGGGTGATATACCCAAGCAGTACGCGAATGTCGATCAAGGAAATCTAGCGACGTGTCCGTCGTCTGGGTACCAACCGGGGGTGTGGGTTTGGGCGGCATCTGAGGGCAAAGCCCAATTTCCACAATAATAGTAAAGGGTCACCGACCGAAATTAACAATTAACACATAGCATTTATAGCACAGTAACAAACATATCCATGGCATATCATATAACAATGATGATAATTAAGGATGCTCATTTTGAAATTTCATGACATGTAGGCTTTTTCAAACAGCAACCAATTAATATGGAAAACATGTTGTAAGTACAACTAACACTTCAGCAATCACAATTATTCATCAGAAATTCAGATTTTGTAAAGTACTTACACACAACCATTTCCAATCATCAACATATACCCAAATCGTGACCCACCGGTCAATCACCCCGATGCAATATGTATATGCTCATGTATTCAACTTCTTGGAATTGCCAAGGTGCGGTCGCTCACAGACCAGCACAATTTAAATATGTTGACTTTAACGGCCCTCAAAACCCGGGTGCAATCGCTCAACAGATCAGCACCAGTGCAGTCGCTCAATAGACCAGCACTCGTGCAGTCGCTCAACAGACCAGCACGTTTTATGTATACTAGGTACAGTCGATCAACAGACCAGCACTCGTGCAATCGCTCAACAAATCAGCACGTTTTTGCGCATTTCAAGGTACAATCGCTCAACAGACCAGTACCAGTGCAGTCGCTCAACAGACCAGCACTCGTGCAATCGCTCAACAAATCAGCACGTTTACGCATTACTCTGGGGCCCATTGCGAGTACCACCTGACTATGCAATGCATGAACATGCAATGTTTTCTCTTCATTGAAAACAGTATGCATCATCAGAAAAATTCAACCTTTCCATCATTTTCCCAAAACATCTCAACACAATTAATTTCATCATCATCACATCAATAATTAAACATTCAAGCAATCCCATCATTATCACTTTACATTATCTCAAAATTCCATTCTTAAATTGTCATAAGTCTTCCCAATGTTCCCCTGACTCTTAAAATTCATAAAACAGTGTTTAAAACTAAGATTTCTAGAAAACACGAATCTGTATTCGAATTCAGTTTCCTTGTATTTGAATATAGAAGCCAAATCAGTGCAGAATCAACACTCTGTATTCGAATACAAGGAGGCTGTATTCGAATACAGAGGCTGTCACAGTGCATAAATCAGTATTTTCACAACATTAGTAGAGGTCTCAAAAGCTTCATCATTACCACTTCAAATTATCACAAAACTCCATTTTAATTTGTCACAAACCTTCCCAAATGCTCCCCAACACTTAAAGTTTATAAAACAATGTTTAAAACTTGATTTTCTGGAAAACACAAATCTGTATTCGAATACAGCTCCCTTGTATTCGAATACAAAAGCTAAAACTTGAATTTCTAGAAAAACACGAATCTGTATTCGAATACAGCTCCCTTGTATTCGAATACATAAGCTAAAATAGTGAAAATCAGCATTCTGTATTCGAATACGAGGCTGTCGTAGTCGAATACAGATGCGAATACAGTGGCAAAAATTGTAGTCCTGTATTCGAATACAATAGGGTCGTAGCCGAATATAGAGGCTAAGTCAGAAGCAAAAATCCTTCATCTGTATTCGAATACAGAGGCCCGTATTCGAATACAAGTTCGAAAACTTGAGTAAAACAGAGGCTTGGCAGGCTGTATTCGAATACACTCATGCTGTATTCGAATACACCTTCGAATTCAGTGAAATTTTCTTGAGACTTCAACACATTTTCAAACTGTTTCCTTTGAAAAACCAACAACCCCAAAACAGTTTTACCCCTCTTTTGGAAACCACAAAACTCAGACATTTTTCATCAATAACAGATTTTCCAAAAAAGCACTTTCATCATTTTAAATCCTTTTCTTTTGAAAACATCAGCAACACCAGAATCACCAAAAACAAAATGTCAACACCCACAAAA
The DNA here is from genome assembly GCA_037974295.1 of Cicer cuneatum. Taxonomy (NCBI): domain Eukaryota; kingdom Viridiplantae; phylum Streptophyta; class Magnoliopsida; order Fabales; family Fabaceae; genus Cicer; species Cicer cuneatum. The sequence goes on along the minus strand of JBBPBO010000005.1, from coordinate 59,989,711 downwards.
CAGACATTTTTACACGTTTACATTTGGATCATTTCTCAAAACACATGCAAGGTATTTTCCAGTATTCTTACATAGTCAAAACAACATGCAAAACATTTTCCAGCTTTCTCACACAAACACAACATCACTGATGTATTTTCAGCCAAAGCAACAAGCATCACATAACATCAAACATCAATAGAATGCATTTCTCGCATTTTATAACAACATGCAAAACAATTTTATGATCATGCATTTTGATCATATTCAAAATAACATGCAAAATTTTTTTCAGCTTTCCCACACATACAAAACAACATTGAGATAACCACCAAAACAGCAACATCACAAATTGTTAAAATCTCAACATAATGCATTTTTCATCCTTCAAAGTGACATGCCAAACAGTTTTTCTTCAAAAATAGTAATGAAACAACATTAATGCCATAACAGTATACATTTACAGCCCTAATGCAAACTAGATAGTGGAAGGTGCCCTTACCCCTGTTGCGTTTCTGCTCCCATTCACGTTTATGCGTCAAAAATCGGCGAAGTTCCCGTTTTATGTTCGCCGCTACGAAAGTGGGTTCTCTAGCTCCGTAATGATGAGGAGAACAACTTTTGTACTGGACGTTTTCTGGTTTGGTGCTTGGATTTCCAAGTAATCTCACTTTTGAGGAACTCTTTTTTTTTCTTGATGTGAAACAGAATTCAGAATGGGAAGGGAAGGAATACTGTTACATGCAGTATGAAGGAGGTATGGTTTCTGCCTTTGCTCTTCCTCCTCATTCACATTTATAGGCATTTATAGGTGCCACCTCACCCGACACTTGTCTGATCCTCCATCACTTAACCAGTCTCGTCGCAATTAGTCGATAATCCCTTAATTAACTGCTCGGTAATTTAATTACTCGTAATTAAATTAATTTACTCTTCATCCAATAATCTTAATTCATCTTCCAAAATAAATATTTATACATATATATTCACTCAAAACATACATATATTAAATATTTTACAAATATCCCCAAAATACACTTAATATT